>JAJHZJ010000433.1:590000-976505 GCA_023548195.1 Bettongia penicillata ogilbyi | reverse complement strand
TGGGGATCTGCTTACCCTAAAAGGGTCAGTTTTGTGAAGTGGTCTAGGACTGTCTATCTTACCACGAAAACAATCTCTCAGTGGGGCTAAAGAAATAATGTCCTCAAATATGATCTTATTTATCTAATACTTAGTCCAGTGCCTGGCACACAGTAGGTACTAACTAAATGCTTGTTCTCTCATTCTCTCTGTTTGCCTGTCCTGTCTGTCTGTCTTTGTCTCTTTCTTCCCCCCTCCTTCTCTCCCTTCTCTCCCTTAATCACTGTGTATCACCTGAGGTTGGGTTTTGGTCTAAAACTGATCAAGGTTTCTGGTAGCAGTTAGCTGTGTGTGATTTCATTTCCCTGGGTCAGTAGGTGACAATGAAGTTAATGTGTACATCCAGTAGCCATCTCATATGAGTGAATGAATTCACTAAATTGGTTTGTTTACCAATTTCATTTTAATTAATTTTTACTTATTAATATAAGCATCGTGGCTAGAGGGCTAGAAGTGACTTAACCAGGGTCACACAGCTAGTAAGTACTTGAGGCTGAATTTGAAATCATGAGGATAAGTCTTCCTGATTCCAAGTCCAGTGCTCTATCCACTGTACCACCTAGTTGCCTTAGATGAACATAGTGTAAGCTTTTTTTATGTCCCTTGGGATCACATTAGGATTTTCTCTCAATGAGTAGTTCTTTAAAATTCACTTACATTGCTTCAGTTGAGTCAGATCTCAGCATGAATCCTTACTAATCTATTTTTTTTAACCCAGATTACAATGCATAGGATCATATGAATCATCATTAACATCAGCCAGTGGTCTTAACACCCTCGGGTGTAAAGATCACATTTGCAAATGTCTTACCAGCATTACTCTGTGTAATGGGAAAGAAGGGCCCATATTTCTCTTCCATCACCAAGATTGGCCTTTAGCACCTCAGAGTCACTTTTGTCTCATAGTGAACTGTTTCTTTTAGATGGAAACCAGGCAAGTAAATTAGGAAAGGGCCATTGCAACTTGCTACTGAATTACT
Source organism: Bettongia penicillata ogilbyi (assembly GCA_023548195.1). Classification (NCBI taxonomy): domain Eukaryota; kingdom Metazoa; phylum Chordata; class Mammalia; order Diprotodontia; family Potoroidae; genus Bettongia; species Bettongia penicillata. The sequence goes on along the minus strand of JAJHZJ010000433.1, from coordinate 975,486 downwards.
TATTTCCACTGAGTCAGCTGTAATGCTGTATTGTCAGTGTTTTGATGAGAAAAATCCTACTGGGAATACTTTTAATATGCTATAAATTTCAACATTATTTCAGAATGAATAATTTGAGCTTCAAACAAAACAAACTTGAAGCAGAGTCTTTTTATTTTTGATGGAAGACGAGGCCAGGGATTGGGAGAGGGGAGGGAACACTCCTCAGCACTCTTGATTAAAGGTTAAGGAATTATTTGCTGTCTTGAAATATGACACAGACTGAATGTCCTCAGAGGTTGTCACACAAAATTACAACCACCACAAAAATGACATTGTGCTCCTTGCTGATATTGCGAACAACTTTATTCCATGATGGTAGGGCAAGGTTTCTTATCTCTTGGGGCAATGATCCAGTTCTGTTTACACTGCAGATCTGTCAAAGCTGACTTTTCCACATGCTTCCAAGGAGCTGACAGCAGTCATACAGCCAGCTGAGAAGGCATAGCAATGCTCCTGGCATTCCCATTTGAAGGATTGTTTGGAGAATCACAGACTCCCAGAATTTCAGATTTGGAAGATACCTCAATGGCCACCTTAGACAATCTGCTCAGGAATATGGATCCTCTTTAGAATGTACCCATTGGATGATCACTTAGCCTCATGATGAAGCCTTTGAGTAAGGGGAACCCACTCTACTTTGAGGTAGCTCAGATGGTGAGAAGTTTTCCTTGGCATCCAGCTCAAATGTGCTTCTTTTCACCATCTCCCCATTGTTCTAAGGTCTGTCCTATGATACCAAACAGAACAAAGCTAATCTCTGTTCCACATGATGGTTCTTCACATACTTGAAGGTTTGATTTTAGAAGAATTGACCTCAAGACGTAAAATGTACTGATTTTATGGCAATGTCCTTTTGGGAGTTAAAAAAAGTATATTATTCAAATGAGAGCAAGACCACATCTAGAGGCGTGGTGGACTGCATTAATGGTGAAACCATATTGGATTTATGTAGTCATGGGGATGGTTATGGGTCATGGAGATAATGAAAGTAGATTATTCCTGTTGTCAAATGGATATCGCCCAGGAAAGGCAGATATTACTACTCTGTACATAGTTATTTTGCATGTGATTTACATAATAGCTCCATATCAGGAAGCAGCTCAGGAGACACCTCACAATGGCTCTCTAGGGCCCATTTGGTGCATTTTCTCAGGGATAGCTATCTCCTAACCTGGTGCCAGAGAAGTCATAATAACAACATAATGCCCTTTACAGCTGGAGAGCAGCAGTCATGACTTTCAGAACAGTTTTATATCCATTTGATTATGAATGAATGAAAAAGCAATTTATTAAGCCCTTGTTAAGTGCCAAGCATTATGCTGTGTGCTGGGCCTACAAACAGAAAAGCAAGAAGTCCCACTGCTTTAGTAGCAGACACAGAATGAAGTCAGCTGTGGGGTGAGCCAACACTAAGTCTAGCCAACTAGAGGTCTAGAGGACTCAGGATCAGAGCAGATGGCAATAGCCAAGGTTCTGGAGGGTAAAGCCTGAGAACAACCTTGTGAGGAATGGAATACATCAGAAAGAAGACTGCTATGTTGAGTTCATACTGGCTCTAGGGATAGAGGAGGACTTGTGTTTGAATTCCTCCTCTGATGCTTATTACTTGTGTGACCTTGGGAAAGTCATTTAAGTATTTTCTTGGGCCACCATTTTAATCTCTGGAAAGTGAGGGTGTTGAAAAAGATGACCTCTGAGGTCATTCCAAGGCCAGAGGATTTAGACTTGGAGTTATCATCCTTGCCTATTAATTAAAGAAAGTAAGTCCTACAATCTCCCAGAGGCTGGGATAGTTCCCTTTTGGCAATGGAAAACAGCCCTACTTGGGATCGTCTTATGAAGCTTTCAAGTATAATGACATAAAGTTCTGATAGTCGAAGATTTAGAGCTTTTGTAGGGGCCATTGAGGTCATCTAGTCTGGCTCCCTTATTAGACAGGGGAGGAAACAGAGGCCCAGAAGAGTTAAACGACCTCAGAATCACTTAATGTTAGAGCTGAAAGAGAAATAGTGAGTAGTTGAAAAAAACAACTGCTCCCTGTGCGCTAAGTGGCCTGGTTATCCAGTTTCTCCTAGGAAAACTTCAATGAGAGGAAGGAGAAGCTGTTCTTCCCCTAGGCATCCCATTCCTCTGAGGGCTGGCTCCAGTTCTTTGGATGTTTTCCTCTCCTCCCAGCCTTAGTTTGTCTCTTTATCTTATTCCTTTTACAAAATCTTTCTGGGGTAAAGCAAAGATCAGTCTAATCCCTCTTCCAAATGGGAAGTCTAATCAGTCTAATCCCTTCTTCAGGTCCCATTTATCACATCCTTCCAGAGCCTTCCCTTCTGTAAGCTAAACCTTCTTAGTTTCTTGGAGTAATTCTCCTATGCCATGGACACTTGGCCATTCGCCATCCTGGTGGTCCTCTTCTGCATGCTCTGAGCTTCTCTATGTCCATCCTCAACAGGGTCACTCAGAATGAATACTATTCCCCAAGTGTTTGGGCAGAACTCTCTCAGTCTCACCTGCAGAGTAAATGGTAGAGCTGGGCTTTGGACAGTAGCTACATGGTGCCACAGTGCAGTGCTGGACCTGGAGTCAGGAAGACCTGAGTTCAAGTGCAGCCTTAGAAACTTTCTAGCTGTGTGACCCTGGGCAAGTCACTTCACCTATAGCTGGCTCAGTTTCCTCAATGGGGATAATATTAGCACTTCTCTCCTGCGTTTGTTGTCAGGATAAATGAGATAGTAATTGTAAAGCACTTATCACATATATAAATGTTAGCTCTGATATAATAATAATAATAAATAGTTATCATTCTCTGATTCAAATTAGGTTCCTTGAGGACCCTGAGAGATGATTGTGTGGTATCCGACCTCAAGCCTCTTGGGCTACATTGGATCAAACTTTCGGCCTTAAGTGAAGGTGATGAGGTATTTGGCAGCAGCCCAAAACTCGATGCTTCTTTGGGTGGTTGTATCTGCCATGCCAGACTGGACAGATTGCCCGGTGCCCGATTTACCTGGGGTTATTCACTAGGAAACATTGCTTACTGCCATGGCTAATGTTCTGAGAAATCTGACAAGTTAATTGAGGGTTACCTCCAGCTTACCTCTTTAGAAAAGCAATTTGGCAGTGTGTTTGCTGCAGCAGTGGACACTGAAGGACAGTGTCTGAAAATAAAATCAGAGAAAAAACCTCCAGAATTAGAGAGCTGCTTTTTATCTCTTGGGTATTCAGCAAGAAACCCCACCACAGACATTTCTACTTCCGTGGTTTCTGGGGGTGGAGGCATTTGGGGGGGATAAATTATATTTCTCTTCTTGGTTTAGAAAGAGCAATTTTCTTCATTTTGCAATGAGAAAACTTGAAATTCTTGCTTTTTCTTGAACAAGTCTGGGCTTGAAGCCATGGTAAAAAAAAAAATCAAAAGTAAAATTAATATCACAGGTAGGCATCCTCCAGGAACATTTTACTGAGAGGATGGAAAGGGACCATGTGGCATGAGGAAATGAGGTGAAATGAGGTGTTCCCCTGGTCCCCTACTACTTCTGTTTCTTCTGGATCAGAAACACCATAGAGGCACAAAGGGGAAGTGTAGGCTGTTGGTAACAAAGGACACTCCCTGCTCCATGACTGATTCCTTTTCTCACTCTAATGGGAAGTTGTGTGATATAGTGGATTGGGCATTGGCCTTGGAAATAATGAGATAAGTTCAAATCCTGATTTTGATACTTAGTAGCTATATGACCTTGTATAGTCACACTAAACTTCCCTCAGCCTCAGTTTTCTGAAATGTAAAATAAGGATGTGAATAGTACAACCATTCCATAATGGGGTTGTTGAGGAAGAAGGCACTTTGCTAGTATTAAGGCACTTATTCACAATGTGAATTGTTCTCTTTGGTTTTGTAGTGATCCAAGTTTGAACCTTTTCTGTAGCCCAGCAGCCCAGTTTAAGAGTCTAGCTCATTCACAAGTATTCATCTAGTCCTTTGAATCCTAGATTTAGGCCTAAAGGGAGCTTAGAGTTCATCGAATCTAACTACCTCATTTCACAGGGAAGGAAACTGAGGCCCAGAGGGGAAAATTGATTGTCTTTCATTTACTTCTCTGTTTACATGTGATGTCCCACTCTGGTTCCCTAAGAAGGGGGCAGCCAGAGGTCTGGTCACTGATTAAGGAGGGTTTAATGGGCTTGGGAAGTGGTCCTTTGATTGGGGAAGAATTGTGATTGGATTGTTCAGAGGAGATTAAATGTAGCCCCAGGGTTACTTTGTTGTCTCAGACCAGACAAGATGGCTCTGCATGGAGATCCTTGGAGGTGAATCTATGCTGAGCACTTGGGCCATGCCAGGCACCCTTTTCTAGGGAACAAGCTGTTCCTAAGTCCTGGTTTCCTTCCCCTTTTCCCACAGGGCTAGTGTTTAATTCCCACCAGGTGATCTCAGCAGTTGGTTTTAATGAGTCACATTTGATCACGTGTGTGAGTGGGAATTTCTGAACCCAGATAGCAATAGTAGTAATAGCAAGCATGTACATGGTGCTCTAAAGTTTGCAAAGTGTTTTACATACAGCATCTCATTTACTCCTCAAAGAACATTGTGAAACAGGTGCTCTTATTGATCCCTATTTTACAGCAGAAGAAAAAAGACCGAGGAAGGTTAAGTGACTTGCCAAGGATCACACAACTATTAAGTGTCTGAGGTAGGATTTGAACTCAGACCTCACTCTGTAGCTCTTGCACCACGTAGCTGCCTCCATAGAGAGGAGAAAACAAAAGGAGTAGTTGGGTGCCTCAGAACTTGAAGAATGTCACAGGTGTGTGTGTGTGTGTGTGTGTGTGTGTATCCCTAACAATGTTGCCAGGTGACACGAAAGTCGGAGGATGTGGGGGGATAGTGAGGGTAGATGAGGGAGGGAAGGTACAGGTAAACAACTCTTATTTTGCAGCCATTTTTTCAGCAAAAGAAGCAGCTGTTTGGATCATCAAAGATGGCACCCTAGTGGCCGATAGTGAATTGAGAGCCAAAATAAGTGAGAAGATAGGGAGCAAGGCTCTAGGGAGCAGTCCCTGCTGACTTCAGATCCCTGAGCCAGGAAGAACTGCACTCACATTCCAGGTCTCCTACTTATTGCCTGTGTGACCTTGAGTAAGGTACTTAATTTCTGTGAGTCTCAGTTTCTTTGTCTGTAAGGTGAAGAACTTGGACTGTATGATTTTTAGAATCCTTTCTAGATTAAAATCTAGATCTCAAAGAAGAGATCTGTGTCAGGGATACTATTTACTGAGCTTCAAGGAGATGGGGATTCAATGGCTGTTCACTCTTTTGGGAGCTAGGATGATGGGTTATCAGATCAGAATGTTTGGGAAGCTATCCAGATAGGAGTTCTAGGCACTTGCCTAGAGTCTTGCCTAGGGCATGACTTCCCTACTCTTTTCCAGAGGAAAGAATGGAGCCACGAAGACCTGACCTCATTAAGAATAAATGTTGAGAATGAACCTTTCAGTTCCAATTCCTTCCCTAGGGTGATAATCTTTTCTGAATTTCTCTCCAGCTTCCTCTAAGGTCACTTTAGGTGGTGTCACTTTGGTCACCAAGCTTAGAAAATGCTTCTGACTTCATATCAACATAAGTACTCCCACATTCATGAGCACAGAGACAATGAACTCTCACAACTGTTTATAACTAGAATGCTTTATATTGTTATCATAGGGAAGAAAATGGCTATTCCTTGCTATCTTCTTCTCTGTAAAGTTCCTATGAGGTTATACTGGGAAAAGGAGGTGAAAGTTAAAAGGGTGGGCTAGATTGTGGAGCAAAAATGATCACCTATAATAATGACCTTTCATAGTCATGTGAATGGGTAACTCAAAAGATGAATTTAGCTGTGGTATGCCTTATTGATCATCTGGTACAACCCTATCATTTTAGAGACTAAGAAAATAAGAAACAGAGAAGGGAACTGACATGCTCAGAGGCACACAAGTAATGGAGTCAGGATTTGCATCCCTGCATTTTGACTTCAAATTTGGTGATTTCCCACTATGCATTATGTTATTAGTTTTCCTTGAATACTGGTATCAGAGCAAGTAAAGAGTAGGCAAGAAGGGTGTCTCCTAATTTCAATCTAATTCCATTTTCAACAAATATTTGATAAGCACCTGATATTGTGCTAGACATTGATTCTTCAAAACAGGGCATAGCCCTTATTCTCAAGGAGTTTACAATCTAATGAGGATAAAGCCCATACATAAGCAGTTATTATACAAGAAAGAGTGAAACAAGTGCAAAGGAAAGGTTCAGGCAAAGTATAATGTGAAGAAAAGAGAGCAACAGTTTTATCTAGGGGTGACAGGTATCAAGGAAGGTTAAAGTATTGGGTTTAACATTGGTAATATATGTCCCGAGAAAGAATTGAGGGGATAGATCTTGACAATCAGAAATCTGACAGGAGTTAAAAAGAAGTTTTGTAATTCTAAGTAAGATGGTTGACTGAGGCCAACGACTTAGAGTTGGCATCAGGAAAAGGGCAGTCAAAAGAATAGACAATATTACCCTGATTCTTCTGTTAGTTTTTGGCTTGATGTGGTGGTTCATAGCTTTAGGCTGTATACTAAAAGAGTTTTAGTTGTCACTTGACAGGGAGAGGCTTAGCAATCACTGTACTCCAGCAGATGGTAGCAGAGAGCAACAGATGGTCCAACCTATAGGCATTTAATAAATATTCAATGAATTCAATTCTATTTACCTAATGATGCTTCTTGGCTTTCCAAGAAGTGCTATTTTGGCATATTCATGTTGGGAGAGCAGGCACTTGATATGGGTAATAGTATTTAATATTTCCATAGGGCTTTGAGGCTTTACAAAATGCTTTCTCCATCATTGCTTGAGAGATAGTGTTTCCCCCTTTATTCTCCCCCACATTATCCCCCAAATTTTCAGTTCAAAATGTGTGTATATCTTGAAGGGACAAGTGGTATCTATTCTGGTCTAAACCCTACAACTCAATAAATGCATGGATGAGTCTTGCAGAGAACCACAACTTCAGTCTCTGGGTGGGGTAGTGGGAAGGGCATTTGCCAGGGTCCAGATCTAGGGTCTACTGTTAATTGCTACTACCTAGTTGTACACCTGAGGAAAGTCACTAAATCTCTCTAGGCCTCCCTTAGTTTGACTTTAGAAAAAACTGATGGAGTTAGAGTAGATAATCTCTAAAGCCTCTTTTAGCACTAACATTCTATTTCTAAGAGATGGAAAATGGAACTTCTAAGACCTGGAAAAGATGGGCATATTAGTTGATTCTGAGAAGATACACCTGAGGGTATATTTATAGTATTTCAGGTGGTTGTTTTGTGAAGCAATATTTTATTAGATTGTTTCTTCCCTAGCAACATCAGGGTTTGGGGCTGCTACTATCTCCCTCTAAATGGCTTTACACAGCACCATGTGGAGACTAAAAACAGGACAGATGGTCGAGAATGGTTTCCATATAATTCTCCCTGGAGGCAGGGGGATAGACCAGATAATATCCATTTAAGCTCCTTTGAGCCTTCCAAACGCTGGCCCCTCTTCTGAAAGCTTGTCATACTAGTGAACGAACCTTCCTAGGACTTACTAATTGCTTGAATTTAAACAGCATTTAATTCTAAACCATCTAACACTGTTTAAATTCCTGAATTTTTAAACTGTCCCACATTTCCCCTGTGGATTGATTCTAAATTCTATTTGCTTCGTCATCCAATATTTCCATGAAAAGATTTCTCTTCTCCTTTTATTATTACCCTCTCCTCGTCCTTGTTGTCATTTGCTGACCTCCTGGTCATTACAGCAGTTCCCTCAGTGGCTTTCAGTTTCTCCCTTGAAATGTAAACTCCTTGAAGGAGGAAATCATTTTAGCCAATCGGACAGCAGACAACAGGTATTTCTTAAGCTCTTATTATGTGCCAGGCACATTACCCAGCAAGCTTACTTTATCATTTTCTCTTTTGGAGGCAATTGGGATTAAGTGTCTTGCCCAGGGTCACATAGCTAATGAGGGCCTGAGGTCATATTTGAACTCGGATCCTTCTGACTCCAGGACCAGGGTTCTATCCACTGTTCCACCTAGCTGCTCTCAGTTTACATTCTAAAAGGCAAGACAACACATCAATGGGGGCTGTAAAGGGTGAGGGGGAACATACCTGATCCTGAGTCACGGTAGAGAAAATCCAGTGAGGATGAGACAGCAGGACAGCTTGGAGAGGATCCCTAAGCCTGCTTCTCTCTCTCTCTCTCTCTCTCTCTCTCTCTCTCTGTCTCCCCTCCCCCCTCCTCTCCTCACTTTCACAGCCTTACCTATATGCGCATGATTCAAAAATCTGCATCTTCTCTTAGTCTCTTTGTATTTTGGTACCTTGTATTTCCTGTGTGCCTGTGTTCATCTCTACATACATACATATGCACATGTACTTTTCTGCCTCTGTGTTGTCCCCCTCTCCCTCTGGCCCTCAGTAGAATGGAAGGGCTCCCTACTGGGAAGGCTTGTTCCCATCTTTGTCCTTGTACATCCTGTGCCCTGACCTTTCTCTTGTGCTCCAGATTCATGTTTATACCTGCCCACATGACATCTATTCCCATTTATCCCACTGGCACCTAAAATTTGATATGCCCCAAAGGATGATTATTACCTTGACCTCCTCTCTCTGACTTCAAATTATTCTGAGCCCCCATGTGGTTCAGTGGATAGAGGGTTGGGCTTAGAGTCAGGAAGACACATCTTCTTGAGTTCAGATCTGGTCTCAGACATTTAATAGCTATGTGACCCTGGGCAAGTCACTTCACCCTGTTTGCTTCAGTTTCTTCATTTGTCAAATGATCTAGAGAAAGAAATGGTGAACCATTTTAGTATCTTTGTCAAGAAAACCCCATATTGGGTCAGTAAGAGTCAGACATGACTAAAACGTCTCAATAACACCACCTTACTTTCTGGTAGGACATTCAGCCTTTCTAGTTCATCTTGAATATTGCCTAAAATTGTATTATGATTTAGGTACCAGAAGATTGTCACTAATGCTCATTCAATGCATTTCAATCAAAATGCCAGGAATGAGGCTATGCACTGGTGATGAAAAGAGAGAAATGTAACAGTTTCTCTCCTTGAAACATTTAGATACTGTTGAGATGAGGAGAATGTATAATGTACACAGATCAGTATAGTGGGAGGAAAATGGAGGGGAAATTTATTAATAAGTGGAGATAAAGAAAATAAGGGAAGGTTCCATGGACTAAGAGTGCTGGCCTTGGATTCAGGAATATCAGAAATACTGCCTCAGACCCTTCCTATTTCTGTGACCCTGGGCAAGTCACTTAACCATTCTCAGCCTCAGTTTTCTCATCTGTAAAATGGGAATTGTAATAGCGCCCAGGGGCATTGGGAGAATCAAATGAGATAATATTTGTCAAGTGCTTTTCAAACTTTAAAGCACTAAGGGCTAGTTTTATAATGATCATTACAAGTATGATTATTGGAAGTGCATTGTACCTTGAAGGAAGACAAAGATTTTGAGATGTAGAGAGGAGGAGAGAACATATTCCAGCTATAGGCAATAGTTTGTGCACAGTCACAGATGTGGGAGATTGAGTATAAACTCAGGCATCTTATAGGTCATTAGGATGGCCTTGGGTGAATCATTGGTTTCTATTTCAAGTTTTTTTTTGCCCTCGGAACATCCAGTAGAAATCCCAAAGGAGGAGGAAATGGCACCATTTAATTTTCTCTAACCTTCATTGTTTTCCAGTTGACTCAGAGAAGAGACATTGTCAGAACAAAGAATGTATTTTTAGAACATATCCAGAGTCCATGCCAGAAAAAGGAAATAGTTAGATGGACAAAAACAGTTTCATCTTTTGGAAGAATTAGATAAAAAGCAAACTCTAGGCTGTTGTAAACGAAAGCCAGCCCATCTGCAATGCCATGACCCATCACAGTTGTATTTGAAAGACAGCATTTGACTTTCCTATTCAGTGTGGTCTGTGGATAAGTAACATAATACATTATGTGAAGGTGAATAACAGATAGCCCATTAGTTTGTACAACTGAATTCAGGCAGGGAAAAGTATGCTGCAGATCTTGGAGTTGAGAGAGTTCTAGGTTTGGTGGTTCAGTGGATAGAATACTGGGTTTAGAGCAGGACAACCTGAATTCAAATCCAGCCTCAGACATTTACTAACTGTGTGACTCTGGGCAAGTCACTTAATCTTGTTTGCCTCCGTTCCCTCATCTGTAAAATGAACTAGAGATAAAGAGGCAAATCACTCCAGTATCTTTTGCCAAGCAAACCCTAAATGGGGTCATGAAGATTCTGAAATGATTAAATGGTAACAACAAGCTTCACATCTTTATGATTTATGAGGGATGTGATCCTGGGCATGTCACCCATCTTCACTGACTCTGTTTCCTCATCTGTAAAACTAGCATAACAATATTAACAATGCCTGACTCACAGGCTTGTTGCAAGGAGAATACTTTGTTAGCTCTTAGGTAACTACAACTGGTTATAACTGTTTTAACCTAACCAGTTTCTCATATTGTCATCAAGAGAAGCCAATATGCAGTGTGGTGTGGTGGGTAGGGTGCTGGGTTTGGGGTCAGGAAAAGTTAGATTCCAATTCCCTCTTTGATTCCTATAAGCTATGAGATCTCAACCTCACTGCCTCAGGCAACTTTCTCAGAATTAGAGATTAAGTTACAGATGGATGGTGATCTGCATTGGCAGAGGGAATTCCTCATGCTGACAAAATGAAAGGAAGTTTTAAAAAAATCTATCAATAAATATTTATTAAACACCTACTATATACTAGGCATTGTGCTGGTAGGTATTATGAAAGATTATTCACATCAAAATATTATAATGCAGGTCATCACAATGTATTTGAGCATCGAAATATGTCATAATCTTAGGTGGGTATAGGCCTTTACAAGCATCTCTCATTTTGATGAATTTCTGGCTAAGTCAGTTCCAGAATTTAATGTATCTTAGGCATTCAAAGTATGTTTAAAGTAAATTAAAGGGCAATCTTATTTTTCAAATTACTAAAGTATGAGAACAGAAGTAGAAAAAGCCAAACTCTCATATCATAACTCTCCAATGAGATAACTTTAATTTCAGAAAAATGCAATGCAGAATTAGTCTATAAAAAAACCTCCAGTGATTTCCATTAATAATTTATGCAAAATAATGAAATGTGAACCTTTTAAAATTGGCTTAAGCAGAGTTCCTTATTTTAAAAAAATCTATGGGTTGACTCATCCTCGGTCTAAGTGCAGTATATAATACAACCATGATGGCACCAGACACCTTGTACAATCTGTCAGTTCCATTACGGATATGATGTGCTAGAATGTTAACTTCCCCTGGGAAACTGACCAGAAGCTGATAGCCTTCATTAGTGGGGAATTTGTCATCTGAAGTTTAAAGCTGTCCTTTCTCAATTCTATACCATTTACCTTCCAAGAAGCTTCTTTTGGCATATGATGTTTGTGAGTTTGGAATGTTAGTAAATCTTTTTCTCCTTTACCTGATGGTCACTGTGGCAAGGAAGAAACAGTGGATCAAATAAGCTTTTATTATGTTCCTACTATGTTCTGGACACTGTTAGGTGTCCAGCATTGTTCATTGATATATGCCATGTTAAGTTTAATTAGGCATAGTATTAGCATTGGGATTACAGACAGAACTAGCCTTTTTGACATAGTTCCTGCACTCAATTTGCTTACATTCTGTTGGAAGAAATAGTACTACGAGATTATAGGTTTTGATTGGAAGGTTCCTTAGGATTTATCTAGTTCAATCACCACACAGGGAAAATAAAACTCAAAGAGCATGGGTGACACAGGTCACACAGGTGAGCAACACAGCTGGGCTGTGTACATATAAGGATGCACAAATCATATCTTCCACCCACACCAATCACAACAACTTATAGCCTTAGAGCAGAGGTTCCTTAACTTCTTTATGTCAACTGCCTTTATTAAATTAGAGGCCAAAGTCCGTCATCTTCCTCTGGCCAACTTTGTATTGATGAACCCCCTCCTCCCCCATGCTTAGCTAGGATGGTCTTTGTATGACAGATGTATATTGAAGCTTTATCAGCTTGTTTAAATTGACCAGAACTTGGGTTCTGTTGGCCCTGCCTTGAGAATCCAGGTTCAGTATGATGGAGCATCCATTGAAGAACTTCAGTGGAGGGAGTCCATGATACTAACAGAGAAGAAAAACCAGGACCTTATTTTTAAAGTTCATTCACTCAAAAAATACAGTGTCCCAAAAAATTTTAGTGTAGGTTTAACCTTGATAGTCTAATTGAGAAAATAAAAGCTCCCATGGCATAATGGATAGAGATCCAACTTAGAAACTAGAAAGCTCTCTGTTCAAGTCCTAACTAGCTGTGAGACCCTAAATCACTTAACCTCTCAGTGAGTGCTCTAGGGAACACTCCAAATCGACGATTATTAATTAACAATCAAAGATTATTAATACTATGTATGGTGGATTGAGTGGAGGAGGGGGAAGTCTGCAAATTTGGAGGCAATGTAAAATTACATCTTTATTTCCTTTAACCCCTAACTGAAAATTAGCATTTCTTTCATTTCTGGTTAAGTCTCTAGGTTTAACCAGATTGCCAACAGGGGCCATGACACATATGTGGTTAGAAACCCCTGCTTTAAGGCACTAAGTTGTTCCTGACCTGTATTGGTTGAGGAAGAGTAGAGCCTGTACTAACTACTTTGGGATGAGCTTTGAAATCCATCGAATGACAGGGGAGAGGCTGATACAGGACCACCCAGCATGGTGTAACTACATAAGAGAATGCCCTGTGCTCTAAGAGTGAGAAATTTCAAGACTTCTCCACTCCAAATGTTCCCATGGACCGTTTGGGTCTGACCTGCAGGTAGAACCTTCCGCACTCATATTGGTCTGATCAACCACAGTCAGACACAATATACCTTGACCCTGACATATTTTGACACGTCAAAACACGTGTCATGACACATCATTCTGATCCTCCTTTAACAATGAAGGACAACAACCAACCAAACTTGAAATAGCTTGGTTCTGGTTCCTATCCCTATTCAGGCTGTCGAAGTCTTTATTTCAGAAACCCCATGAGATCAGCACTGAGAGTATTAATATCTCCATTTCAGAGATCAGCAATTAAGGAAAAGAGATTTGAAGTGACTTACCCAGGTCACATAGCTCACATAAATCAGAGATGGGCTGGATATGGACCCAGGATATCTGATATCTACTCCAGCATTCTGCATGATAGGGGAGAATCTGGGCTTCCAACGAGTTCATAGTCCAGCAGTAACTCTGCATGTGTGTGTTCATCCTTCACTGCCAAAGAAGACCATGCCATCAGAGAAATGATGACATGACTTGCACTTGACTTGGTTTTGAGTGAGGGAGGGCTGTGCAGGTCACCAGCCTCACTTCTCCCCCAGAGCCATCTGAATCCAGTGACCAGATATTCATCAGGTTGACTGGGGATGACCCAGGATGAGGCAATTAGGGTTGAGTGACTTGCCCAAGGTCATAAAGCTAGTGAGTGTCAAGTGTCTGAAGTGAGATTTGAACTCAGGTCCTCCTGACTCCTGCACTGGTGCTTTATCCACTGCACCACCTAACTCCATATATCACAAGACCAAGAGACATTTGCGTGAAAGATACAAACTAGTGCTTTGGGATTCAGAAGAGAGAGGAAACCACCTCATACAGGGGATGGTGGGCCAGAATCAGGGCTGGATGGCCCATGGAGAACATTGAGATGAGCCTCAAAGGAGCTGACTGTGCATAATTACAGACTAGGTAAAGGGAAGATAAAAACAGATCTTTCCTGTGTGGAGGCAGTCAGCTGGCATCGACATCATAACTAATCATGAAGCTTTGTAAAATTTGCAAAGCATTTTTTCAGATATTATCACATTTCAGTCTCACAACAACCAAGGGAGGCAGATACAATACGTACTCTTCTTCTCTCTTTATATATGAGGAGTCTGAGCCTGAGAAAAATTAGGCAACTTGCCTAGGGCCAGACAGTGAGTATCAGAAGTGAAGATAGACCTATGTACCCATGTACCAATGAATAAATTCATTTTCTAATGGATTTCTAAACTAACTTCTGACATCAAATCCAGCATTCTATTCACTAAATACGGGCAGCTAAGTGGTGCAGTGGATGAAGCTCTGGATCTGCAATCAGGTAGATGAGTTCAAATCTTTCCTCTGACACTTCCAAACTGTGTGACTTTGAACAAGTAATTGGACCTCTCTCAGCCTCAGTTTCCTCATCTGTAAAATTGGGGATCATAACAGCATCTAATTCACAAGGTTGTTCAGTCAAGTCTGACTCTGTGACCTGATGGACTTGTCTATGGGGTTTTCCTGGCAAAGACATTGCAATATTTTGCTATTCCCCTCTCTGTTGTCTTCCTGTTTTGCTGATGAGGAAGTGAGACAGATAGGGGTTAAGTGACTTGTTCAGGGTCACACAGATAGCAAGTGTCTGAGGTGAAATCTGAACTCATATTGACTCCATGACTGGTACTCTATCCACTGCACCATCTAGCTGCTCCAAATGAGATACTATGCATAAAGTATTCCGCAAACTTTAAATTTGCTATACCTGCTTGCAATTATTTTTTTTTGTACATTCTTTATGAATTGCCACCCTTCAATATAGGCTTATGAAAGCCACCTCTCTTATATGGCAAGTACTTGTACCTAAGTGGTTGTTATGCTGAAGGGTGGGGGTACCTATGGGGAGGACAGAGGTGTTGCAACAATGGAAGGAATATGGCATGGGCAAAACTTCATTATAGTCTTTGGAAAACCTTATTAATTATTATATTGTTTGAACCTAGCCTTGTGTAGCTAGAAACTGTCTAACTAAAAGCTTATTGTAGGTCTTGCTAACCCCAGAGACTTTCTAGGGAGACTAGAAATCATTGTAAGGAATGCTTACAGTGTCTGTCTTGGGTCCATCCAAAATGCTTGTGTTTTGGGTCTACTCAAAAGCTTGTGTTTTAGTTTTGTCCAAGTTTTATCAAGTATGTATATTTATCTGTTGATATACATCACAAGAAAACTGCCTATGTTAATAGTTAATATCCTGTACCCTTTTTTGAGGGGCAGCTAGGTGATGTAGTGTGTAATGGAAATTATGAGAGTTAAAGATCTTCCCCACCAATTAATGGGCTTGCCCATTAAAGGAAAGTTTGATTAGGGGAGATTTGTTTTGTAGGAAGGCCCACACCTTTTGCTAATTTCTAATGAGGCACTGGTTCTCAAGGGTTGTGATGCCCTGTGGCTCTGAAAAGTGTATAAATACTCTGAGGTGAGGTTTTACTTTGGGGTCTACTCATTGGAAGTTGTTGTTTGGCCAAGATGAGACTCTGGGAAGCTGCTTAACAACCCCTTGGCTTTGAAAATCCAGGTGTTGGTGCTTCTCTCTCTGGTAACTATATATGTACAGTCAGGCAGTTGGATCTGTCTGTTGGTCTGTGATGTATGTATTGCTTATGGTTAAACAATTAGAAGTCCTATCTGTTGCTCTTTATTTCTCTGTTGGTATTTTCCCTGAAGTTCAGGGTGCTGACTTTTCCCCCTGAACTAAATGAATGATACATGTGTTTGATTAAAGTAGATCGTTGACCCCTCAAAAGTTACTTTCCTTTTAGAAAAGCAGATCTAAGAACCTGTACAGCAGGTCCTCCTGTGTATGCTGAGATCTTTGCTGATACACAGTGCATAGAGCACTGGGCCTGGTTCAGGAAGACTCATCTCCCTAAATTCAAATCTGGCCTCAGACACTTACTAGCTGTGTTACCCTTGGCAAGTCACTTAATCCTGTTTACCTCAGTTTCCTCATCTATAAAATGAGTTTGAAAAGGAAATGGCAAACTACTCCAGTATCCCTGTCAAGAAAACCCCAAATGGGCTCATAAAGAGTCAGACTTGACTGAAAAATAACTGCATTATGACTTTTGTTTGAACTGTGTATTACAATGTGAACCTTAACAGAGAATTGGGAGGGGGGCCATATCTTTTTCTGGCTCTTTTCTCTGCCAAATGACTAAAAATTTCTAAAAACCATTTTAAGTTTGGGATTTGTTTTCTATTGATAATTGTCCCTGTCTGAATAAGCTTACTTTAGTTTAGAATACAAGATATATTCACATAAAATAATTTTGGTACTTTGATTGAGAGACTGTTGTGACACAGTTAAGTGATAGAATGGATAGAGAACTGGAATTGGAGTCAGGAAGACATGAGTTCAAATCCTGCCCCACACATATACTAGCTGTGTGACTCAGAGCAAAACACTTAGCCTATTTCAGCCTCCTTTTCCTTATCTGTGAAGTAAGTAGGTTGGGCTTGATGTCCTCTAAGGTTCCTTCAAGATCTCATTTGGATCTATAGATTCCATTTGTTTTTCACTTTGCTTCGTATTGTGATACTGGGTGCTCCCATCACAGCCAGGTTGGATTTACAATGGTCATTCACATGCTGGTACCACTGCAGATCAGCATGAAAGCTTTGACTTGCTCCATTTCTAACCTGGGCCCATTTTCTCCTCCTTATTGGAGCCTGTTTCTCTCCCAAACTCAGCTCTCAAGGGCTCACCACTCACCATATTAATGCTGGAATTGTTTGGACTCCCCATCAGCTTTAGCCCACAGCAACTGAGAAACTCAAGCAATCTGCCAACAAACTTTCCTAGGATCAGGGATTATGGTTGTACATTGCCACACCCAGCTAGAGTCCTGTTCAGTTGAAGGTTAGACTAGGCTTTGATGACTGATTCCAATTCTGAGATAAACTAGGTTCTAGAGTCCAGGCTCTCTTTCCCTATTCTGGGACTCCTGTCTATCCCAATGTTGACTTTGTACAGAGATGTACAATGTGATCTCTGTACAATGTGATAGAGTGCCAAGGTTCCAGAAACAAGAGAGCCTGGGCTTAAATCTTTCCTTTTGTACCAGTTACATTATCTTGTTTAGGTCACTTAACCTGCCTTGGCCTCAGTTTACTGATCTATCAGAAGAGGGGACTGCCCTACATGATCTCCATGGTCTTTTAAGCTCTCAGTCTTTGACCATTTACATGTTTGTGGATCATTACACATCAAGTTACAGAAGTAGACTTAATCTCTTTCCTCTGCCCACTTCTGTAAGTTGCTTCTTCACCAACCCAGGTGGAGGAATTGCTACTTGTACCCACAGAATGCAGGTGTAGTCAGGTGAAAGAAAAGAGCCCAGGGTCTTGAATAATCCATAATAATGGACTCACCAGCCTCTTAATAATTAGGAGTTAATTGCCTTTTTAAAGAAAGACACAGTGGAAATAGACTTACAGAAATTAACCCACAGAACCACTTATTCACTTACTTAGATCTGAATTAATGTGTTGTCCTTGGGTTTGTCAAAAATAGTCTCATACATATGCATAGTTGTAAAGACACATGAACACAAACAGACCTGCATCCAGGCTCTCAACGAGCTTAAAAATGAGTCCCTTTTATGAACTGTGAGGGCAGTCATCAATATCAGTCTATCAGAGACAGATTTGAAGGTAGTTATGTAATCTATATGGGAAGAATTATCCAGGGCTTATTAATTCATTGAATGAAACTGTCCCATTGTTCAAAGATAATTACATGCTGAATTAAATTCTTCCTACTCAGCCTCCCCCAGCCTTAATTAGATCAGGTAACATCAGTCACAAGACAATAGTCAGAAGGCATAAGAAAAAGGCCAAGGATTTTGTGTCCCAATGCTGCGGCTGTCTTACGGAGCAAAGCTGATTCATCCAATGCCAGAGTTGTGTGAAGACAGTTTTCTTTGGAAAGGGGCCAAGAGCTGTCCACACAGGACTTCCACTTTTTAAGAGGTCACATGTTTCTCCTCATTCACCTCAAAATATTCTCTCTGCTTCATTATCAGACTCCATTCTTGAGGATGAACAGAATCTAGAGGTCATTGCTTTAGAATGCTCCAAATGTTCTAGGCACATTCAGGATATTCTTGAAGCAGAGCTGTTCCAAGGGTGTTGACTACCTGGAGGTAGCAATGGTGGATTGACGGTCCTGTAGTTATTGCTCGGGTGCCTTCTCTCTCCTTATTGTACTGAATCATTAGGGCCAACTGCGTTCGCTTCCCCAGTTTTCTCCAAGCTCTTTTTTTAATGGGCAAACCTTGTTGGCCAGTCAGAATTGGTGTCAGTTTACATGATGGGATATGAATGGCCCCAGACAAGGTACCTCCTTCATGTTAAGGTGCCTATGATTTGTCAATTCTAAATTTACCCTGTTGGATCTTGAAAGATGTTTTTGACCTTTTATAGGCTCCTGTGAAAGTTAAAATGCAACAAGAAGGGGCAGGATATTGTTTTTTTCACCAGTTTAGCTCAGTCATGTAGCTTTAGAGGTGGAAAAAACTTTTGAGGCAATCAAGTCCAACCACCTCATTTTACAGATGAAGAAATTGAGACAAGACTGGCTCAAGATGAAACAGCTATTAAGTGTCTGATGATGTTGATGACATGTAGTCATTTTTTCACTTGTGCCTGACTCTTTATGACCTCATCTGGGGTTTCTTTGGCAGAGATACTGGAATGGTTTGCCATTTTCTTTTCCAGCTCCTTTTATAGGTGAGGAAACTAAGGCAAACAAGATGAAGTGACTTGCCCAGGATCAGACAGCTAGTAAGGATCTAAGGCTGGATTTGAACTCAGAAAGGGATGTTTTTCTGACTCCAGGCCCAGCACTCTCTCCACTGCACCACCTAGCTACCCAAATTAAATATCTGAAGTAGGATTTAAATTAAGGTTTTTCTGACTCCATGCAGAATTCTATATCCAGTATACCACCTAGAAAACTAGCTAAGTAACGTGATTGGTTGAAAGAAAAATTTTGCTAGTACAAGAAGGAGAAGACATAGATAAACAACAGTTTCTCTGAGAAAGACCTGAGATTCCAATGAACTATAGGAGTCAACAGTGTGATGAGGATGCTCCCTTCCAAAAACAAACCCTCTATGCAATATTAAACTACATTAATGGAGGCTGAGGGTCCAGGCTAGGTAGATAATTGTTATGATATCTTCTGCTCTGAGTAGATCATACCTGGAGTGCTGTGTTCAGTTCTAGGCACCATATTTTGTGAAGGACATTAATAAGCTGGGTAAAGTTGAGACAGGGGGAGCCGGGATGATGGAAAGTCTTGAGATCCTGCCATGGGAGGAGTAGAAGAAGATACTAGGGATATTTAACTTGGAGAAGAGAAGACTCATGTGTTGGGGAAATAAAGAAAATGTTCTTTAAATATTTGAAAGGAAGTCACAAGGAAGAGAGAAAGTACTTATTCTGCTTGGCTCCAGAGCGCAAAACTTAGAGCAATGGCTGGGATTTGAAAGAGGAAAATTGAAACTTAAGGTTAAGAAGAAACTTTCTAACAATGAGAACTGTCCAAAGTGGAATGGATGGGCTGCCAATGGAGTGAGCAGGTTCACTGTTATTGAAGGGCTTCAGGCATAGACTGGACCACCACTAGTTTGGAATGAGATAGAGGGGCATTTATTTAGGTGGAGTTGGACCAGGGAGGGCCTTGGGGTTATCATTCAAAATGGAAGAGTGAGCCTCAGTTGCTTCATTTGTAGAAATTAATGGTCATAATGGTGGCTCATGGAATTATTGTGAATAAAGAATAAACTTTCAAATGCCACATAAATGAAAAGTATTGGTATTATTATTATTTTCAGCTGGGACAATTGTGCTTTATCAAGGTTCAACTAGACAGACAAAGTGAATCTTGCCTCTTAGAGCAACCTGTTTCATGAGAACTGTAAGTATTTTTCCCTTTCTTCATTATTGACAAAATATAGATTTATTTTATTGCTTGTTTTATTGATTGGCCCATATTCTCAAGTCTCTAGAGAAAATGTAAATAATTTAAATTATAATAGAAATAATTATGATGAAGAACAATTAAAATGTTTCTTCAAATGTATCTTTGTTTCTGCAGAAGACCTAACTTGACTCAGTTTATGTACAGCATACCAGAGAATCATAATGAATATGGTTGGCCTGGTTTCGAGTGGCTTATCATCATTTACTTAGAGGCTATGTATTATATAGTATTGCTCTTGGATGTCTTAGCCAAAAGTTCCTTTCCCATCCTCATCACCCTGCCCTGATTTCTCTCCACCTTGTCAGTGTTGTTCAGAAAGAGTGGTCTTCATAAATGAAGACAGTATTCTAGGTCATTGTATATCTGGGTTATCACCTCCCCAATTCTGCCCATTGTTGCCCTCTCTCAGTGCAGCTCAATTTTGCTCTTTTGGATGCCATATCACACACTTAGCCCTAATCAGTACCTACCTTCAAATCCCCTTGATTTCAGAATTGACTTTTAGTAGCAACTGTTTGGGAGAGGTAGTATGGTACAGGAGGGAGGGAGCTGGCCTCAGAGTCAAGAAAACTTGGTTTAAAGTCCTACCTTTGATACATACTGACTGTGTGACCCTGGGCAAGTTGGTTTTAGCATTTTGGGCAACTCTGTTATTGGACCTGGGGTGTTTTGGATGTGTGGGTGCTGCTGTTTAGATGTGGCTTCAGGCTGTCAGTAAGAACGCTGACATAGGGCTTCAGACCTGTGAGGGAGATGAACTGGGGAAGGCACTTCTTTCATTCCTACCTTGAGGGGAGCAAAGAAAGGGCCATGAAGTTGGGCATACTTTCCTTCTGTCTCTGAGAATATCTCTCTTTTCTTAAAGCTGCCACACTAACTCCACCCCCACATAGGTATGTAACTTTGTGTCAACATTCTCTCTACCGATCTGGAGTCAGATCAGAGTAGCAGCACACAGAACACTCCAGCCCTGGAAGACAACTGACATCTCTCATACTCCAAGATCCAGATTGGGGGCTGACACATTGGTATAAGGAATTCCCTATGCCTTTGAAATCACAGATCTGTTTAAAGTATTAATCCTAAGGAAAATAAATGAGGTTATGTAGTATTGGGGAAAGCATCCCCAATTTGCAGACAGCCCTAATTTGAACCCCACCCAAGTCTTGTACTATCATTGTGAGCTTTGGAAAGTCACAGGTTCTCTCTGGGCCTCCATTTATTCTTTTACAGAATGAGGAAGGAGGGATGTGAACTGGAAAAATCTCTAAGGTTCCTTTCAGGCCTAGAGCCTATAATCACTTCCCTGATCCTTCCTTGGTATATTTGTCTTGGATTCTTGGTCTTCCCTTTGGAGTTGAGCCCCTGAACATGGGAGAGGCATTGATAATGTTATTTTTTAAAAAAGATGAATTTCAGACTGTGGTGTCATGTCTGCCAACATTGCTGTTATTGGATAGCCTTGAGACAGATGTTAGAAGGGAGAATTTCACAGTCTTGAAGCATGGCTAAATTCAGGAGTACTTAGTGCCTTCTGACTCGTTGAAATCCAATCCAAAATGTCATAGATACTGTTTGGTTAGTTTGGAGAAAGATCATAGGACCACAGATTTAAAACTGGAAAAGCTTTTGAGGTTAGCTCAGTGGTGCTGTGGATAGAGCACTGGACCTGGAGTCAGGAAGACCCAAATTCAATTTACCTTCAGACACTTATTAGCTGTGTGACCTTAGGCAAATCACTTAACCTCTGCCCGTCTCAGTTTCTTCAACTGTAAAATTGGAAGAATAATAAGACCTACCTCTCAGGGTTGTGAGGATTCAGTGAGACAATATTTGTAAAGCACTTAGCACAGTGCCTGGCATACAGTGTGTACTTAATGCTTGTCTCTTCCTTTGACATCTTAGAAGTCATTGATTCCAACCCCTTCATTTTATGGATGAGGAAAGTGAGATCCAGGGATATGAAGTGATTTGCTCAAGGTCACACAGGTCATTGAGTTGGGATGTAAAACTATGTTTTCCTGTCCCTGTTTCATTTCCTAGGGAATTTTTTAACCACTGTGTTTAATTTGTCCTTGCAGTCATGCTGATTGATGACAAAAGGTGATGGATGGTTCATGGGTGTTCTGTTGCTGTTAGTCATTTTCATTTTTTGGCTTGAACTTGTGATTTCATTCAGGTAGAGAAATTCCAGTATAGAAGCTCTATCAACCAACACAGATCAGGTACCCCTCTCTGACTTAGAGTCTTGGAGAGTTTCCTGGAATACAGGGAGGTTAAGGAGCTTGCCTAGAGTCACACGGCTGGCATGTGGCAAAGATAGTGTCACAGCAGAGATTGGAAATCACTGATGAGTTACTGATATTCATCAATGGAAAGAGCCCCCAGGACTGGAAACACAAAAAAAGGCCATAGAAATGTCAGCTTTTGTTATGAACATGGTATTAGTTGTGTTTATTTTCTATGTGCTCTTTGACTCATTTTTCCTTTCATCATGCAAATTGAGAAAGTTATGGCCCCTCCAGGTCAGGTAGAAATGCCACTGCTGGTTTTATTCAGGGGCATGTTCATGTGTATTTGGAGAATCTTCTGTGATACAAAAACAACTCATAATAGCTCAGTCACTGTGTGGGCAAACTCAATGCGTACTGGTCGTTATTACATGTGATGGAATTCCCTTTGTTTTTGGCTTTTGCAGAAATGTTATTGGGTCATTGGATCACTGAATTTGAGCAGGAACATAGAAGTCATCCACCAACTCATTCCTATTTTATAGATGAAAAAACAGGATATCAATAAGCTAAATCTATGATCCTGTAGGAAATATCTATTACAACATGGCTGCCTCAAATTTCAACTTAAATTTCTAACCTTTGATTCTTGATGGACTTTATTCTTCCTTTCTGGAAGGAGAGGCAGGTAGAAAAGAATTGGCCTGTCTTTGCTCTCTTCTTTCCCATGTAGGCTGTCCCTGAGGTATAATGGTCGCCACTGAAAGGGTCCTTCTATTTAATGGGTTAACCTTGAGGGGTCAGATACCCATATTTTCTCACAAGTTGAATCTCTTATCTTTCTGCTAGTTTTCCTTTGCTCTTGTTCCCACTGGGGGACATACACAATTGCCCCCTTTCCCTGTCATATCCTATGCTATCTTAGCTCCATCTTGGGTTAAGTCATTTACCAAAAACCTTCTCTGAATATGGTGTAGGATGGCATGGAGGTGTTCCTTAGGTTCTAGAGCTTGACCAATGGAACACCAGCTCTGGCAGGGTTCCCCCCAAGCTGAGAAAGCTTTCAAAATGGTCCTAGGATGAAATATACATCTGTGATCCAAGGTTTAGTGTGCTTAAATATGCATAGGTTCATCACCATTATGAGTTGTAGTATGATGCAGTAGATGGAGTCCTGGCCTGGGAGTCCAAAAGGCCTGAGTTCAAATCTTACCTAATAATAACTAGAATTTCCATAGTACATACTGTGTGCCAGGCACTATGTTAAGCCTTTTACCAATAATATCTCATTTATTTCTCACAACAACCTTGTCAAGTAGGCACTGTTATTATCCCCATTTTACAATTGAGGAAAGTGAGCAGATGAGTTAAATAACTTGTCCAGCATCGCACAGCGACCAAGTGCCTCATGTCAGATTTGAGCTCAGGTCATCCGGATGCTGGCCCACAACTCTAGTCACTGAACCAGCTGCTGCCTAGCTGCCTACCTTTGGTATTATCTGGGTGACTTGGGGAAGTTCCTTAACTTCTCAGAGTCTCAGTTTCTCCTAATATTCCCCTAAAAGACTTGGATTAGATGACCTTTGGGGTCCCTTCCCCCTTTAGAGCTATGATCCTATGACCCTCTCTGGGTCACAGTTTCTTCATTTGTGAAAATGGAGAAGTTAGACTCAGTGGCCTCGAAAATCTCTTTGGACTTCAACTTTTGATCCATTGAGCTCTGATTCTATGGCAGATTTCTTAGCCATAGCATCTCCCAAAGACCATATACTGAGTCATAAGAGGCGTTGGATTGTGTTGAGGGAGGATGAATGTCAATAAAATGACAGATCCTTTATCTATTTGGCAATGTTTTAAAGAGACTTTATGGATTGAACTGGGAACAAACATTTCACTTACAGCCCTGGTTAAGATCATAGGCTGAGAACTAGAGGCAACTGCCAGGGTTTTCTAGTCTGACATACAACTGGATAAGAATCTGTCAACAACATCCCCAACAAATGATCATCCAGTCTTTGCCTGAAGACCTCTGGTGGCTAGAAGCCCACTGCCTTTTGAGATAGTCCATTTCTCTTGATTAAGAAATCTTTCCACACATCAAGCTGAAATTGGTCCTTCTGTATCTCCATATGTTCCTTCTAAATCTGCCTTCTGGTGCAAAGGGCAAACCTAGATAATCCCTTTCTTGCATAAAGCAGCCTTTCAAGTATCTAAGACAGTTATGACTGCCATCATCCTGGGTTCTCTATGGACATGTTTATATTGACTCACAGGGTCATGGATTTAGAGCTGGAAGAGATCTTAGTGGCCATTTAGTTCAGTTCCTATTATGTAGATCAGGAAATGGAGACATAGAAAGGGTAATCAACCTGACCCAGGGGAACATAGCTAGTAAATATCTGGAATGGGATTCAGTCCAGGTCCTCCTGACTCTACTACTCCATGATGCCTGCTTCTCTGAACAGTGACTCTCTCCTCTCCCCTCAGTAGTCTACCCTAGCCACTGAAAGTCCTGACTTAGTCAAGACATGAGACTTGCCCCTGTCCAGGAAGAATGACAGAGAACTTCATTTTACAAGTCCCAAATGGAGGTGTCAGGGTTGGAAGGCACATTTTTTTCTGAAAAAGATCTGGGGGAGGCATTAGTGGACTCAATGTGAGTCAGCAGTGGGATGTCTGACCAGAAAAGCTAATGTGATCTTGGCTGCTTGAAAAGGCTGCCAAGAAGAAGGGGAGAGTCACTCTGTATTGATACCAAATCTGAGAACTAAGTTCAAGTCTAGGCACCATATTTTAGGGGGGATATTGATTACCTAAATCTATGTTCCTGTAGTGAAATATCAGAAATATCAGGGTTGAAATAATGCCTCTGACTCTAACTAGCTGTGTGAATTGGGCTACTCAACTAATCTCTCTGAAACTGAGTTTCTTCTGACATTACATAAAATGAAAGAGCTGGTCTAGACTATACTTTGCATCTGCTGCCCTGTGAATTGCTCTGATTAGAGGTCTGGAGGGCAGAGTACTTAACTCCTCCCAATGCCTTCCTTTATAGAGGGCAGAACCTGGAGTCTCAGATCACCCTGTTATGCATCTGTTGCTTTGCCTGGTTTCAGCTCCTTGGAATAAGATATCCCTGCTGTCCCACTCCTGATTCCAACCTCCTTTTGTGAGTTGTTTACCCAATGAGATTATAAGCTCCTTGAGGGTAGGAACTATCTTTATTGTGCTTATTTGTACCCCCAGCACTTAGTGCAGTGCTGACACATAGTAGGTACTTAAGAAACATTTATTGAATTGAATCTAATTCTAGAGCTTTGATTTCACAGTGTGGTCCTATGGTCCTGATTTCAAGTCTGGCACCCTTTCCAAAAGGTGCCACAGTTTCTAGGTGTTTCCTAAGACCCAGGTGTTATAAGGTAAAGTGTAGAACAGACCAAACTTCTGACTGACAACTTTTAGTTCCTTTTTTTTTACCTCTGGGAGTATAGGGGATGGTTTGACCTAACCAGTAGGACCATTAATATATGAAGACTGTATATGCTGTGTCTTTACTTCTGCATCATAAACACCAAACCCCTCTGATGATGGCCCCAGGGGTGGATTAGCCCTGTGCAGTTATGCAAAGCTGACAGCTCACATTTTTCCTGCAGAAGATGGGGATATTAAGCAGTCATTGCCTTCGAACTGGAAGGAAACAATATTTGTAGCCAGACAATTATCCACCTGTAGGGAGGGAACTTCACCTAGTGTCTTTGGAGGGTCGCTGCCACTATCTTTGGTTTTCTATTTGTCTTGCATTTGGACAGATCACATTATTTTTTATTAGACTTTGTGGGAGGAAAAAAAACCCCATGAAAATAAAACCCCATGTGAAGTTGTCTGATATTGCCTTTGAGCTGCTGAATAAATTTGTTATTGATTTTGTCCTTTTATAGGAAGGGAAGGTTAATGAGAACAATCAGCCAGCTTTCATGATGGGGAGGGGGTGGATCCTTAAGAGGAGAATGTGTAATACAGATGTGGTGAGTTGCCCTTCCCTTGCAAAAAATGTGAGCGCTTCTAGATTAAATTTATGAGCTATTATGATAGGAGATGGGGCATTCCAGGGTCTCTTCACCTTGCAAGACAGTGACATATTTGTAACATGTGCCTTTTTACATTTCTTATGTGCACTGTTTGAGGGAGAAAATGATTTGCAGAAGAGGCTAATCATTGCAGTAACTTATCTGGTGAGACAGCCCAGCAAAGGAAACAATGCCATTCCACAAGCATTTATAAATAAGACACCTGTCCTGCACAAGACATTGCTCCAGGTAGATGGAGTTCAAAGGAAAGAAAGGAAATAATTCTTGCCCTCAAGAAGCTCCCATTCTATTGTCTTAACTTGTGACAGTTTCTTCCTGAAATTACTTTGTATCTTGTTTGTAGATATTTTGTTTTATTTATCTGTGTGCATTTTGTATCTTTCCTGATTCCCACCCCCAGCTCCATATAAATGCCTTGGAAGCAGGGATTATTTTATGTTTACTTTGTACCACCAGCATGTAGCATAGCACATCTGGCACATATCAGGGGAATGATAAATGCTTACCAAATGAATGAATGAATGAATGAGGTCTACTGGCATATATGCACCATGCACATACAGAAGCAAATACAGAATAATAATAGATCACATTTATGTAGCACTATGTGCTAAGTGATTTACAAATATTATCTCATTTGATCAGTACAAAAGCCTTGAGAAGTAGATGCTATTATAATCTGCATTTTACCGAGGAGGAAAGTGAGGCAGATAGTTTAAGTGACCTGTCACATAGCTTGTAAGTGTCTGAGGCTGGACTTGAATGAGTTATCTTCCTGGCTCCAAGTCCTATATTCTATCATTGTAACATGTAGATGCCTAGATAAAGCAATTATAAAGTTGTGTGTGTGTGTGTGTGTGTGTGTGTGCGTGTGTGTCTGTCTGTCTGTTTCTGTGTAGGAAGATCACAAATGGGTGGGGACTTTTGTGTAGAAGGTAATCCTGAACTGTGCTTGGAAGTGAGCTAGGGATTCCAGGAGATGGAGGAAAGGAAGGAGGGCATCTTAGGTATTGAGCACAGCCTTTGTAAAGGTCTGGAAGTGGGATATAGGGAATATGGAGAATAGCCAGTTGGCACACTTGGCTAGAATGGAAAGTGAAAAAAGGGAGAAGAATTTGAAATTAGCCTGGATAGATAGGCTTGAGTGAGATTCCAAAGTGAGTATATTATGTCTTAATAATAATAATAGCTCTCATTTTTATAAGATTTTTCTCACAACAACTCTGCAAGGGATGCATTGGGAACAGTGAGGAGGATTGGCCTTATTGTTCATTGTATCTCACTGCTTCTCTTTTTGGAGTTAAAATATAATGACCATGTGCAAATTGAAGTTTATTTTTAGTGACAAGAACAGAAATTATAGCATTTTTTTTCCTGAGAGAAACTATGAAAACACTCCTTTATTGCCTCAATGTGGCATTCAGGTGTCCTTGGTTTCTGGAAAACTATTCCAGCAGAGTATGAGCTTGGACTCTATCCTGCAAAGCTGATAAACAGAATAAAGATCATTTAAAAATTAATTTTTATTTTTGTCAACATCCTTCGTTTTTATATCAACCTCATTCCCCAATACATCCCTCCCATTCCTTCTCAGAAAGCCATCCCTTAGAGTAGAAGATAAAATAAAATGAAATTAAATCTGAAAAGGAAGAGGAATAAGAAGCAGCTCAGCAAAAGTAACCAACAATGAAGTATGACAGTGTACGTGCATTTCCATACGCATAGTCACCCCCTGTCCCCTCAACAAAGAAGGGAGAGAGGTGCATTCTCATTCCTCTTCTTCAAGATCAGTATTGGGCATTATCACTGTATAACATTTAATTCCTTTTGGTGTATTTCTTTTCATTTATACTGTACCTGAAGTTGGACCTATGTGACCCTGGGCTAGTTGCTTACCCTCTCTCAACCTCAGTTTCCTCTCCTGGAAAGTGAGGATAATTAATGATAATATAATAATAATTATATTATATATAATAATATTCTATCTGTCTGTCTATCTATCTTAGTAAATATCTATGGGATTAAATCCAGGTCTTCCTGACTCTACTACTCCATGATGCCACTTCCCTGACCAGAGACTCCCTCCTCTCCCTTCAGTAGTCTACCCTAGCCACCGAAAGTCCTGACTTAGTCAAGGCATGAGACTTGCCCCGATCCAGCAAGTATGACAGAGAAATTGGTTTTAGAAGTCCCAAATGGAGGTACCATGGAGCAAAGGCACTTTTTCTGAAAAAAGATTTGGGGGAAGGTTTAGTGGATTCATTGTGAGTCAGCAGTGGGATGTGGCAGCCCAGAAAAGCTAATGTGATATTGGCTGCTTGAAGAGTCTGTGAAGAGCAAATAGAGGAGACTCACTCTGTATTGATACCAAATCTGAAGAACTAAGTTCAAGTCACTTACCCTCCCTCAGCCTCAGTTTCCTCATCTGGAAAATGGGGATAATAATATCAATTAATATATTGTAATTAATAATAAATAAAATATATTATAAAATTAATAAATAATAAGTATGTAATAATATGACTATTATATAATATTGACTAATAATACCACTTATTTCTCAAAATTGTTGTAATGATCAAATGAAGTCATAGTTATGAAGTACTTAGGAAACCATAAAGAATTACATAACTGATAGCTATTATTATTATTTGTAGTAGTAATTTTATTGTCACATATTTTCCTCTAGTTTTCCTTACTTTACTTTGTATCAGTTCACTTAGAACAACCTGGGCCTTCCTTGACCCTTCATAGTCACTGTTTCTTCCTGAATAGTAATATTCCTATTCATGTTTAAGGGTAAGGAATGCTAATCGAGGGAATAATCAAATGTAAAGAGGCATGTCATTGAAAATAAGTGTC
This sequence comes from Bettongia penicillata ogilbyi, assembly GCA_023548195.1. Taxonomy (NCBI): domain Eukaryota; kingdom Metazoa; phylum Chordata; class Mammalia; order Diprotodontia; family Potoroidae; genus Bettongia; species Bettongia penicillata. The sequence continues at coordinate 946,333 of JAJHZJ010000433.1, read as the reverse complement.
ACTGTCCTTAGTCCTGGTACCTTAACCAAGCAAGGACACTTCTCTATTGAATCTATCAATGTAGGCTTAAGGCTAAGTCCCCAAAAGTCCTTGGTCAACTGGAATGACATTATGCAAGAAGTATATTTGAATGGCCTGAGTAGACTTGTTCATACCTTTAGAGTCATACATAAAATATACTCTTGAACCAGTTTGAGCCTGAGAGATTTGAGTGGCAGTGGAGAGGAGAGAGCATTCCAGCTATAATTCTTATAAAGAATCCCTTGGAGGGAGAGAAGAACACAGAGGCTTCCTGCTTTCCTAGTGGTTACTGGGAGACCTTGTGAGCCTTGAAGTGTCTAGAGGATTTCAAACTTCCCATAGGTATCTGAGCAATGTCCTCAGAGCAGCTGATGGCAGAATGTATCAGGAAACAAGGAAAGGCTTGAGGAAGGTCCAAGATGCCAAAAAGAGCCCCACAGGGGAAAAAAACCCCAACAACTCCAAAAGATGATGCCATGCTTTCAGGGTCATGAGAAGTCCTGCAAGGGAACTTTCAGGCTCTCCTTGGCCACAAAGACTCTGAGCTGGAGCCCACTCCGCCTTGAACTTTGTATGTATTTGTTGGTGAGTATGTTTCTGACTTTGGGTGGTGGTGGGGGGAATGTTTGTACCAGCTCTTTTTATTGTACCATCTTAGCAAGTAATAATCTCCCAAAACTGATTGTCTGGCTGATTAATTGTCTTCAGAAGATAATCACTGGAGGAGGCATACTTATAGGGCTGGGGAGTAATAGTATCTGAAAAATACCTCCTCAACCCTTAAGTTAACCCTAGCCCTCTCAGGGGGTGTAGGAGCTATGTTCATGGGTCCCAACTCATCAGTGCAATAACATATCCCTACTCTCTGTGGAGAGGCTTATATGCTATGGGATCTCTGTAAGACTTAAACTTTCTTTTGAATATTGGAAACTTAATTTTCTTTTCATTTTTAAGGTAATCAATAATTAAACCCAAGCTCTGTGTGTGGGTCAAGAATGGAAGGACCCTGTTAGAGGGAAAAGGAAGAGGGGAAAATAATCTAGGATCCTCCGAACTTAAAGTAGCACCTGCTATTTTTGTAATAAAACTGGATATTAGAGTAAATCTAGAGTAGAGAGACTCATCTTTGGGAGAGGGAGAGGGAGAGGGTAAGGATCCCATTCCTCTAGGGTCCTCCAACTGTTCTAATTTTTCTTTTTTGTTCATTTTGCCAATCTGATGGGTAGGAACTAGAATCTCAGAATTGTTTTAATGTTCATTTTTTCTATTTTTTAATGATTTGGAGCATTTAAAAATTCAATTATAGATAGCTTAAATTTCTTCCTTTGAGAACTGTCTGCTAATCTCCTTTGACAATTTATCAACTGGTCATTTGTATTATAAATGTGAATCAGCTCCTTACATATTTTGGAAATAAGACCTTTATCAAAGAAACTTGCTAAAAGATTTGATCCTTCCTTTCCCACCATTGATTCTTTTCTAATCTTAGCTGTATTTAATATGTTTATGTGATAAAACTGTCCATTTGTCTTCAGTGATCTTTTTTATTTCTTTGTTTGCTTATGAAGTTCCTATCTATAGATACAAAAGGTAATTTCTTCTCTGTTTCTCTTATTTGTTGGTGATGTGACCTTGTATACATAGGTTGTGTATCCATTTGGAATATAACTTATGTTCCAAATATGTATATGGTGTGAAATGTTGGTATAAATCTAATTTCTATTACACTTCTGTCCAGTTTTCCTACTAGTTTTTTTTCCTCAAAAAGTGAGTCCTTACTCCAGTAGCTAGAGTGTTTGTGTTTGTCAAAACTGACTACCAGGTTCTTTTGTACGGTAAGAACAATTGTTTTTATCCTTCCTTTTAAAAGAGGACCATGACAACAGAGAAATGATGACATGATTTGCACTTGACTTTGAATGAGGGAGAGCTGTGCAAGGTCACCAGTCTCATTTTCTCCTCCTGAGCCATCTGAATCCAGTGACCAGATATTCATCAGGATGACTGGAGATGGCCCAGGATGCAATGGGAGATCTTGGTCTTTTAGGATAAGTCCTTTGCAGGTACTCATTTAAAGTGAGGTAATGCCCATTCAGTGAATAGACCTCTTTAAAAAGTAGTCAGGTGACGGCCCCTTTAAATAGAAAAGAAAAAATATGTAAATAAAAAAAATCAAGCTGGGAGAGGCAGGAGCCCCAGGGTTGCTGTTTGGAAGAACCAGTTACTATTGACATTCACTCTAAGCCAGGAGCTATGAGCAAGAAATATTTCTCAAAGAAATGAATGGATTTTGGAGATGAACACTGAGGTTGAGAAAGGAAATGGCCTTTGTTGAGCTCACATGGAAAATCTTTTTCTTGGAATACCCTTTGCTATTTTTATAGCTCCCTCTGACAGGCAGCTCAGTTACTAAAATTAAAATGACTGAGAGAAGAGAGATAATATCACATGGCGCATAGCAGGTGGAGAACTGATGCAGAAACCAGAAGACTTGGGTTCCCACCTCTGATACCTACAGGCTGTGTATCATTTCACTTCTCTGTTCTAGGCAACAAAGACCATAAGTTGAAGAGAAGGTGCTGACTTGCATTGAGAGAGGAAGTTTTCTCATCTGAGAGTTCCCTCCAACAGGGCAACTGCAGATTCCTATTCCTATATCTAGCAAGTTCTATCAGCAAGGACTCCAGCATACACAAAAGGGTTGACTGTACAGGTTCTTAGATCTGATTTTCTAAAAGGAAAGCAACTTTTGAGGGGTCAACAATCACTTTAATCAAGCAATTCAGGGGAAAAAGTCAGCACCCTGAACTTCAGAGAAAACACAAACAGAGATAAAGAGCAACAGACAGGGCTTCCAACTGTCTGACCATAAGCAATACACACATCACAGATCAACAGACAGGTCCAACTGTCTGACCATTACATATATACATAGTTACCAGAGAGAGAAGTACCAACATCTGGGTTTTCAAAGCCAGGGAGCTCATTAGAAGCTTCCCAGAGTCTTATCTGGCACACCAACCTTCTTCCAAAAACTAAACCCCAAAGTAAAACCTCACCTCAGAGTATTTATATACTTTTCAGAGTCAGAGGGCATCATAATCCTTGCGAACCACTGCCTCATTAGAAATTAACAGAAGGTATGGACCTTCCAACAAAATAAATCTCCTCTAATCAAATTCCCCTTAATGGTCATGCCCATTAATAGGCCTGAACTCTCATAATTTCCATTATACTAGTAAAACGACAAATCTCTGTCTTTATTCATAGAAGAACCCCCTTTTTAGAGATAACATGTGCATTTTTGAAGGACTTCCTCTGAGGAAGCATGGAGTAGAACAGGGGTAGAGAACCTGTGGCCTCGAGGCCATATGTAGCCTGCTAGGTCCCTGGGTGCAGGCTTTTGTCAGAGTCCAAGTTTTATAGATCAAATCCTTTTATGTTCTGTGAAGTTTGGATTCATTGGAAAGGACACACTTGAGGATTTAGAAGGCCACATGTGGCCTTTAGGCTGAGGTTCCCCACCCTTGCTGCAGGGAAAGGGTAGTAGATTTTGAATCAGAGACTAGAGTTCTAATTCTAGGTATCTTCTAGAAGCCACTCAAATGTTCTGTTTTGTTATCTGTCAGATGACAGTGACTACAATCAGAATTTTATCTAGAATAGACTGGGCAGTTATACCTGAGTTGCTCAGGTTGGGAGACCACCAGTCTAGACATTTCAGTGTCCTCCCTCTCTCATTCCCACCTCCAAGCTCCATTCCATGCAGCATGACCAGTGTAGGCCAGCCCCCTCACCTGGTTCCACTTCCAGGCTCCCAAAGTCATAGTTCTTCTCTTCCAGGGGGGTGTTCTCAACCCTCCATATGGCAGAATTTCTGCTTATGATTATTTCAAATATGATGATTTCTTATAGGTTACTTTTCTCCAATGCTGACAGCCTAGGATTTCAGGGTTCTGTTATGGTATTAGGGTTTGTAACTGGTTTGTAACCTTTTTCTCATCTTGTGTTTTTGTACATCAAGAATGAAGCCAACAACATACCCAACAAATACAGAAATATAATGGAAGGACGATAATAACAAATCCATCAAAATGAATGCTATATAATTTTAAGGAAAAAATTGGTCCTGAAGAAGAGATATGAGAAGACATTTCCATCTACTCCTTTGTGAAGGTAGGAGGGTCTTTTGGGCATTTCATATACATACATAAATATGTATATGTATGAAATATATACTATATATATGAGTTTTGCAGAATTTTTCTCTTCTTTTTTGTTTTTCTTTTTTTACAAATACTTCGTTTTGAAGGAGGGGGTCTCTGGGAGAGAGAGATGTTGAAGGAACACAGGTGAGGTAAAAGCAAAAGATAACAAAATCCTATTTAAAAGAATGAAGTAGAATATAAAGGCAATTTTTAAAAATAGAGCTTCAGTTAAAAAAATGTGCTCTGTCCTGCAATGTTCAGTTAATTAAGACAGTTCCATTTTTTCCTTATTTTTTTGAGTTGTTGCTTTAGCCATGCAGATAATTATCTCAATTCTCTACTTTGTTGTGAAGTTTGTGTCTAAGAACTCATTATCCAAGTGGTCCCCCACCGTTACAATGCTGATGCTGGGTGAGAAGGAACAGTAGGTGTTTGTGAAGAGGCAGGGTACTAATATTACACACACACACACACACACAAACACACTTGTTCAATCATTTCAGTTGTGTCTGATTCTTTCTGACTGTACTTGAGATTTTCTTGTCAAAGATACTGGAGTGGTTGCCATTTCCTTCCCTAGGTCATTTTACATTTAAAGAAACTGAGGGAGGCAGTGTTTAACTGACTTGCCCAAGGTCACCCAACTACTAAGTGTCTGAGGCCAGATTTGAACTCCGGAAGAAGAGTCTTCCTGACTCCAGAACTAGGACTCTATCTACTGTACCACCTAGATGTGTGTGTGTGTGTATGTGTGTGTGTGTGTGTGTGTATGTACATATATATATATATATACATATGAACTTATACATATACACATATATACATATCTTCATGGATTTCAAAATATGCTATCCTGGAGCCCTGAAACCAATTCTCTGACACAAGTTGCGAAAATATTAGTATCTCCAATATACAGATGGGAACGCTGAGGATCAGGGGAGGGAAGTGACTCTGAGGGGTGGTCTGACGCAGTAGAAAAAATGTTGGGTTTGTAGTCAGAGGAATTAGAGCATCTTGGAGTCTAGGTTCTGCTACTTTGTACCTGTGAAATCACTGGTCAGTCAGTTAACCTCTTTTGGCTTCAGTTTTTTCTTCTGTAAAATGACTAAATGATCTCTAAGGTGACATAGCTTTTCTGGGACTCAGTTTCCTCATATGCAAAATGAAGACATTTAGATTAAATGGCCTCTAATATCTCTTCCAGCTTTAGATATGTGACTCATGCAAGGTCCGCAGCTGGGGGCAAATGGAGGGTGGAATCTAGGTCTTCTGACTACAAGTCTGTATGTATTCTCCCATGCATCACCATGTCCCACAATGCACAAGGCGCTGTGCAAAAAACTTGAAAAGACATTGATAAGGTCCTGTCTTTGCCCTCAGGAGTTTCACTGACTAGTAAAGGAATAGCACACACCCCCATCTCTATGGCTTTGCATTGATGGTCTTCCATGCATGGAATATACTACTTCCTCATCTCAGTCTCTTGAAATGTCTGCTGTCTTTATCCCTCACCCTGCCCATTTATCTATTTCTTATTCTGACCTTAAATAGCTAATAAGATGGGCATTTCCTTTTGAAAATGTATCATGTATTTTAAACATTCTTTTCTTTTCAAATTTGGATTTCTATATTCTCTTCCTCCACCTACCCCTCCCACACTCACTGAGAAAGCAAACAGTATATCAATTGCACATGTGAAATCAGGTAAAACTTTTTCATGTTAGTCATATATCTAAAAAAAGAAAAAAAAGAAAGTGAGTAATTTATACTCCCATTTTCTATCTGGACATGGATAGCATTTTTTTTCATCATGAACCCTTTGGAATTGTCTTGGATCATTATATTGATCAGATTAACCAAGTTTTTCACTGTTGAGCATTATTACAATGTTGTTACTGTGCACAATGATGTCCTGGTTTTTCTCACTTCTCTTTGCATCAGTTCATATTGTTCTTTCAATATTTTTTTCTGAACCATGCCTTTCCCTGCCCCTTGTCATTTCTTATAGCACAATGGTATTCCACCATAATTACATGATACAAATTGTTCAGCCATTCGCTGATTAGCATCCCCCCAACTTCCAATTCTTTGCCACCACAAAAAAGAACATATGTAGAACTTTTTCCTCTTTTTTTGTTCTCTTTGATGTACAGACCTAGCAGTGGCATTGCAGGATTAAAGGATATGCACACTTTTATAACCTTAGGGTATAGTTCCAGATTGTTCTCCAGAATGGCTGGACCAGTTCACTATTCCACCAACAGTTCATTAATGTGCTTATTTTTCCTCATCCCTTCCAGTAATTGTTATTTCTGATAGATGTGAAGTGATACCTCAGAAGTTTTAATTTGCTTTTTTTCTAATCAATAGTGATTTTGAATATTTTTTCAAATGATGCTAGATAGCTTTGATTTGTTTTGAAAACTGCCTGTTTGTAATCTTTGACCATTTATAAGTTGGGGAATGGCTTTTACTTTTATAAATTTGACTCAGTTCCCCATACATTTGAGAAATGAAGTCTTTCTCAGAAATGTTTTGATGTTACTTCCTTGTCTTTATCTATCTAATTTTGATTTTGCTTTGTCTGAGATTATGATCATTACTAGAGCTGAAGTGTATTCAATTCTTCTTCACTTTCAACTCTGTATGTGTATTTCTGTCCAAAATATAGCTTTTGTAGAGAGCATATTATTGGATTCTGGTTTCCAATCCATTCTGCTATTTGCTTGTGGGTTAACTGTCCCATTTGGGTTAACTCATCCCATTCCCATTTACAGTCATGATCACTAACTTTGCACTTCTCTCCATACCATTTCCCTCTGTTTATCCTCTCTTTTTATCCTGTCCCTTCTCATCTGTCTTGTTTCCAACCACTGCCTCCCCAAATTTGCCCTCCCCCTTATTCTCCCTGTCCTATATCTCTCATCCCATTTCCCACCTATCTCCATATTATGTAAGATGGGTTTCTATACCCATTTGAGTGTGTGTGTGTGTGTATACATATTCCTCCCTCTTCCACCATTTCTGATGAGAGTGAGGTTCAAGAATTGCCTACCTCCCCCATTTTCTTGTCTACTATAAAGGGTCTTCCTTAAGTACCTCCTTTATTTGAAAAAACTTAACCATTCTACTTCTCCCTTCCTCCTTCTTCCTTGTACTCACCCCTGCATTCTTTTTTGGACATCATCCCAACATAATCAATTCATACCCATGCCCTTTATTATAACAGAGTCCTTCTAATCGACCTAACAAACATAATGTTCTTAGGAGCAAATATATTATCTTCCCATATAAAAATGTAAATAGTCTAGCTCATTGAGTTTTCTATGCTTACTCTATCATGATTTATCTTTTTATTTTTCTCTTGAGTCTTCTGTTTGAATGTCAGATTTTCTATTCAGCTTGAGTCTTTTCATCAGGAATGCTTGGAAGCCCACTACTTCATTAAATGTTCATTTATCCCCAAAGAATTTTGCTCAGTTTTGTTGAGTAGGTGATTCTTGGTGTAATACTTAACTCCTTTGCCCTCTAGAATATCTTATTCTAAGTTCACCGTTCCTTTAATGTAGAGGCTGATAAATTTTGTGTGATCATGCCTGTGGTTCCACAGTATTTCATTTGTTTCTTTGTGGCTTGCAGTGTTTTCTCCTACATCAGGGAATTCTGTAATTTGGCTATAATATTCCTAGGAGTTTTCATTTTGTGATTTCTTTTAGTAGGTAATTAATGTATTCTTCAAATTTCCACTTTATTCTCTGGTTCTATAATTTCAGGGCAGTTTTGGTTTATCCTGTAATATGATGTCTAGGCTCTTTTTGATCATGGCTTTTAATTAGTCCAATAATTCTTAAGTTACATCTCCTCATTCTATTTTCCAGATTAGTTATTTTTCCTTATATTTCACATTTTCTTCAATTTTTTTCATTTATTGATTGTTTTTTTTTCTTGATGTCTCAAGGAGTCATTCCCAGTTCTAATATGTAAGGAATTATATTTTTAAGTGAGCTTTAAAAAAAAATCTCCTTTTCAGTTTGGCCAATTCTGCTATTTAAGGAGTTCTTCACTTCAGGGGATTTTTGTGCCTCTCCAAGATCAAGTCAAATCTTTTCTGAGGCTTTAGATGCATCAATTTTGACTTCGTTGTATTCTGAGTTTGTGTTTTGATTTTCTCTAGTACTGTGGTAACTTTCTACGGTGAGGTTCTTCTTTTTGTTCTTTGCTCATTTTCCAGCCTATTTCTTAACTTTCAATTTTATGTTAAAGTTACACTCTTCTCCTGAGATGGAGGGGATGAAGTCAAATTTAGGGCTTTTTTTTTTTTTGCCTTTTCCTGCTATTGCCTTTCACTCCCACTGCTAATGCTTTCCTTCTGAGATTGCCTTCCATTTACCATGTAAATGTACATGCAGTGTATGCAGTAAATGATTTATAAATATTTGTTGAATGATTTTAATACATCACATCTTTGTCAGGAAGTGGATGGTATGTTTTATCAATTATTCTCTGGAATTATATTTAGTCTTTTGATCAGAGTCCTTAAGTCTTAATTGTTAAAAATTTTTTGTATATATGGTTGCTTTTCTTTTTTGGTTTCTTTGGGTGATATACTGGCATCTCTGGAGCAAAGGGATATATGCATAGTTTATTTTTTCTTTTTAATATATTTTCAAATCATTTTTAGAATGGGTGAACCACTTTATAGCTGTACCAACAGTATGTTAGTGTGCCTGTTTTCATGTAGCTGCTCCCATAATTTTCATTTTAATGTTTTTTTTGTCATTTTTGCCAATCTGATGGATATCAGATGAAACCTCAGAGTAGTTTTAATGGTCGTTTCTCTGATTATCTATTCAGAGTGCTTTTCCCCATGTCTGTTTGATAGCTTCCTTTTCTTTCATTGAGAACTACCTTTTCATGTTATTTGGCTGCATATCTGTTGTAAAATGGTTCTCATTCATATATTTGAATGTGTTCTTTATTTATCTTGGCTACCAGACCTTTATTGTTACAATGATTTTTCCTAGTTAGCTGTTTCCCTTCTAAATTTCACTGCATTAATTTTGCTCATGCAAATAACTTTTTAATTATATGTCACCAAACTGTCCATTTTACCTTGTGGTATGCTCTCTATCCTTTTTTTGAATATGAATTTTTCTGTCTCACATTGCAGTGAATTTCTCTTCTTTTTTCCTCCATTTTGTTTATACTATGACTTTTAAAATCAAAAGTGTATATCTATTTGAAACTTATTTTGGTATATGGTATGAGATGTTGGTCTAAACCTAATTTCTTTCAGATTTTCCCCCTCCTCCAATTTTCACAGCAGTTGTTATCAAATGATGAATCATAAATCTAGTAGCTATAATATTTGGGCTTATTGAACACTATGCTAATGTGTTTATTTCCTTCTGTATGTTATATACCTAATCTGTTCTGCTGATTGCCTTTTGTACCACATAGTTTATTGTGGCATAGGTTGAGATCTGATATTGCTATACTACTTTTTTTTTTTTTTTTGCATTTTCCCCTTTTATTTGCTTTAAGGTTCTTGGTCTTCTGTCCTCCAGATGAATTTCATCATTATTTTTTTCTAGGTCTATAGAGTAATGCTTTGGTAACTTGATTTATTTGACACTGAATAAGAAAAATAATTTAGGCAATATTGACTTTTTATTATATTAGCCCAGCTCAACCATTAGCAATTAACATCTTTCCAATAATTCAGGTCTGTATTTTGTAAAGAATATTTTGGGGCTGTGTTCTTGTAGGTCCACTATATATCTTCATAGGTAAATTACAAAAAGGTTTTAGTTATTCTGAATGGAATTTTTCTTTCTAAATATTTCTCCAAGATTTTCATGATAATATATAGAAAAGCTAGTAATGTGTGGGGTTTTCTATTATGTCTTGCCATTTTGCTGAAGTTATTAATTTTTTCAATTATTTTTACTTATCTATTAAGGTTCTTTAAATAGACCATCATGTCATCTGCAAAAATAATAATTTTGTTTCTTCCTTGCCTGTGTTTTTCCCTCAATTATTTTTTCTTGCCTTATTATTAGCATTATGATTTCTAGCACAATATCAAACAATAGTGTTGATAATAGGCATTCTTTATCCCTAATCTTATTAAAAAAACTTCTTGTTTATTTTTTTACTACAGAAACTATCATATCTTGGATTTTAGGTAGATATTATTTACTGCATTACAGAAAAGTAGATTAATCAGTATGATATTTAGTATTTCATGACAGAAATTAGTGTTGAATTTTGTTAAAAGTCTTTTTTCCACCTATTGATACAACACTGAGTTTTTTTAAAATTTTTTTCGTATTGATAATCTATTTTTTATGTTTTTTACAATATTGAGTCAATTCTATATTCTTAGGATGTATCCAATATGATCATAGTATATGATATTTTTTGCAATTCTTGATTGATATTAGGGGTATTGTTTTATAGTTTTATATTTCTGTTTTGTTTCTCCATGATTTAGAAATGAAGAACATATTTATTTCTCACAAAATAGTATTTTTAAGATCACTCATTTTCCTAATTTTTTTGCGTAGTTTATATAAAAGTGTAATCATTTATTTGTTAAATGTTTAATAGAGACAACCAGCTGAGGCAACAGTAGAGTGCTAGACTTACAGTTAAGAAAATTTGAAGTTGAAATCTGAGTTAGACACTTACTAGGTGTTACTGGAAAAGTCATTAACTTCTGTCTCAGCTTCCCTTTTATGTGAAATGGGAATAATAATGGCACCTTCTTCTTAAAGTTGTTTTGAAAGTCAAATGAGATGCTATGTATAAAATGCTTTATATCAATTATGCACTATATTGATGTGAGCTATTATTATTGGAATTTGCTTATGATTCCTTTTTTTCATGAGTTATTCCTCTTTGGAAAGTTGTTTATGCTTGTTAATTTTCTTTTCCTTAGATTAAATTTTAAAAATCCTCTTTCTTGATATGTTCATCTGGGCATTTCATTTTTTTTTCAAATATTCTTCCGTTTCATTTGTCACTTTTATTGGAATATAATTTGGCAAGATAATGTCTGTGGGTTTTCTTTACTTGTTTGTTCTTCCTAAACTCCTTCTTTTATACTGACAACTTGGTTTTCTTATTTTAAAAAATCAGACTAGCTAAGGGTTGTTATATTTATTTATTTTTACAAAAAAGCTGCTAATTTTATTTATCAATCAGTTTAAATTTTCTTTAAATTTTTGTTGCTCCCCTTTTATTTTCGTAATTTCTGTTTTTGTGGTTAGTATTTAAAAAAATGCTTTTGACTTTTTTTAGTTGCATGTCTATTTCATTTGTCTCTATTTTGTGGTTGAAAAGCTGTTTAGAGATATAAAATTTCCCCTACGTACTGCTTTTACTACATCCCTAAATTTTTTTCATGTTTTCTCATGCTTGTTATTTTCTTGGATGAATCTATCTATTGTTCTTTGATCTGTTTTTCTTGCCCAAGTACATAGCTTCAGGCTTTAGTGTTGGTCCATGGTACTAGGAGGTTCCACAATCCTGATCCAAAGTCTGAGGGACTTGGACATGTTTGTACCTAATCTAAACTCCCTGTTCAATTTTTTTACGTTAGAATTTATTTCTACCCTTGTATTTTAGATTTTCCATTTTTGTGATTGATCCTTTCAGTTTATTTTTTAGTTTCATGCCCATTACTTGCCTGTAACTGCAGTCCTTAGCTCCAGTTTGTGTGTTGGATGATCCCAAGATCTGAATCCACTAACATGTCAGAGTAGCAGAGCTGTCAGCTTGACTCTGGTCTCCACTCCCTGCTTCAGCATACATCTACTATACTGATCTTCCTGCCTATCTGAGACTGCCAACAGGACCATACCTGTCTTCCTGAAATGGAAAAAGGAGTTAACTATACTTTTTTTCATAGATTTCCAGATCATCATTCAGTTCAGTGCTATTCCTTTAGCTTTGCTGGAGTAGTTCTTTGAAAGTTTATCTCTCCTGCTTTCTCTCATTCTTCCATCTTTGTTTAAATTCTTGCCTGTTTTCTTTCAAGGCTCGGTTCAGATATTATCTTCTATGTGAATTTTTTCCTGATCTCCCTCCTCCAAATGTTAGTTCATTTCACTCAAGATCACTTTTTACCTATCCATCCATTCTCAACTACAAACATATGTATGTGTGTATGATGCATGTATATATACACACACATATACCATCTGTCTCATCTTTCCACCTTTTCTTTTTGCCTCCTTAGAGATAGACATTTTTTTCCACTTTATTTTATCCCTAGTTCTTTGAACAATGTCTGATATATAGTAGGCACTTAATAAATACATGTTGATTGATTATTGTCATGGTATTATAGGAATGCTTAGTGAGAATGCCACCTCTCAAAATTATCATATGAGAGGGAAGTAAAGCACGATTTTCAGCCTTGCCCAATGTACCCCAGCTTTGCAGAATGAATCCAAAGAAAATTCTTTATTCAGAATTTTAAATACATTGACTCATGAATCCATGAAATGGAATACAGACACTGGGCTGAAAGACCCTTCCTCCCCCTAAAAGCTTTTCTTTCCCACTTAAGGAAAATGAGCCATTTTACTGCAAACCCCTGAATCATCTATTTCATTGTCTAGGACTTTATGATAGCTGTTATCCTAGTGCCTTGAAATTCTGAGCTCCTCTAGGTTCTCCTGGGTGACATCAAATTGCCATCTTTCATCAGTATCTTCAGAAATAAGCACTTCCAAGTCTGAGGCAGGATCCTTGAAGGCTTGGACTGGAAAGAGAAGAACAACAGAGCTTTCTGGTGAAGAGTAGAGATTTCATTTTGGTTATAGCTAGCGGTCTGCTTTCCCTGTCTCTTGATTGAAAGGCCCTTTTTGTCTGACTTCATTCCTTCTTCTGACTGAATTTAGACATGGAGGTAACATGGATGCAACACAAGGAGATGAAAAATCATGTTTCTGTGCTGACTTTTATGAGAAGCCCCTCTTACGGAATGAGTGGAAGAAGCATTGAGTATAGTACAGACGGAAGGAAATAGCAGGGAAAGCTCTGACATTCAGGACTGGATGAATTACATGGCAAAAGGTATTTAAAGAAGGTTCCAGGAAAATCATGGATCCACCATCTGATATCTGTTGAAGAATCTGAGAGAACAGGAGAAATGTTGGAAGACTAGATTTGGTAGGACCTTAGTGCCATGGAAAAAAGAATATTGCAGAAGTGGAAACTGAGGCCCAGGGAGTTTGTCACTTGCTTAAGGAGTTAGGAAATAGTAATAGCTACCATTTCTCAACTGACGAATCAACAAGTTTTTATGAATCATATACTCTGTGCCAGGCACTGTGCTGAGTGATCAAGACACAAAAGAAATCCCTACCAGTAAGAAGTTTATCTTTGAATGGGGGACATAACAAGGACATATGTGAGTTTCTACAGAATAAATGTCAAGATACTGAATGCAAAGTAGTTAAGTCCAAATCAGTTTGAAACCAAGCACAATATATAGTATTTTACATACATTATCTCACTGGAGGCTCACTGTTCAGTAACCTACTCAAAGTAGGTTAATACTTTGGTGTAGGAATTTCCTCTGCCAAGGCAGATTATGAAGTGTTTATAACTGAGAGGATTGATCTTAGAGGTAACCTGAGGCTCAGTTTGTATTATTATTTGTATTATTATTATCATTATACATATGGAGGTTCATAGAAGTGAGATGACTTACTTAAGGTCACATAAGCAGTAACAATGCTGAGATTTCAACCCAAGTCTTGTGACTTCCAGGTCTGGGGTTCCTTCCAGTGCTGCTAGGCATTGGGAGAGAGAATGAACATGTCAGAGGTAAACTTTTAACTCAGATATGGAGCACAAATCCAACCTTCTATCTGCTATTCCACACCAGCCTTCTAAGAGCAGGGTAGTGAAGGTGTTATCTCTGTTTAATAGAGGAGAAAATTGAGGCTCAGAAATTTTGAATTTGAAACCAATGTTCTTGACTGTCAAGATCTTTTTGTCTCTGAATATTTTTATCCAGTGCATAAGTTAACCTTCCCAGCTTTTTGTTATATGGCAATTTGTTAAGCATCCTATTAGGAATTCATTGATACAGGAAAGGATATGGACCTATAATTTAATTGATTCAGGGGACTCTTAGGAGTAGATATTTGTTTTCTGAATGCTGGACAATATGTTTTCTGCAACTTACAGTCTTAGAGAGTTGGCCAGAGCTCTGAGAGGTTGATAAAAGTATTAAACAGCGTAGGGCCAAGCAGAAAGCACTCGGTCACTCAGTGGAGACGTACTCCCCTGCCTCTTCCATCCGTCACCCCTGGTTTTGCTTTCTTTGCCCAAGAAGATCTCCCTAATACTTTTTTTCATATTACATCTCTTCATATACTTTGAAGAGAGCCATCAGGTCCCCTCTAAGTCTTTTCTTCAGACTAACTATTCCCAGTCATTTCACTTGATCTATGACAATTTCCATAGGCTTCTCACTGTCTCCACTGTCTTTTTATGAATGGATTTCCACATCTCCTAAAATGTGGTTCATAGAATCAAATAAGTTTAGTCCGAACCTTTCCACCTCCCTCACTCTGGACATCACATCTCTATCAATGTAGTCTAGGCATTCACTTTTTGTTTGTCTATCATACTATTGATTCATTGAATTTGCATTTCACTAAAATCTCAAGATTTTTAGCACATGAACAACTTGCTTTTGCCATAGATACTCATCCTATATTGATGAAGTTGATTTTTTGAACCCGAGTGTAGAAGTTTACATTTATTCTTTTTAAGCTTCATTTTGTAAGATACAGGCAAGATTTCCAGCTTTCCAAATCCTTTTGGATCCTGAATCAGGCAACTAGTACATTAGCATTTTCTTCCAGATTTTTGTGATTTGTAAATCTGATCTTCAATCCCCTTATATAATAATACTTTTATCTGAGTTGTTGCTAAAGATTCATATGATTAAGAGTGAATTCTCCATTGAGGCACAGGTCTGGATGAGCAGTTGTGTTCATGGATGTAGCAAGTACCTTTCCTACTACCTGTTATAAGATTTCACACTAACTGTTATTCAGTTACACAGTGGTTATTGATTCAGTGTTCAAATGCCATGTGAATTGATGTAGGGTTGGTGTTCTAAGTAGTATGGACAATACTAGGTATGTGTGTTTTCTTTCAATATTTAGATGTCATCAGCCAGGGAGAATGGAAAAACAGACTGCCTACTTTGAGGGGAAAGTAAATTTAGAAATGAGGGGCAGAAGGATCAAGGTAGACTGCTGGGGATTGGTGTGAGCTCCCAAGTGTGCCATAGTTCACCATGGGCTTTCTAGGTCTGTGGCAATGGCTACCTCAGTGGGGGATCAAGTTGTTTGATTCACTGTAAATACTTAGGGACATTAGGGCCTCGCAAAAGAGTCAAACTAGCAAGAGGCATTAAATGCAATCCATTTCTTCCCTTCTCCTTCCCTTTCTTTCCTCTCCTTTCCTTCCTTCTCTTTCCCTTTCTTTCCTTTCTCTTTCTCCTCTTTTTCCCATTTCCTTCCTCTCTCCCCTTTATTCTTCCCTTCCCTCATCCCTTCTCCTTTTCTTCCTCCCCCCTCCTGATTTCCCTCTCTTTCCTTTCCTTTTTTCCTCTTCTCCTTCCCTTCTTTTCCTTTCCCTTTCTTGTCTCATTCCCTCCCTTCCTACCCTTCTCTCTCTCTCTCTCTCTCTGTAACACACACACACACACACACACACACACACACACACCCATTCCTGTCATTACCTGCCTAACTCCCGAGAGAAATGGCATCAACAGGGGTCCTGAAACAAACGTGACCTTGGATTGGTTCACACAGGTTATACCAAGGTTTTATTATGCCTCTTAATTGGATGAATGAGATCAGGGCAGTTTAGTGATTAGGTTGGGCTGATGGATTCTATAGGGACCATCTGTTTGGCCCATCTGTTTGGTTTCCTATCTGTCCCCTTCTAGGAGTATCTAGTGGTAAGTCTCCAATATGTGGAAGGCTTCAGACACAGAAAACTCAGTAAAAGTGGAGAGAGGTGTAGATGAGGAGGCAGGGACCTTGTCTGGAACTGAGGCAGGATGTTGCTTTATAGATGCCTTATAGATCTCAGAGGGGCCAATACAAATGGAGGGCTCTTAGATGATCACTGGAGTGTTGACAACCATTGGTGCTGGGGATAATGAGGAAAAAGACATGCACTCTCCTGGGACTGGGGATCCTAGAAAAAGTAGCTGCTAGAATGTGGAAATGGTTGTGGTAGGGGTTTGGGGAAATGGAGAAAGGGCTTCATAGGCTAAGACAAGAAATGATCAATGCAGTGACTGAGTACTGAATTTGGAGTCAGGAAGACCTAGGTTCAGTTGTACTAGTTGTATGACCTTGACTCTGAGCCCCAGTTTCCTCATGTATAAAGTGGGGATGGTACTATCACCTTGCTCCCAGGGTTGTGTGGCTCATGTGTAAAGTGCTTTGCAAACCTTAAAGGGTTATACTATGGAAGCACAGGCTTCAGGCTGGAAAAGAATTCAGAAGTCATTAAGTTCAGTTCCCTCAGAGAAAGAAACTGAGATGTAGAGAAGTAAGTATTGAACATACTTACTCTCCTGTAGGAGAAGAAAGGGAAGGAGAGGGGAGGAAATGCACTTTCTCTCTTTCCAGGACCATATTGCCTCCATAAACGTGTGTTCTAATTATAGATGCTCACTGGGTCTCCAAACTTTTCCAGCTTTCCTCCCCACCCTATTCTAACTTCTATTTTAGTCTCAGAGGTTGTATCCCAACCTCTGCATATGTTCCTATACAGCTGCTCTCCTCCTTACCCTTCACTTAGGTCATTGGATTGTAACTCCTCTGGCTCACACAATCCCACAGACAAGTTTCCACAACCTTCAAAATAGAAGCATTTTTTTCTAGGTCTCGTTGACTTTTAAGAAAAGGAAGGTAATATCACAATGACACTCATTTTAAGAGAGATATTGTACCAGTGCATGTATGGAAAGGTAGTCCCAGGTCAGGTTTCAGAATTATTCTACAAGGAGTGAAACTTAAGAATTGTTCATGTTGCATGCAGCTCCAGATGATGGCAAACAAAAAGTGAGTTATTTCTGAACAAAGGGATATTATGATCAAAATGTTCAGTGGCATTTGGGCACTCTGTGAAGAGAGTGTTTTGTATTTGAACTCCAGGGAGGCGTGACCCAAGATATCATCTTTGAGTTAGGAACTTAGCATAGACAGGAGGCAGGCTTGGGGTACAATATCTTAATTTTGTGAGGATTTAAAGAGGAAAGATTGCACAGGCAGGAGAGAAAATGACCATGCCAAGATTAGTTTTCCTTATTAAGAACAAGGGTTAGAGTCAACTCTGAGGCTATTGAGGAAAATGCACTGGCAGTTTAGTTATGTGGATAATGTTGGGTACAGGAGTATTATAATAAAAAAGCCAATTAATCAGCAAATATTTATTAAGTGCCTATTATGTGTCAGGCAGGTCCTGTGCTGGGACTCAGGCCTATAAAACCAAAAATCAGATAGTATCTGTCCTCAAGTAGCTTAAATTCTATCTAATTTAATTAGGAAGTTCATGAATTGAACAAGTTTATTTTCTCCCCAGAGCAGCATTGAAAGATCAGATGATCCCTTCCCTTCCCTTCCCTTGCCTTCCCTTCCCCTCCCTTCCCTTCCCTTCCCTTCCCTTCCCTTCCCTTCCCTTCCCTTCCCTTCCCTTCCCTTCCCTTCCCTTCCCTTCCCTTCCCTTCCCTTCCCTTCCCTTTCCTTCCCTTCCCTTCCCCTCCCCTCCCTCCCTCCCTCCCTCCCTTCCCTTCCCTTCCCTTCCCCTCCCCTCCCCTCCCTTCCCTTCCCTTCCCTTCCCTTCCCCTTCCCTTGCCTTCCCTTCCCTTCCCTTCCCTTCCCTTCCCTTCCCTTACCTTCCCTTCCCTTCCCCTTCCCTTCCTTCCCTTCCCTTCCCTTCCCTTCCCTTCCCTTCTCTTCCCTTGCCTTCCCTTTCTTTTCCCATTGTCTTGCTTTGCCTTATCTTCTCTTACTTGGGATTTCATTATTGTAAGAACTCCAGGTTTAGCAACTCCCTCCGTTGATGTAGATGGTTAGCTTGTGTAACATAATCTTGTAATAGCACTGGAATCAAGAGAAGCATAAAAGGTAAACATGAATGAATAATCATATGACATTAAACCAGGATAAACTACTTATATTCTAATATGGGGAGATGCTCTATGTGTCCTGCCTGAATTTTGTAATCATTGGAATCATAGAGGGAGTCTAACTTTTTGTTTGCCCATTCTGCTAGCCTATTTCTTGACTTTGCACTTGATGTTAGGGCCGGGTCCTGTGATACTTGTGGAAGGAATGTCTGGGATAGTGCTGCTGTTGCTTTCTTGAGATCCTGAATATTGCATCATTCCAGGATCTCAGGGACATCTTAGGCTAGGGATCTGCCCCAAAGTGGTCTGATCCAAGGCAATGTCTGATTACCTATCACTCACTGGTCTTAGTTCTGCAAGTTTCTGACCTGGTTTTGGGTTTGAGCAGGAGTACACTTCAGTTAGAAAGCTCTCTTGGCTCAGATTGGCAGAATTATGGGCTCCCCCTTGGTTAGGGATTCCTGCCCTGGGCATTCCTTTATAGGCTGGGCTAGCTGTTGGAGGTGAGACCCTGCTTTTCCCTTGAGGTCTGAACCCTATCCTCTTGTTGCTGGTAACTTCTGAACTACCTTTACCTCCATATACAGCTCAGGGCTTTTCTCCCTAGGAGTGGGTCCCCTTTTCACGTACCCTGGCTCTGTGACCTTGCCTGGTTTGGTGACAAAGTTGCCACTTGGCATTGTTTCCCATTGCAGTGCCCAGGTGTGGGTCTGAGGCCTCCTCTTGTCTTTGTGCATAGTCTCTTCCTGAGTGCTGGAGTGCTCCTGGCTCCTCTCTGGCCCAATACCAATGCTTGAAGACCATTGCCTTCTATGTTGGTCTGGGAACAAGGGCCTGAACTCTGTCTCCTTCTGGGGTTCTCCATCAAGATCTGCTTAGGAGCATTTTCAGAATCTCTGGGGAGGTCAGGAAGAGTTCATGGCATTGTTTCCTGTCACTCTGCCTTCTTGTATCAGAGCATAATTAGACAAGGCCTGGGATAGGTTCTACCTTGATCTTTTTTTTTTAATAGTTTTATTTATTTATTTTTAGATTTTGACATTCATTTCCACAAAATTTTGAGTTCCAATTTTTCTCCCCATCTCTCCCCTCCCCCCACTCCATAACATCTTGCATTCTGATTACACCTTCCCTCAATGTGCCCTCCCTTCTATCATACTCCACCCTTCCCTTATCCCCATCTTCTCTCTTTCTTGTAGGGCAAGAAATTTCTATACCCCATTACCTGTATTTCTTATTTCCCAGTTATAAGCAATAACAATTCTCAGCATTCATTTCTAATACTTTTAATTCCAATTTCTCTCCCTCCCTCCCTCCCCACTCATCCCCACTGAGAAGGCAAGCAATTCAAAACAGGCTATCTATGTGTCATTTTGCAAAAGGCTTCCATAATAGTCATGTTGTATAAGACTAACTATATTGCCCTCCATCCTACCCTGTCACCCCTTTTTTTCTATTCTCTTATTTGACCTTGTCCCTTCCCAAAAGTGTTTACTTCTATTTGCTTTCCCTCCTATCATCTCCCTCACCCCACTTGTCCCTTTCTGCCCTACTTTCCTATGGTGTAAGATAGATTTTCATACCAAGTTTAGTGAGCATGTCAATCCCTCTTTAAGCCATATGTGAAGAGAGTAAGCTTCACTTTTCTGCTCTCATATCCTTCCTTTTCTCCTCCATTGAAAAATATTTTTCTTATCTCTTTTATGAGTGATACTCTGCCCAATTCCATTTCTTCCTTTCTCCTCCCAATATTTTTCTCTCTTACCCCTTAATTTAACTTAATTTTTTTATAGAGATCATCTTTTCTGATTCAACTCAACCTGTACTCTCTGTCTATGTGTGTGTGTGTGTGAGGTGGGGGGCATGTATGATCCCTCCACCTACCCAAATACTGAGAAAAGTTTCAAGAATTACAAATTTTATCTTTCCATGTAGGAATGTAAACAGTTCAGCTTTAGAAAGTCCTTTATGATTTCTCTTTCCTGTTTACCTTTTCATGCTTCTCTTGATCCTTGTGTTTGAAAGTCAAATTTTCTATTTAGTTCTGATCTTTTCATCATGGATGCTTGGAAGTCCTCTATATCATTGAATGACCATTTGTCCCCTTGAAATATAATACTCAGTTTTGCTGGGTAGGTGATTCTTGGTTTTGATTCCAGTTCCTTTGACTTCTGGAATATCCTATTCCAAGCCCTTTAATCCCTTAATGTAGAAACTGCCACATCCTGGGTTATCCTGATTGTATTTCATCAATACTAGAACTGTTTCCTTCTAGCTGCTTGAAATATTTTCTCCTTGATCTGGGAACTCTGAAATTTGATCACAATATTTCTAGAAGTTTCTCTTTTTGGATGTTTCAGGAGGTGATTGGTGGATTCTTTCAATATTTATTTTGCCCTCTGGTTCTAGAATATCAGGGCAGTTTTCCTTGATAATTTAATGGAAGATAATGTCTAGGCACTTTTTTTGATTGTAGGTTTCAGGTAGTCCCATAACTTTTAAATTGTCTCTCCTGGATCTATTTTCCAGGTCAGTTGTTTTTCCAAAGAGATATTTCACATTGCCTGCTATTTTTTCATTCCTTTGGTTTTGTTTTATAATTTCTTGATTTTTCATAAAGTCATTAACTTCTATCTGCTCCATTCTAATCTTTTAAGGAATTGTTTTCTTCAGTGAGCTTTTGAACCTCCTTTTCCATTTGGCTAATTCTGCTTTTTAAAACATTCTTCTCATTGGCTTTTTGGACCTCTTTTTCCAATTGAGTTAGCTTACTTTTAAAGGTGTTATTTTTCTCAGCATTTTTTTTTTTTTGGTTCTCCTTTAGCAAGTTGCTGACTCACTTTTCAATCTCTTCTGTGGCCTGAGCTCATTTCATATTCATTTTGGAGGTACTGGAGGCAGAAGCCTTGACTTCCTCTGACAGTATGCATTGTTCTTCCTCATCCAAAAGGCTGGAAGGAGATACCTGTTCACCAAGAAAGTAACCTTCTTATTTTTCCACCCCTTTTTTGGCATTTTCCCAGCCAGTTACTTGACCTCTGAATCCTTTGTCAAGAGAAGGGTCCTAGTGCTCCTCCTCTCCCCAGGACCCTGCTCAGAGCTGAGATTCAGATCAGCTGCTTAATTCCCCCAGGAGCTTTAGGTGGGGGTAGGGTAGCCACTCAGGGATGATATTCAGATCAAGTGCTCAATTCCCCCAGGGATTTTGGGTGGAGGCAGGACTGCCACTGATTGCTGAGGTTCAGCTCCCCTGTTCAATTGCCCCAGAGGCTTTAAGCTGAGCCACTTAGCCAGTGGACCTACACTGCTTCCAAGTCTAGTGTAGCCCTCCACCAACTGCCTCTGCTGCTGCCACCATCTCTGCCACCCCCTGGGGCCAGTGCTAGGGGGACCCTCCTCCCCTCTAAACTAGCTGGGAAAGCCCTCCCACACTGACTTTTGAAGCTTTCTTTGTCACTTGTTGGTTGAGGGATCTGGGACCCTTCCTGCTGTGGATTCTGCCCCAGGGGCCTGTTCTGGTCCTGTTCTTCCCTGGGCTCCATGGGCAGGGCTGGGCTCTGCTCTGCTAAGTGTCCCGTGGGATAGACCTTTCCTGTTGGCCTTCCAGGTTACCTTTAGCTGGAGATCTCTTTCATTCTGTCATTCTGTAGCTTCTGCTCTAGAGAGTTGAGAGTTGAGAGTCATTTTTTACAGGTATTTTGTGGGCTATGGGAGAAGCACTACAGTGTATGTGTCTTTTTGTTTTACCATCTTGGCTTTGCCCCTCTATGTTGACCTTAATAGAAGAATGGAAAGGGAGGGGAAGAAAAATACTAGACAGGGAAGAGAAAGGGAGGCTAGGGGGAAATTATCTCATAACTGGAACAAGAATTAATAATAATAGTACTAATAGCTAACATTTATATAGTGCCTACTGCGTGTCAGGTTCTGTATTAAATACTTTACAATTGTTATCTCAATTTGATCTTCATAACAACCCTTCAAGGTAGGTGCTATTATTGTCCTCATTTTACAGCTGAGGAAACTGAGACAAACAGAGGTCAAGTAATTTGTCTAGGGTCACACAGTGAGTGTCTGAGGTTGAATTTGAACTCAGGCCTTCTTGACTCCAGGCCCAGTACTCTATGCACTGGGTCACTTATATGTAAGTCTATATAAAGAAGGAGGAAGGAGTGGGAGAGAAGCAGCTGATACTTGAAACTCACTCTAGTCTGAAATGGTCAAAGGAGAGTAGACTACAGACATACACACACACACACTCACACACACTCACACACACACACTCACACACACTCACACACACAAACATACTCACACACACACTCACACACACACACACGGTTGAATATGGAAATACATTTCGTTCAACAAAGAAATAAGAGAGAAAAGGAAGGAAGGAGAACTAAAGGGAGGGGAGATTATAAATACACATAGACATATGTATATACACATATATGTATATACACATACATATATACCCATACACATACACACATACATGCATTTAGTCACTTAAATCACAGAGTGGCCAAAGCACTGAACTTTGGTGTCACAAGTACCTGAATTCAAATCTGGCCTCAGACACTTACTCATTGTGTGACCCTGGGAAAGTCACTCAGCCCTGTACACCTCCTATTACACTCTTTTCCTAGAAATTACTGCTTATCTATTTTATAAATGTATGTGCAGTTTTCCTCAATAGATGGTAAGTTTCTTGAGGATAAACCCTATGTAATTTTGTCTTTCTTTTAGCTTTGTCTTAACCCCAGCACCTAGCAAGTATGTAGTGGGTGTTTAATAAATGCTTGTTGAATTGAGAAGATAAATTCACTTACTAAGAAAATGAGAGAGAGAGAGAGAGAGAGAGAGAGAGAGAGAGAGAGAGAGAGAGAGAGAGAGAGAGAGAGAGAGAGAGAGATGGGTGGGAGGTTCTGGGAGGGTTATATCATTTGTAAAATGAGGGATTTATATTATCTGACCTCTGAGGTGACTTCAGGTTCTCAGTTTGTGATCCTATGTTGTATAAGGGCAAATTTAGACTTGAATTAGGGAAAAAAACTTCCAAACAATTAATACTATTGGCATGCAGACCGGGAGGTAGTGGGTTTCCCTCCCTGGAGGAGATCAAACAGCTGTGGAGGAGCTCCTTCTCTGCTTCTATGGTATAGTGAGTATTCTGTTTCAGGTGTATCTAACCTCTCCAAGCCAGGCATTTTAAGATTTCTCTTCCTCTCTGCTTTCACCAGGGAATTGGTGGCGTGGCTTCATCATGATTGTCTTATTAAGGAGGCAAATGTTTTGTGCATTTTCTATTCCAGATTAATTAATAACTGTGTGAAATCTGAAATTTGATACAATGTTATTGGCTAGGAAATAAAGAATGACTTCATAAAGAATCTTGTAATAGATTGATGTCATTGTTAAGACTTAAAGCCTGGTGTTATTCAAATATCATTTCCTTGATGTAAGATGAGATTTTTTTTACCTCCCTTGAATTAATAACAATTATAACCCCTTTCATACACTTTCACCTGGCTGAGTTCCTGACACAATTAAAATTTAGCAGGAACAGTGGAATCTCTCCTCAAAACATGGATAAGTCAAATGTCTCTCTGAGTCACTTGTAAGATTTCAGGATGGAGAATGCCAGAGTTATCATTGCCAGTGACCCCACTCTGTGCCAAGAAAAGGATGAAAGAAAAGTGAATTATGCAAAGCGGAGTCTTAGAGCAGGATTCCTTTGAAAGAAAACTGTCATTTCATAAACTCTGATTGGGTGAAGCCCTGTTTTTGAATATTTGAATGTAAGTGATGGCATATCCTTGTTCAATGGAAGCTAAAATGTCCTTAACATGAAGACATGAAATTAGAAAGCGGCTCAGCTATTTGATCTATAATTGAAGGCTTCTTCCTTTTGGACCTTTATGTGAATTTCTTAAAGATGCATGTATTGCTTAAGCAGTCAGATAACATGACTGTACCATATGCAAAATTACTGGATTTTGGAGGCTGCCTATTTGGCATAACTCTTACTTACAGCTGAAGGCTATGATTCTATCAGTTCGTTAATATATCTTGAATACCTCCTTTGTGCTTAGTCATGCCAGTGATACTATAAGACTGGCTGACAAAAGATGTATGGAACCTTGGCCTTGGATAAGACCATAGAGGATATCAAGT
Source organism: Bettongia penicillata ogilbyi (assembly GCA_023548195.1). NCBI lineage: Eukaryota > Metazoa > Chordata > Mammalia > Diprotodontia > Potoroidae > Bettongia > Bettongia penicillata. The sequence goes on along the minus strand of JAJHZJ010000433.1, from coordinate 921,736 downwards.
CTAACCTGTACTCTATTTTATTTCAGACTGATGATTATTCAGCCTTTGTTTGGATACTGTTGTAAGAGGAACTCACTCTTTCAAAAGGTAGACTGGATTATTAGTTGGATATCTCTAGATGTCATAGACTTCTCTCATAATAGAGAATAAGTAGAATTCATTAGTCTATTTTGCCACTGAGAATAACAAACAAAATATCCTTTTCTAAGTGATAACCCCATTTCTTTGTTCTCTCTTGGATATAACTGGGTTGAAGAGCATATACTTACAGTAATTTTTTTGGGTACAACTCCATATTGCTTTTCAGAACGGCAAAAAAAAATCTCATCTTATGTCAAGGAAATGATATTTGAATAACACCAGGCTTTAAGTCTTAACAATGACATCAATCTATTACAAGATTCTTTATGAAGTCATTCTTTATTTCCTAGCCAATAATTGTATCAAATTTCAGATTTCACACAATTATTATTTAAATTGATTTCATTAATTATTTAATTAATAGCGTTGATAGGTAAACCAATAGTACACAAGTGTGCCTGGGATACTTGTATACTGTAAGAATGAGACAATGGATGATTTCACAGAGATATGGAAAGACGTGAAATGAGGCAGAGTGATTTGAGCATAGTAAGAAGAATAACTTATGCTGTAACATCAGTGTCATAAAAGTGAACAATTTTAGAGATATTTTTTATAAACTGGTAAAGAATGAAAGGAGTATCAGGAGGATGTTCTTTATACAATAACAATAACATTATGGATCCAGAAGAGCTATGATGAATATACAACGATCATCTGTGATTCCAGAGGGCTGAAGATGAGACATACTATCATCTATCCAAGAGAAGTGATGAATTTAGGTCTCAGAATCACACACACACACATATGTGTGTGTGTATGTGTATATGTGTGTGTGTGTGTGTGTGGGGTGTACAGAAAAGAACTTAATTTAAAAAAAAAGGACCTGGAACGATACAGATTCTGCTCACAGGTTACAAAGGTTATAAAAGTATTTATTGGTGAGAAAAGCTTGCAACAACAGTGGAGAGAAAAAAGTTCTCAGCTGCTCAAAGGGGAGTGGGAAAGGGTAAGGTACTTACAGCAATTTGAAGTTTTATGGATAAGTGGAAGGAAAGGCAGAAACATAATAGATCAGACTCAGGTGGGAAATGAGGGTTAAGGGAGAAGATTATCTGTGAATACAATAAATCAGAAAGCAGGATGTTTGCTGCTCTCTGAGCAAGTCAAGACTGGTTCTAGCAATTGCAGGCATCTGAGTTCGGATAAATTTTACTCCTAAAGAATCGCTTATATGTCAAGAAGCTCTGGCCTTCAAGAGACCTCCTGATTGGCTAGTTGCTTTTCTCTTCCATTGCCTGACTTCCCTGTGAGAAAAGGAAGCCCTGACATATCCTACTGGTTAGCATAGTCATGGAGACCATGTTCACAGCATATATTCGTATACAACCAATGAAGGCGTTTATTTTGCTTGACCATGTTTATTTACTACAAGGTCTTTGAGGTATGGGATAGCAGGGAAAGAACAAAGGTTTCTGTTAACTAAAGCAACAACACTTTAAACAGAGGTGGAAAGGCTACAGGTATGGAATGTTGCATGCAATTTCAGATGAAGTCACTGTATCATTAGTTTTGCTTAATGAACTTACAAGAGAGTTCTCACTGGTGGGGGTAGTCTGTCACTGCAATGAAAAAAAAACGAAAACACATCAATAAAACTTAAAGAAAAGAGAGTCCTTTAATTTAAAGGTTAGAAGAAAGTTCTCTTTCCTCTTAGTTGCCTATTCTTCAGGCTAAACATGCCTAGCTTCTTCACTTATCCCTTATAATGTGGTTTTTTCTTGCACTCTCCAACACCTGAACAGATCCCAAAGAGTAGCAAATAATAATAATACCACTTAAAAAAAAGGAAGTAAAGTTTATTATAAAGCACACTTTTGATTATACTTGTGAGGTCATGTAAAACATATTTTTATATTGGCCACATGGCAAAAGAAAATGCAAACAAAATAAAATAATAAAAATCTAGAAAGTTTAAAAAAGTATGCTTCAATGTCTTTTCAGAGTTCATCAGTTCTTTCTCTGGAGGTGGGGAGCAATTTTCATCATGGGCCCTTTGGAATTGTCTTGGATGATTGCCTATTTTTTGTAAATTTAAAAAAATTTTAAACTTAAATACGAGATGAGAAAAGAAAAAAATGCAATGTATACAGCAGATCCAAGAGAGGATTTAATATAAAAAATAAATTTTCATTTCAAGAAAATCTATATAATAAATTCTATACATAGTTTTCAAGGTTGCCCAGCATTTCTTTGCTTCCTTGTTGGTTTTCTTCTTTTTCTCTGCTGTATACTCTTTACTTTATTCCCCATTCCCACTCCAAAGGCTGCAATGTAGCACACACACATACGCATATACATAGATATCCCTAAACATACACATATATACACACATACACTCACGTACATATATATGTAAGACCATACTATGCTGTTTTTCCATATACTGTCTGTTTCTCTGAAGGTGGATAGCATCTTCCTTCGCAGGTCCAAATCTTTCCATATTTTTCTACATCAACCAGCTTGTCACTTCCTACACCATAGCAACATTCCAACCCAATCACATCCTATCTGAGAGATTGTCTATGAAAGTTTTCCCCCAATTTTCTACATTCCTTCTACTCCTGGACACCTAGGTTTTATTTATACAAGAAAATTTTAGTTTAAAATAATAAAAATTATTCTTTTTATGCTTCAACAATTATCTCCCTTATGATATAATTTAAGGTCTGATACAGCTGATTCTGCTTCATTTACAGGCTTTTTCCTGGTTTATTTGAAGTTTCTGACCGTTTGCTCTTCCACATGAACTTTGCTATTATTTTTTCTAACTCAATAAGATAATTTTTTAGTAATTTAATTGGGATGATATTGAATAAATGAATTTGGTAAAATTGTCACTTTAAAATTATATTGACTTTACCTAGCCTTGAACAATAAATATTACTTCAATGGATCATTTTCTTAATAAGAGTAGCTAAGTCTTTCACAATTACTCTTCTTTACAATATTACTGTAACTGTATATGGTGTTCTCCTGGTACTGATCATTTCACTTTGCACGAATTTATAAAAGTCTTTCCAAGTTTTTCTGAAACCACCCTGCTTGGTCATTTCTTATAGCCCAATAGTATTCCATCACAATCATATACTACAACTTTTTCATCCATTCCTCAACTGATGGGAATCCCCTTAATTTCCATTTCTTTGCCACCACAAAAAAGAGATACTATAAATATTTTTGTACAAATAGGTTCTTTTCCCTTTTCTTTGATCCTTTTGGGACGCAGCTGAGTCAAAGGGTGTGCACAGTTTTATAGCCCTTTGAGAGTAGTTCCAAATTGTTCTCCAGAATGATTGGACAATTCTACTATTAATACATTAGTGTTCTAATTTTCCCACATCTCCTCCATCATTAGTCATTTTCCTTTCCTGTCATGTTAGCCAAACATATAGAGGTGATTCAATATTGTTTTAATTTTCATTTCTCTAATCAGCAGTAATTCAGAGTATTTTTTCATATAACTATGAGTACCTTTGATTTCTTCTTCCGAAAACTGCCTGTTCATATCCTTTGACCATTTATCGACTAGAGCATGGCTCTTATTTTTGTAAAATTGACTCAATTCTCTACATAGTTGGAAGAAACTTGCCACAAAATTCACCTCCGCCCCAGTTTCCTGTTTTCTTTCAATTATGACTAAATGTTTGTTTAAAAGCTTTTTAATTTCATGTAATCAAAATTCTTTTGCTTCCCATAATCCTATAATGTTCCTCTTGTAGAGAGACATTCCATCTTGTTTCCTTTGTAGATCTGACAGGTACATTTTCCATTTTCCCTTAATTTGCTTATGATATCACCCTTTATGTTTAAGTCACATAATCATTTTGACCTTATCTTGGAATGAAGTATGAGATATTGGTCTATACCTAGTTTCTGCCAAGCTGTTTTTCAATTTTCCTAGCAATTTTTGTCAAATAGTGAGTTATTGCCCTTAAAGCTTAGATCTTTGAGTTTATCAAAAACTAGGTTAATATGGTCATTTATTACTATGTATTGTATACCTAATCTATTTCACTGATCTACCATTCTGTTTCTTAGCTAGTACATTTTAATACCTAGATACCTATAATACCTAGATACCTTTTAATGTCTAAGACCAGATTGTTTTGAAAAGGACTGCTTTGAAATCTGGAACTGTTAGACCACCTTCCTCAAATTTTTTTTCATTAATTTCCTTGATATTCTTGACCTTTTGCTCTTCCAGATGAATATTGTTACTATTTTTTCTAGCTCTATAAAATAATTCTTTGGTAGATTGATTAGTATGGTACTGAATAAGTAAATTAACTTTGTAGAATTATCATTTTATTATATTGGTTCTGACTACCCATGAGCAATTAATATTTCTACAGTTGTTTAGATCCGTCTCTGTGTGAAAAGTGTTTTGTGACTGTGTTCATATAAACCCCGAGTTTGTCTTGGCAGGTAGACTCCAAATATTTAATATTTTCTGTAGTTATTTTAAATGTAATTTCTCTTCCTATCCCTTCTGGTTTTTGATAGAAAGGATGATGATTTACATAGGTTTATTTTGAATACTGCAACTTTGCTGAAATGTATTATTTAAAAAAGTTTTTTAGTTGATTCTCTACAATTTTTTAAGTATACCATCATATCATCTGCAAATAGTGATAATTTTGTGTTCTCATTGCCTATTTTTATTCCTTCAATTTCTCTTCCTTGTCTTATTGAAATAGCTAATATTTCTCATATAACAATGGTAATAATGGATGTCCTTGCTTTGTTCCTGGTCTTATTGAGAAGGCTTCAAGTTTATTCTCATTACAGATAATGCTTGCTCTTGGTATTAGATAGATACTAGTTATCATTTTAACAAAGGCTGTGTTGATTCCAATGCTTTCTCGTGTTTTTTAATAGAAATGAGTATTGTATTTTGTCAAAGGCATTTTTCTGCATCTATTGGTATAATCATATGATTTCTGCTGTTATTGGCATTGATACAGTCAATTATGCTGACAGTTTTTCTAAAACTGAAACAGTTCTGCATTCCTTGTATAAACCCCACCTGGTCATAGTGTATGATCTTAGTGCTGTATTGCTGCAATCTCCTTGTTAGTATTTTATTTAGAATTTATGCATTGATATTCCTTAAGGAAACTTAGCCATAGTGTTTTTCCTCTGGTTTTTCTCTCATTCATTTAGGTATCAAAGTTCTATTTGTGTCATAAAAAAGAATTAGGTGAGACTCCTTTTTGCAAACAGTTTATATAGGATTGGAATTAATTATTCCTTAAATGTTTGGTAGAATTAACTTGTGAATCCCTCTGCTGCTGGGGATTTTTAAATTAGGGCGCTCAATTATGGCTTATTCAGTTAGTTGTTTTACTAAGATAGAATTATTTATGTATTATTTTTCCTTTTCTGTTAATCTGGGACATTTTTATTTATATTTTTGTAAATATCCATCTATTTCACTTAGATCAGTTTTATTGGTATATAATTGGGCAAAATAACTCCTAATAACTTGCTTTAATTTTGTCTTCATTGGTAGTGCATTCATCCTTTCCATTTTCAATGCTACTAATTTGGATTTCTTCTTTTTAAAATTTTAATTATCTAATTTTATTGATTAGTTCAATGTATTTTTTAAACTTTCAAATTTATTAATCTCTCCTTTGATTTAATTGGAAATTTTTAATTTGTTCTTTTTTTCTTTCTTTTTTTAAAAAATTTCATGCCCAATTCATTGATCTGTTCTTTTTCTCTTTTATTGATATCCAAATTTAGAGATATAAAAATTTCCCCAAGTACAGTGAAGCATTCCACAAATTTTGGAACGTTTTCTCATTGTTGCCATTCTTTTTAATTTTTGATTAGTTCTATGATTTTCCTTTGACTCATTTATTCTTTAGGATTAGATTATTTAGTTTCTAATCAGCTTTTTATCTGTGCTTCCATGTAATTTTTTATTGCATTGTAATCTGAAAAGGTGAATTTATTATTTCTGCTTTTATATATTTGGTTGTGAGGTGTTTATCCCCAAATATATGGCCAATTTTTGTGAATGTGTCATGCACAACTGAGCAAAAGGTATAGTCCTTTCTATTCCCCTTCACTTTTCTTTAGAGGTCTATTATATCTAACTTTTCTAAGATTCCAGTCTAATTGACTTCTTCCTTATCCATTTTATGGTTAGATTTATCTAGTTTTGAGTGGGGCACAGTTGAGGTCTTCCACTAACATAGTTTTACTGTACATTTCCATTTAACATTTTTTTTGAAGAATTTGAATCTGTTTATATTTAGTATTGATATGACTTTATTGTCTGTGGTTCCTTTTTAGCAACATGTGGTTTCCCTTCTTGTCCCTTTTAATTAGGTCTATTTTTGTTTCTTTTTTGTCTGAGATCATGATGGCTACTCCTGTAGCCATCTTTTTTACTTTTTTTACTTTTTTACTTCAGCTGAAGCATAATAGATTCTGCCCCAGTCCCTTATTTCAATTCTGTATGTGTGTGTCTATCTCAAGTGCATTTCTTGTAAACAATATATTGTTGGATTCTTATTTCTAACCCATTCTACAATCCACTTCTGTTTTGTGGGTGAGTTCATTTCATTCAAAGTCATGGTTATGACTACTAATTCTGCATTTCCCTCTATCTTATTTTCTTCTGTTTATCCTTCTCTCTTGCTTCTCATCCTATTCATTCTCTAAAATCTGTTTTGCTTCTGATTACTGCCTTCTTTTATCTGTCCTCCCTTTTACCACTCCTTTATCTTATATACTTCCCTTCCTTCTCTGTTGGGTAAAATTAATTTCTATTAGTAGTTGAGTACATGTGCATATATTCCATTTTTAAACAAATTTAGATATGAATGAGCTTTATGCATTGCTCCCTCCCCTTTTTCCATTCCCTGTAGAAACTCATTTTTTTTTATATCAGATAATTTCCCTCATTCTTCTCACTCCCCTTCTCCCTGGGAAACCCTCTTTCTAGCCTATGTGGTTTTGTTTTGTTTTTTTAAACATCAAGACAACATAATTAACTCACTCCCACATTTACTTTCTATGTAGAATCCTTTTAACTCCCCTAATAATGATAAGATTCTTAGAAGATACATGTGTCATCTTATATAGAAAGGTAAACCATTAAGATTTTTCCTTCATATTTACCTTTTTTAATGCTTCTTTTGAGTCCTATATCTGAAAGTCAGATTTTCTACTCAACTGTGGTCTTTTCATCAGGAATGCTTAGAAATCCTCTATTTCATTAAGTAGAAGTAGAAAAAAAATTTTTCTTTGAAGGATTATGCTCAGTTCTACTGGGTAGATTTCTCTTGGTTGGGTATATTCCCAGATCTTTTGCTTTTTGGAATATCATATTCCAAGCCCTCTGACCCTTTAATGGGGTAGTTGTTAAATCTTATGTGATCCTAACTCTGACTCTACAGTGTTTGAATGGTTTGTCTGTGACTTGTTGAATTCTTTTCTTTCTGATTTGGGAGCTCCAGAATCTGGCTATAATATTCCTGAAAGTTTTGGTTTTGTGGTTTCCTTCATGTGGTAATGGGTGTCTTCTTTAATTTTCTATTTTGCCCTCTAGTTCTAGTATATCATGGCAGTTTTCTTTGATAATTTCTTGAAAGGTGATATCTAGGGTCTTTCTTTGATTATGACTTTCATATAATTCAACAGTGCTTAAATTCACCCAGGGCTGTTATTTGGATGTGATACCTGTTGAGTTCTCTTGCAACAAGAGCAGTTCATCTTTCTGGTCTATTGGATTTTGTGTTGTCTATAAGTGTGCACATGTTCCATGTGCTGATGGTGAGTGGAATCATCTTTGCAGATGTTTTTGTACCTTTTTTTGTGTTTCAACTGTCTAGTGGGATTTCCTGCCTGCCATAGTAATCAGGCCAGGGTTGGGTAAGCAGATAATGTTTAGGGTACGTTTTCTAAGGTACCCTAGTGTACCCTTCCCCACACCAGGAGGTGATCAGTGTGATCCTTAAAAGGTTGCTCAGAAACCCAGGGGGCTGCTGAGTTTCATTGTTGCTTCCAGTGAGGTGAGAAACAACCGCATAGTCTGGGCCACCTCTGTGCAGGATTGTGACTTCAGCTCCCAGTGTATCCATACCTGCTGCTTCATCACTTGCTTGTCACCACAGAATTTTGAGGCATGATAGTAAAATTGTATGGGTGATGTCTTTTGATTCGTTTGTAAATTGGATTTAAGTGAGACAGAGTTGCACAAAGTCATAAGCCTCACTCTATCCCTCAGAGTCATCACAGTCCAGTGGCATGACAGAGTCAAGATGGCTGTTGATGGCTCAGGATGCAGTAGATGACCTTTGTGTCTTTGGTGTCTATCCAAGCTTTAAGCACTCCATATCACCTGCTTCAGTTGCCTTCATGGCCATTTGAACAAATTGTTCTCATCCATCCATTCCACCAGAGGAAGTCTTCACATGCTTGGGGTAGACACCCCCATAACTCACCAATGGGTTTGAGACCCCTTGATTACCCTCAACCTGGTTTGGCCCATCTGCCAAAACAGTTTACTGGAGTGTGGCTGCTGCGCATACTGCAGCTTCTTGGAGCCACAGGTGAGAATTGGGTGGGACATCGATAAAAACAAATGGAGAAATTTTGAATGCTGTATATAAGTTCACTTACGTTGGTAGTGTAATATCCAGGGATGTACATGTTGACAATGAGGTTGCTGCATGCATTGCCAGAGATAGCTCAGTGTTTGGGAGTGTTTGAAGGAAAGTTTGGGAGAGAAGAGGTATTAGACTGACTATCAAACTGAAGGTCTACAGAGTCACTGTGTTGACCTCATTTGTTGCCTGCCTGTGAAACATGGACAGTCTACCAGCACCATGCCAGGAAATTGAATTGCTTCCATTTGAACTGTCTTAGGAAGATTCTGAGGATCACCTGGCAGACACTGAAGTCCTTGCTGGAGCTGAACTGCCAAGCATTCAAACTATGCTTCAGAGACCACAACTTTGAGGGGCTGGCCTCGTTGGTTGAATGCAAAATATCCACTTGTCAAAAAGACTATTTTATGGAGAACTCACATGGGGCAGGTGATCACATGGTGCTCAGAAGCAATACAAGGATACTCTCAAGAATTTTGAATTTGACTGTACAATAAGGGAGACACTGGCACAGGACCACTCAGCATGGTGTGCCCACATCAGAAAAGGTGCTGTGCTCCATGAGCAAAGAAGAATTGAGTTATCTGTACATATATCTGTACAAAGTAAACATAAGATGCACAAATTTGGAATATCCACCCCAAATACTCATATGGACTATGTAGAGCATTCTGAGGTAGTATTGGTCTAATCAGGTACAGTCGGACACACTGAAACTTCACTTTATCATGGTGATGTCATTTTGGTCCTCTTTGAAAACAAAAGACAACTAGTGCTTGATCTATTTTCCAAGTAAGTTGTTTTTCCAATGAGATATTTCACATTTTCTTCTTTTTAATTCTTTTGACTTTGTTTCTTGATGTCTCATTGAACTATTAGCTTCAACTTTCCCAATTCTAATATTTAAGGAATTATATTCTTCAATGACATTTTGTACTTCTTTTTCCATTTGACCAATTCTGTTTTCTAAGGTGTTGTTTTTCTTCAGTATGTTTTGAAGTCTTTTATCAAGTTGTTAATTTTTTAAAAATTTCTTCCTTTCTTTTCATTTTAACCTTATTTTTCCTCTACCACTCTTATTTGATTTTGAAAATTATTTTTTAACTTTTCCAGGAATTCTTGTTGGGCTTGTTTCAAATTCACAGTTTTTTTAATTTGAGGCTTTGTTTGTTGCTGTTTTGACTTCATTATTTTCTTCTGAACTTGTGTCTTGATCTTCCCTGTCAGCATAGTTGCTTTCCATGGTCTGGTTCTTTTTCATTTGCTCATTCTTCCATTTTACTTCTTGATTTGAATTTCATGTTAATGTTGAACTCTGTTCCAAGAATGGGTGGGAAGACTTTTTGCACTGCTTTTTTCAGAACTATTTCTGGGGTTTAGGGAGTTTTTAGTGCTTCCAGGGTGATGTGATCTGGGGAGAGGTGTCTTCACTCCTCTCTTGATCTCCTCTCTGGTTGCAATCAGTACTATTCTTTAGGGCCCCTCCTCCCTTGGGACTGGAAATGATATTGATCCTCAAGGTCCCTGATCCCTTGGGGCTGGAAGTCATACTGTCCCTCAATGTTTTCACTCCCTTTTGACTGAAAGTACACCTCTCCAATCTGGGATTGGTAATGGAATTTCCAAACAACATATGGTCCTGCATCCAGAGTTAGCACAATGGTAACCTTTCTTTCTGACCAGTTTCCAGATCCCCTTACCATCTCTGACTTGAAAGTTCCCAAGGCTGCTACTGCTTCCGTCACCACCACAACACCACTGGTGTTTCATCCATGTGGCTCCAAATTAGCTTCTTCCCCCATGTCACAGATATCTTTTTTAGACCTCCTCTGTCTTCTTGGGCTAGAAGGATATCTCATTCAGACACTGTGATGACTCTGACATTCCAGAATTTGATTTGAGGTGGTATTTTATTTTTAAAGCAATATTTTATTTTTCCATAATTACATATTAAAACATTTTTTAACATTTTAGAAAAGTTCTGAATTCCAAATTTTATGTCTCTATTACTTCCTCACTTCCTTCCCTTCCCCCTCTGTGAGATGGTAAGCAATCTGATATCGTTTATACATGTGCAATCATGTAAAGCAAGAAAGTGAAAAATAGTATACTGAGGTATACTTTATTATTTAGTATTATTTAGTATGTCTTTGTTCAGACAACATCAGTTCTTTCTCTGGAGACAGATAGTGTGTTTCATCCTGAGTCCTTTGGATTGTCTTGGATCATTGCACTGCTGAGAATAGCTAAGTTATTCACCATTTTTCATCCTCTAATATTGCTGTTACTGTGTACAATACTCTTCTGTTTCTACTCACTTCACTCTGTATCAATTCATTTAAGTCTTTCCAGGTTTTTCTGAAATCATCTTGCTTGTCATTTTTTATAGCACAATAATATTCAATCACAATCATTTATCACAGCTTGTTCAGCCATTCCCCAATTTATGGGCACCCCCCCCCATCTCCAGCTCTTAACCACTACAAAAAGAGCTGCTATAAAAATTTTTGTTCAACTACATTTGAGGTGCTATTTTAAAATTGTTTAGAGGTGATTGTTGGGAGAGCTCAGCAAAGTGCTTTTCTACTTTGCCATATTGCCCTCACCCACAAAAGTAAATGATGCTTTATAATAGTGCAGCAAGGTTTGCAAAGCATTTTTCTGACCACAATCTTGTAAAACAGACAATGCAAGAATTATTACCCTTATTTTACAGGTGAGGAAACTGAGGCTTGAAGAGATTAAATGACTTAGCAATGTTCATAAGCTAATAGATGTTAGAAGAGGATTTTAATCCCAACTGTTTGGACTTAAATTCCAGCACACTTTCTCCTATGCTGCTACTACGATAGGAAGTGAGAGAGTAGAAGTTATTAACTGAAAAAAAATTGGAGTAACAGAAATCTTGCTCATTAGATAATGAGTACATAGTTATGTAAGATTTGGTTTAAAGTACTGACAGAAAGGCAGATTTTGGGAGGATGTTTATTAACAAACATTTATTAGACACTTATATAGTGTCAGGCTGTGCAGGGAATCATGGCTTTGAATACAAAATTGAGATTGTCCCTGATCCTAAATACCTTATACTCTATAGTATATGGTAGATATGATTGATACAGTAGTTGTCTTCATTTACTTGGAAGGTTGTATCTAGAATATGGAATACACTTGTTTTGCTTGACCCCAGAGAATAGAAGTAGGAGCAATGTGGGGAGTCATGAAAAGGCAAATTTCTGGTTTTATATCAGGGAAAAAAAGAAAACAGAGACAGAAGCACCTTGCTACCCATCAGCTCTGTTCAAATGTGTAATGGGCTATCTATAAGTAAAGACTGGATGACCACTTGTCAGGGATACTTGCAGAGAGGATCCTTGTTTAGGAAAGGTTTGTCTGAACCTGAGTTGGAGGTGATTCCAGGGGCAGCCTAAGAGATAACTTCATCATAGTGATCCTGAGGTATTGAAAGAAATGGGAGTTCCAATGATGTGGGCAGATGGAAAAAGATACCTATGTAAAGGAGAAGATAATGACTTCAGTTTTAGACATGGTGAGCTTTGAATGACAATGAGAAATAAAATAGGCAGATTATACCTTTCTTAAATACGCAGGCATATTATCCCTTTCTATTTGCTGTCCTGGTGCTTGCTGGTGCCTCCTGTTAGCTGATCAAAATGTTTAATGCTTTATCAGTAGGAAGTGCTTACACTGCTCATTGAGTCATTTTGCCTTGAGTAATCTTTCACATTAAGTGAAATTTCTGAGGTACGTCAACTGAAATTTCTATGAGACCCCTTTGGATTAAAACTCTGTCAATTTTATTCAAATAGATCTTTGTAGTCTCCTGTCCCTGGTCCCCTGACTATTGTATCATCTTTGGATCTCTGAGGCTAGTACTTTACTTAACACTTATTTTTGTTCGGTAGTGGATTTCCATTCAGAGCATGGAATCCATTTGAATTCCACCTCCTCCCAACTGTGTCACAGCATTTAGACACTCACAATTCACTTATAAAAAGCTTTGCATCATTGAGAACTAGGGACTAAACCTTGAGACTGGGAGTCAGTGACCTGGAAACATAAATGCCATTTCTACTTCAATAGTTAAAGCCTAATCACACGTCCCCATGTGGAAGGTTTTTGACAGAAGGGCAAGTTCATTTTCTTGTAGACAGTCAGTTGATAAATCTGAAATGCTCTTTGCAGGTCTAATGACTTTGTCAACTCATGAAAACCTGTACTGTCAAAAAGTCCGACTGGTCTGTAAGCACCTGCTGGAGGTCTTTTTCCCCAACATCGAGAGTAACAGTAAGCTTTGGATAACAAAGCTGTGGTTTTATGCTATATTGTGAGGCGTTCCTCTGTAAGTTTAACTGCATACTCTCCTGGGATTTTGATCTTACTGATCTAATCGAACAAACCAATTTAAAGCCCAAAGTGGCCACTGGTTATGATGATACCAACATAGAGGCTATAGGAAAAGAGCTGATTTAGATAAGTCATAAAGACATAGCCAGAATCTATTTCCTAACTCCATTCATTTGCTCTCTGATTCATTCCTTCAATAGATCATAAACTCCTTTGGGTCAAGGATGGTGTCCTTTTTGTCATTGTAACTCTCATGCCAGCACTGTGCTTTATGAGCACTTAGAAGATGTTTGTTGAAGGGCACTCCTTCATCTTCCCTTGCATCTTCCTTCCTTTCTCCTTCCTTCCCTCCTTTCCTTCTTTCCTTTTCTTCCATCTTTCCCTTCTTTTTCATTCATTTGTCTTTCCTTCCTTTCTTTTTTCTCCCTCCATTTCCTTTCCTGCCTTCCTTTCTTTCATTCTTTCATCTGTCCCTCCATTCCTCCCTTCCATCCCATTTTTCCTTCCTTTCTCACTTCCTTCCTTCCTTTTTTCCTCCCTCCTTCCCCCTCTCCATCAATACTACATTGGTGAAGTATTTTACAAACCTTTAAGTACTCTATAAATGCTGACAATTATTGAAGCATGGAGATATTTGCAACATATCAAATGTGGCTGTTACATCATCTCCTCTAGACCTTCCAACCAACCCTTTGAGACAGTGTATTTTATAGATACAGGACTACACTTAGAGAAAAGATTCTAGACTTAGAGACAGAAGGGACCTTAGAGTTCAGGAGGCCATCTTTCTTATTTTACAAGAAAGGAAATTGAGGCTTAGGTTTTAGGTCTAGCTCCTAGATCTAGAATTGGAGGGACCTTAGAGATCATTGAACCAAACTCCATCCTTTTATAATTTAGAAAAATGAATGCAAGAGATAGGAGAGGACTTGTCCAAAGTCTCAAGGTGAATGTAGAGAGGGATGAGAGGGACCTTCAGCAGAGAAATGGTGTGGATGCTCGAATGATCACATACCCAGGGGACAGTGATTAAACAAGTCCAGATAGAACAAAAGACTTACCTTTGGTACTTGTGAAGTACGGGAATTTAGGGCTGATATACCCAGTGGAAGGTTACCATTTCAAATATAGCCCTCTTTTCTCTTCTTCTTTGCCTATTGACATATTCCTGTTTATTGGAGTTTCTTATATTTATAAAGAAGGACATTTTTCTAGAAGATTGAAAAAGAAAATTTGTGATTAAATTGTGGAAATCCATGTTAAGCTCAAATTTAGGTTCAGATGCATGAAAGGATTGAATGACAACTTATCAGCTGTGTGATTTAGGAAAAAGACCTCGATTTCTCTGAACCTCATCTGGAAAATGGGGCATAATATTTATGACAATAAGCTCATAGGAGTAACAGAATGATCAAATGAATTAATGTTTTAAATTATGTTGCAATCCTTAAAGTGCTCGATGAAGCTCAAGATTGTCATTTTTGTTGATGTTATCATATTCATGAGGGACAGCTAGATGGTGCAGTGGATAGAGCAGGAGTCAGGAAGACCTGAGTTCAAATCTCACCTCAGACACTTGACATTCACTAGCTGTGTGACCTTGAGCAAGTCACTTAACCCCAATTGCCTCATCCTGGCTTATCTCCAATCATCCTGAGGAATATCTGGTCACTGGATTCAGATGGTTCTGGAGGAGAAGTGAAGCTGGTGACCTGCACAGCCCTCCCTCACTTAAAACAAAGTCAAGTGCAACTCATGTCATCATTTCTCTGATGGCATGGTCTTCTTTGGCAATGAAGGATGAACACACACATATTCATGAGCTTGGTTTTCATAATAAATCCACATAGAGGATTTTCCCTATATCCAAAATGGGGTTTCAGGTTAACCAGAAATTCTACCTTGAGGATTGCGCCTCAGTTTTCTCATCTGTAAAATGAGAGGGTTGGACTAGATGCTATCATTGACCCCTTTCATCTCTATCCAGATCTATGATACAGGATACCACATTAATTAACATCATTGAGACCACATGAGAAATGATGTGATAACCTTTTCCCAAGATCAACTATTTCTGCCATTTGCAGAACCTACAGGTCCTGATCGCCAGGAATTCTGAGGGCTGATGCTTTTTTTAGAGTTTCATGATTTTGGATGAGCTGGAGGAAAGAATTTATTGAGAATATTTGAAAAATGTTAAGTTTTCCATTCATAAAAATGGTATCATCTTCTATTTTGGGTCAGGCTTTGTTTTATTCTGTAATCTTTTTCTCTACATGCATAAATTGATCCTGAGTGTTCAAAGGGGCAAACATGACATTTTAGGACATTGTGCTAGGACAATTGAAAGTCTCTTGGATTTGGAATCTGAGGACCTGAATTCAAATATCAATTTTGCTACTTCTTACGTATGTGACTGTGGGGAAATAATTCTGCTCTGTGGGTTTCAGTTTTCCCATCCCTCACATTAGGGACTTTGACAATATAACACCTAAGACTCCTTTTTATGATCTCATATATTGCCTTCACTTGAAAACCCAGTTAAAATAGAGGGAAAGCTTCAGAAAGAGAGGTGGGGTAGAGACGTTTGCAACATGGATAGAGAGAGGGGTCAGGTGGATGTTGCTTCCATGGATGATGGCTGTGAGGCCTGGGCTTAAAGTAAGTCCAGTGCTTGGGGGGTATTCTACTATTCTTGGTACTCTTGGGTTTGCCAGCCATTGGGTAGCCATTAGTCTGCAGTTGGTGCTGGTGCTGGTGCCAAGGGAAGGCCACTTCACAGGGATTATTTCCCTCAATGATGACTGAGTTCAGGCTAGAAGCAGGACTGATGGCCTGGGGGCACCCTAGAATGCCAGGGTTCTTGAGTTCAGAGTTCAAGGTTGTCTCTACTGGGGGCCAAAGGGAGGTAGTGTAGATGTAAGAGATGTGTCATGATTCTTTTGGTACAAGCTGCCTCCTGTTTCTTCCTTGGGCACCTCTCTGCTTCAACTACTCTGGCTTGCCTGCCCCTCCTAGCCCACCAGAAAAGGTCAAGGCAATGGCTGAACCTTGAATGATTCACTCACCCTTTGAGAAATATATTTCATTGCAGATTTATAATCTTATTCTATGTTGGATGATGATTTCAGAGTTGTAAGATATTGTTTTGGATACTTATTTGGATCATGACAACTAAATTGACTATGCAGTCAAAGGACCTAGGTTCAAATCTCACCTCTGGCATTTATTTCCTTTGTGTTCTAGGGCAAGGCATTCTAGTTCCTTGGGCTTCAGTATTATGACTTGAATAGTGAGGGAGTTTGACTTAACGGCTTCTGAATTCCCTTCCATCCATGATCCCATGATCTTTTCTTTGTTTCTTCTCCATTGGGGCAAAATCATACCTAATTGAGAAGAGTGGAGAAGACCAGAGTTCAAATCCAGACCCCTCTTCTTGCTCTCTATGAGCACCATTAGCATGAGTACTCATCCTGAGGAGATCACAGTTAATAGGAAGGATCATAGAACTTAGAGGGCCAAGCCCCCTATTTTTACAGATGGTGAAGTTGAGGCCCAGAGAGAGTAAGCAACTTGTCCAACATTACACAGTGTCAGAGAAGGAGTTTTAAGTTTCCTGACTCCAAACCCATTTCTTTTTCCATTGTGTATAGTAAATGGCAGAGTCAGGATTCATAGCCTGGTTCACTGACTAGAGGCAGCAACCCTTCCATTGGAAATGTCAAAGTGTAGGGGAAATATAGACATGAGACACAAGCTGGATGACTCTGGACAAGTCACTTATTTGCCTCAATTTGCTCATCTGCCAAATGAGCTGGAAAAGAAAATGGCAAACCACTCTAGTATCTTTGCCAGGAAAACACCAAACATATTCCACCTTACACCTATCAGATTGGCTCATATGATGGAAAAGGAAAATGATAAATGTTGGAGAAGATGTGGTAAAATTGCGATACTAATGTACTGTTGGTGGAGTTGTGAACTGATCCAACCACTCTGAAAATCAATTTGGAACTATGACAAAAGGGCAATCAAATCCTTTGATCCAGAAATATCACTATTAGGTCTGTATTTCAAAGAGATCACATAAAGAGAAAAGGATTCACATGTACAAAATATTTATAGCAGTTTTTTTGTGGTGGCAATGAATTGTAAATTGAGTGGATGCCCATCAATTGAGGAATGGCTAAACAAACTGTGGTATATGATTGTAATGGAATATAATTGTGCTATAAGAAATGATGACCAGTTGGAAAGACTTACATGAACTGATGCTGAGTGAGGTGAGTAGAACCAGGAAAACGTTGTACATAGTAACAACAACATTGTGAGATGATCAACTTTGGTGGATTGAGCACTTCTCAACAATTCAGTGATACAAGGTAATTCCAAAAGACTCATGACGGAAAATGCTCTTCATATCCAGAGGAAGAATGATGGAATCTGAATGCAGATCGGAACATATTATTTTCACTTCTTTTTGCTTTTTGTTTTTGGTGGCTTTTCCCTGTTGTTATGTTTGTTTTTTCACAACATGACTAATGTGGAAATACATATACATGATTGCACGTGCATGACATCACTTTGCTGCCATCTTGGGGAGGGAAGATGGAAGAGAAGAAAGGAGAAAAAATTTGAAACTCAAAATCTTGTGAAAAAGAATGCTAAAAGCTTTCTTTACATGTAATTGGAAAACAATAGTTTGCCAAAAATCATTAAAATAAAACTAAAAAAAGAAAACACTAAATAGAGTCATAGTCAGACATGATTGAAATGACCAGATAACAGCAACAAACAGAACTTATATCCTGGATTGGTGGCTTCCTTTTACCTTTGCTGCAGGGCTGGGAGCCTTCCCAAACTTCCAGCTTAGTGGCATTTGTTAGTAGATACAGAAGAAACAGTAAGCAAAGACTATAGAGCATTCCTGAAATAATCTTAAATGCTTTAATACCAGTAGACAATAGGGGTCACAATTGTCTCAGTTTATCACTAGAAATCAATGCTAAAATGATGGGTAGAATTGTAGATATAAAATCTTAGCCCTGGCTTGATATCACACACCTTAGCAGAGGTGTCCCTAAGAAGGACTAAGATGTGACACTTCTTTTGTCACCAAGGGCATCAGCCTTGGCTGCTCCCAAGGGCTTTTAGGATATGAAGACTTTTCATCCGAAGAGAGCCTTGTGTTTCAAAGGAGAGGATTCTTTAAATCAGTGTCAGTGGCAAATGGATCTTGGTAGAGACTTCATAATTTTCTAATATGAATTGAATATATGGTTTTAATCTTTCCCAAAGTAGTAAAAAAAAGAACATTTTCTCTTTTTGAAGATAGGAATTAGACTTTGTTTTCTTATTCTCTATTGTTGATTAAACTGTTAGGAAGGATTTTTGGAGCCTCAACTTACCATGAGAATCAATTTGGTGTACATATAGAGCAGGAGTGGGGAACCTTTGTCCTTGAGGCTGGTCTTCTAGGCCCTCAAGTGCAGCCCTTGGCCTGAATCCAAACTTCACAGAACAAATTCCCTTAATAAAAGGATTTGTTTTGTAAAACTTGAACTCAGTCAATAGGCCATACCCATGGATACATGAGGACTCCAGGCTGCAGATTTCCCACCCCTGAATAGAGGATAGGGAGTTGGCTATAGTATCCACAAGAGCTAGATTCAAATTCCACCTGAGACACATACTGTCTATGAACCTGGGCAAGTCATTTAACATCTCAGAGAACCTAGCACTCTAAGTTGAAGAACAGATGATGTATGAGTAGAAAGAGTGGAGCTTTGAACTCATATAACTGAGGAAAAAGAATCCTTATAATTGGGACATACTTACCTAGTTTCTCCTCTATACCTGGTTCATTGGGTGTGTTTTTTTTTTATTTTTGTCATATCTTGAAAGAGGAAAGGGAAGGGAAGGAAAAAGGATTGCCTGAGATAAGAAAGGGGAAGGAGTCTTCCTCTCTCACATATTTTGGGTTTGCATGTAGAGACTCTATAAACAAGGGGGTAGGACCAGGGGCCTCACTTGAACCTTGATTTTATCAGAATTGGTCAAAAGAACGTAGAAAACACACACAAACAAAAGTTTGGTGGTAGAAATGAATTCAGCTCCTCCACACTTGGTAATATCTCAAGACAAAGTTAAAATGTTTCTATGTTCTTGGGGTGCAAAGATATTTGTCTGATTGAAGACTGGTTTTAAGGATTATAGGATCATAGATATAGGGAAGGGTCTTTGAGGTTATCTAGGCCAACCCCCTCATTTTACAGATGAGTAAACTGAGGGGAACAGAGTTGAGATTTCCTCAAGATGACAAAGGTATTGAAGAGCAGAAGAGGGATTTGAACCTATGTTTTTCAGCTGAAGAACCAGTGTTCTTGCATTGAATCACATACCAGACTTGGAGGACCTTCAAGAATTTGCTCTCTCCTGGTATAGCCTTTGAGAATCACCACAACGGAGCATTGGAAGAAGACATAACAGGCAGGATGGGAGGAATGCAGTTATCATAGGATTAGAAACAGGATATGATTCTCAATGAAAGAGGTTCAAAATATTCATTTGGAATAGACCAGTTCTTGATTAATTCAAACATTGCAGGGCATTCCTTTTTTACTTCTCATGCTATTTTGTTTACTGCAAAAAAACCCCAAACATCCTCCCCATCAAAAAAATCCAAAACAAAACAACACTCAAACAAATTACATGATGGCAGAGGCCAGACAGTGGAATGAAGAGCAAATTCCAAAAGGACATACAGAGGAGTTGGAATTTTCCCATTGTCCTGTATAATTGACACTGCTTTCTCCAACAGAGCTCTGCAAACACAGATCCTAGACAATGAAATAATATCAGATAGAAGGATATATTGGCTCTCTTTGCCTAAACCACTTACACACATCAATGGAGCACAGATCAGCAGGGGCCATGGTATTATATTTAAGCATGCTGACCTCTCCATACTTTACAAGATGAAACTGGAGTAGCTAGTTAAAATAACATTGAGAGTGAATTCAGAAAGATTGAAAGGCCAACTACCTATGGTTAGGGACCAGGCAGAAAGGGCAAGATTTAATGCTCAACTTCAAGAGAATGTTGAGTAGAGAATTTCAAAGAGCTTCAACTCTTCCATTGGAATGTATTCCAGTGATGAGTCATGGAAAGAGGTTACAATGGGAGGTTTGAAACCAAACAACTGAGCATATTGAAAGAGTTGTGGGCCATTACTTCCTCTAGGGGCCTGAAAGGATGTGGATATTTGAGTTAATCAAATATCTATTTCTTACAGAAGCCAAATACTTGGTTCTAGTAGTTATTTGGGCTCCTGGGAATGTTACACTCTTGACTCAAGAATTTTATCCCTTAAGTAAAGAGATAAAGATGAAAGGTTAAAAATGGATTCAAAGAACAATAGTGTTCCTAGTCTGATGAAATCCATAGAAGATGAACAAAATGGAAACAGGCTTCAGATATGACAGAACAAATGGTTTTCGGTTTAATTTAGTTCATTATGTAAAGAACATAATGATTTTAGTTTCTGGCCAAAAGCAGATCAAAAGTTTTCATCTCCACCAGATCTGCCTGGTTTTTTCAGACTTTTTCTCAAGCTGATTTGTATGGCAAGTAAGGGCAGGATGGGTGTTCCAAGGGTTCTCACTACATGACTACCCACTGCCTAGGTAGTTTCACTATGTGGAGTAGCCAAACTGATTCAAAGAGAACCAGAAATGAGTTAGGAAATATGATGAAAAAGAATTCAATTAAAATTAATTCAATTAATATTTGTTAAGTACCTACCATGTACTCACAAATACAAACCATTGACAGTTCCTACCCTTTATGAACTTACATTTTACTGATGTCTTAATTCATTTTCCATAAAACTTCTTTTACAATGCAAATATGTTCCATCAGCCCTCTAGCTCTTCAAAATGTCTACTTTTTTTGCTCATGAAAATCAATTGTCTTTCCTTAATTGCAACCAAGAGTTTGCAGTTTTAAATCTTTTGTGGTAGAACCTATATTTTAAGAGGTCTTGTGATCTTATACACCCTTGCCCTTTTACAGATGAAGAAATTGAGGTTTATAGACATTAAAAACTCATCAAAGTTCCCACAGGTAATAAATAAGAAAGCATTTGGTTTTAAGCTCCTCCTCAGAATGTGAGCTCCTTTAAGGAAGCTATTTTCGTTTTGTCTTTTCATGACTCTGCACAGTAGGAGTTTGATAAAAGTTTGTTGAATTAACTTGAATTGCGTGGAGCCCAGGTCTTCTGATGTCAGCAACCAGGGTCTTTCCTTCTTTGTTGTTTTGATTGTTCAGGAATGTGAGCAAACTTTTATCACCTGTCTTACTCTGGGAATAATTGCATATTGTAATCATTGAAAAGAAACAGAAAACAATGGCTGCGTTCTTGAACTCTTTTGTAAAAAGAGCTTTTCACAGGTCAGAGAGAAGAAATTGAGATCGCTTTTTGCCTCCCATGAATGGCTCACTTCTGTCTGCCCCTGGAACATCAAGTGTAAGGGGCTTGAAAGAGTGATCAGAATGGGACATGATAGGTGACTGTTTTCTTCCTGGTGGTTACCTGTACTCATGGAAAAGATGGTGGATCTTGATAGAGATGATGAGGTAAGCATGCTAGAGAGAGAGGGGATAGGATGGAACCATTGTTTTGAGGCTATCTCTGAAGTGGTTGCAGAGATGACTCTTGCTGAACATGACTTTGATCGATGGAATCAAATCAATGAATACTTTCATCAGGAAAGGAAACTGGGTATTTAAGTAGTTCTGTTCCCCTTTGCCTCCAGCTACAAGTGTATTCCCAGGCAACTACCTTCTGTCTGCTCTGTATATGTTTTTAAAACACCTAGCAATTTTCATGTGGTCTCCTCCATGAGAATATCCATTTTTAAGGTCAAGGTCTGTTTTTAGTAGCTATCATTTGTTTTTTTTTCCTCTTTCATTGCATCCTTAGTACTTAGTACAGGGCCTGGCACATAATAAGCATTAAACAAATGTTTGTTTGCTGGCTGACTGATTTTTGAATGATTATACTCTGAAGTAATGCTAGCTGGCAGAAAATTGGATATAGAATCATTGCATCATGGATGTAGAACTAGAAAAGACCTCAGAGATATCTACTTCAATGCCTTTATGTTAAAGATGAAGAAATGTCCCAGGTGGTTTGCGATTTACCCAAGATCAGGTAAATAGCAAGTGGAATACCTCAGATTCAAACCTAGATACTTTCCTACTGATCATAGATTATGAGATGAAGGGGATCTTAGAGATCTCCTACAGATCATCCCACAATTTTATAGAAAGGAAAACTGAGCTCTAGGAAAGTGAAATGAAATGTCCAAGGTCATATAACTAGCAAATGAAAGAGCAGAGATTTGAATTGGGGCCTCTGACTACAAATATAATGCTCTTTCCACTGAGCCATGTTGCACAAATAAGTCCATATATACTCACTTAACCCTGGCTTAGAAGGCCAGTTGTATGGGACTTCTTCCTCATTGGTGAAGACTGTTTTTCAATGCCCAGCACCTATATGAGGGGCAGGTGGAGATGTTAAGGGCAAAAGAGAAGAGAGATCCAGTGTTGTCAATCACTTTGGGTTCTTGGCTTCCAGATTTGACAGAGAAGGTTCATTATGTCAACTTCTCTTCAGGTTGCCAAAGGGAGAAAAAGACTCCAGGAAGAAGTCAATATGTACAACTTCAATCGTGTCTCTACTTCAAGCTTGCTACACTAGAGATTGAAAAACTTTCCTTTAGGTGAGCTCTAGAACTCTGTCAGTGGAGTTGAGTTACCTCACTCCCAAAGCAGAGCTCTTTCAATATATTGTCTGGCATATATTCTCTTATGTGTATTTCATTTGATTTCTATTTTGCAACCAACTGGGATAAATGGATTTCTATGCTATTTGTTATGTGTGTTCATTGTAGAACTAGTATCTAATGGGAAAGAGGTTAAGCCCTGGCTATAGAGCTTAGGGTCCTCCTTTCCCATTAAGAAATAGTAATCAGGAATGGTAGGTTGAACATAAAAATTAGATCCTCTAGACTAATAGTATTTAAGATGAGATCAGATTTAGGATAATACATGGAGGATAAGATTAGATGTTATTCTTCCCTGATACCCACTCTCCCTGAGAGTTGCCAGCCTCCGGTCCTAACCTACTGCTTCTCTTCCTTGTGGGAACCAAAGTCTCCACTGGAAGAATGTGGAGGGAGGGAGGAGACACTGACAATGTGTATTCTTGCCTCCCTGGGATCCACACATGACATTCCTTGTTAAGCTAGTAAGCTGCATAATCTGATCTCTCTGAGTCTCAGTTTCCTTATCTATAAGAAAAGGGTTTGGACTAGGGAACTGACCCTCCGTTTCAGTTAAAAATCTTAGAAGTAGGGAGTTGATTTCAACCTAAGAAATTTCTTTTTTTTCTTTTTGAACTGACAACCTTTCCACCCCTACACTTGCTGCTTAGAACATCTTTTATCCATCTTCTGAGAAGGACAGCGTATCATTGAGAAACAGAAGTGATTTGCCCATTACTTTTGAAAATGAGTGCTTTTACCAGTGGCTCTCTAGGAAGAGAAAAGAAGGAAAGAAACATTAAAAAAAGTTGACTTTGGACAAGTAGCTTGAGAGAGACAGAATTTTGACTCAGCCCACAGAGTCTTAGACTTGAAAGGGGCCCTATGAGATCATTTAGCATGATTTCATTCTGAGAAGAGTAGACCTCTCAAACAGTTTCACAAAGCATAATGGAGACAGTGAGCATGTCAGGAAAACTTTTATGTCCAAGTACAAAAAACTTGGCCCTATTTTTCACCTTTTCCACTGTGAGTTAAACCTAGAATTTCTTTCTGTGCTTCCGTCAAAGGTAATATTCATCTGCAGGCTTCCAATGCTATCCTTAAAATGGGGGCCTGACGCATTAGAGGTCATTTAGTTCAAATTGCTCTTTCTATATATGAGAAAACAGGCTCACTCACCCGACCTATACCCACAACTATTCCTAATTTTTCCTTGTATTGAGTGAACATTCTTTAGTTGTATTTTCTTATTTATTCATTATTTTGTGTTTAGGAGTTAATGATTTCTTTGTGACTGTAAATTGTGCTTTCTATTTACTTCGGTCAGGGTTTGGGAGCTATAGCTGCAAATAGTAGTATACTCCACACCAAGGTTTCCCATAGAATCTTCAGACAAGTAGTAAATATTAGCACACTGGACTGAAGAACCCCCCTGCTGTTGCTTCTGTCCCTGTTAGATCAGAGGCTGAAATCAGAAGACTCTTGAAATGTCGGGAGAGTGAGCCTCTGGAGGTCCAATGATGAAAGTTCACGTCGGAGTTAGAGGTCCACCAGCACAGCCCTAAAGATCTACTCAGACTTACCCCAGATGTGGGCTGTGGGCTAAATCTACTTTAGCCCCATTAAGGACAGAGCTTGGTGTGGGGCAAATGCTTCATAGAAGCTACTTTGAATCAGAACACATTTTCCTGGGGACCAAGGTGGCATAAGAGAGAAAGGGTTTATGGATATTGGGGAAAATATTTGTACATCTGTTCCTGCTCAGAAAATATTCCCTTTTAAAAACTGTTTGATGTTAGTTGGTCAAGTGACCCCAGGGAGCTTATTATTGGAGAATATCAATGATATTAGAGAGATATCTCTTGTACTGAGCGAGTAAGATAGAGAAGAATGTATTGGAATGGGGCTCTGGTCAATAGCAGTAGAGAATAATTGTCCTGACCACTCATGGTTACCACTGGAGTCCTGAGTGGCCAATCAATCATCCTCTTGCCTGGGAGACCTGACTTATCAATGACAGACTTCCCAAAGTTTATGTAATGTTTCTTGTTGGACATACAGCTCAAGTCTCACTTCCTGCAGCAGAACTTTTCTAACTCTATTAGCTTCTAGTCCTTCCCCTTTCAAAATACCCAGTATCTACTCTCTATAAATCTGAATTTTTATTCAACTATTTATGCACTGTCTCCATCATTAGAATGTAAACTACTTGAAGTCAGGAAATGTTTTTGTCTTTCTGTGCAACCTCAGAGCTTGGCATAGTTCCTGGCACATAGTAAACATTTAGTAAATGTTTGTTGATCAATGGATTTTTCTATCATATGGGCTAGTGGTCTTTGAGAAAAGCTTCTATATGCCTGGAATAGGAGACAGAATGCTGGAGGTGTCTCAGGAGTAATTTACCTCTCCACTGAAACTTTTTAAAAAGGTTAGTTGGGTATGACTAAATCAGTGATACTTTTCCTATTTTCCTTTCCTTTGAGGGAATTCATAAGAAGCAGGAAGAGATCTTTTTGTCTTGGAGCAGATCTAAGAATGGGATTAAACCCTGTCATCCCCCAGATACACTGCAGTGCAGAGGCTTCTACATTAAATCTGGCTTTCCTTGTTAGAAGGAGCCCAGAGCCACAGTAAGAATTAGCAGCTAAAGATGACAAAAAGGGTGGGGAGAGCTGTTCTGGGACCTTACATGCCACAACTGAGCATTTAAGCTTCAGGTATTTTTTTGCATGTCATGGCTGACAATAAGATTCAGTATATTATACTGAGTGGTTTCTTTTTAGATGTTTATAGGCAAGTGGTTTTATTGATGCAAAAATATAGTTTGAATTACAAGCCATTTATTTGTGGCTTGTATGCTGACTCCTAATGTCTGTCCCAAAGAACAAATTACCACACAGGTAGGTCCAAAGTACTATCACTCTTGTGACAGCAGTGAAGTAGGCAGTGAGGTGGCTTGGTGGGTAGAGCACTGGCCTGCAGTCAGGAGGACTCATCTTCTTGAGTTCAAATTTGACCTCAGACACTTACTAGTTGTATGACCCTGGGCAAATCATTTTACCCTGTTTGCCTCAGATCCTCATCTATAAAATGAACTGGAGAAGGAAATGGTAAATCACTCCAGTATCTTTGCCAAGAAAAAGCCAAATGGGGTCATGAGGTCATGAAGACTCAGAAATGACTAAACCACCACAACAAAACTAGTGAAACTTCGGGGAGTTTAGTCTTGTCAGCAAGAATGATGGCCCTAGAGTCAGGACCTGAGTTCAAATCTGACCTCAGACACTTAATAACTGGTCAAGTCACAACCTCTGTCTGCCTTAGTTTCCTCAATTGTAAACTGGGGACAATAATAGCACCTACCTCCCAGGATTGTGCAGATCAAACAAGATAATATTTGCAAAGAGCCTTCCTATAATAAGTGCTTAGTAAATGTTTGTTCCCTCCCTTCTCTGCCTCTTCTGGTTTCCTGAATAGTTTCTTTTGTTTGTTTTTGTGCCGGGACCCTACATAGAAGATTGACTGAAAGCCATTACAGGTCACATAGTAGAGTCACATTCCAAAGAACCTATGCCATGAAAACTGTGTCAAAAGGGACATAGGAGTTTGGGGCTATGATGACATTGACTGAATCTTTTACTATTTTCACTCATGCTCTTTCTTATTGCCTTATTAATCTGCATATGTGCTCTGATCTCCATATTGGCTACAAACACACGTGTCACTTGTCCATTACACGTGCCAAGGGCAACTCTGGCTCCCAGCCCTGATCTAAATCATGGCTTTAAGTTTTACGGAATGCCTTGCACTAATCGGCTCCCAGAATCCACTTGCTAAGTTGAGCCTCCAAAACCACTGTCTCAGCAACTTGGGCTCATTTTTTTTTTTCTGCAAAAGAATAGTTATAAAATACACAGCAGCAAGAGAAAATCATATTAAGGGAAATATTGTAGCCCTGAGGTCTCTGTTCCTTCATAAAATGAGCATCTATTTTCCACTCCCCTCTGTAATCTCCAGACCCACTGTCTGCATATTGAGAAGCTGCCTTTTATTTCAGAACATGGGAACTAAGTTAGTTAAATGTGTGAGCTCACTGCATCTCCAAGTTTATTCAAAATACTGAGTAAATTAATAGAGGTCTTCAGGAGAACAGGATTATAGACTGAAGATTTAGAAGTTATTGAGTCCAGCCCTTCCATTTTACCAAGGAAACTGAGGTCTGAGGAGGTTAAGTGACTTTCCCAGGGGGACACAGTGAATGAGAGTTTGAGGTGGATTGGAACCCAACAAGTCTGGTACTCTATCCAACACCATTTATGAGAGTTGGAGAATTATGGCAGTGGAGAATTAAAACGTGTGGGTTCCAATCCTACCTCTGAGAGTGACTAATTCCCAATTCTGACATCCTATATCAGAATTCTATGGTTCCTTCTATTTCTAATTTTCATAGTCTTTGTTCTAAGGCCTTGGGCCTAGGGGAAATCATGTAACTTTGCTGGATATGTTTGCTCAATTTTTAAATGATGTGGTAGGATTAGTCACAATTCAAATCAAGTTGCATTTATTATCAACTACATTCCAGGTCCCTTCTAGTTCCAAATCAATGGTCCTATGACCTTTGGGGAACATACATGGCACTTTGTCCAGGGCTTAGCATGTTACTGATGTTTTAGTTGATTAGTTCTGTCCAACTGATCCCATTTGGATTTTTCTTTCTTCCTTCCTCCCTCCCTCCCTCCCTCCCTTCCTCCCTTCCTCCCTTCCTCCCTTCCTCTCTTCCTCCCTTCCTCCCTCCCTCCCTTCCTTCCTTCCTTCCTTCCTTCCTTCCTTCCTTCCTTCCTTCCTTCCTTCCTTCCTTCCTTCCTTCCTTCCTCCCTCCCTCCCTCCCTCCCTTCTTCCCTCCCTTCCTTCCTTCCTTCCTTCCTTCCTTCCTTCCTTCCTTCCTTCATTCCTTCCTTCCTTCCTTCCTTCCTTCCTTCCTTCCTTCCTTCCTCCCTCCCTCCCTCCCTCCCTTCTTCCCTCCCTTCCTCCCTCCCTCCCTTCTTCCCTCCCTTCCTCCCTCCCTCCCTTCCTTCCTTCCTTCCTTCCTTCCTTCCTTCCTTCCTCCCTCCCTCCCTTCCTTCCTCCCTCCCTCCCTCCCTTCCTCCCTTCCTCCCTTCCTCCCTCCCTTCCTTCCTTCCTTCCTTCCTTCCTTCCTTCCTTCCTTCCTCCCTCCCTCCCTCCCTCCCTTCTTCCCTCCCTCCTTCCTTCCTTCCTTCCTTCCTTCCTTCCTTCCTTCCTTCCTTCCTTCCTTCCTTCCTTCCTCCCTTCCTTCCTCCCTCCCTCCCTCCCTCCCTTCTTCCCTCCCTTCCTCCCTTCCTCCCTTCCTCCCTTCCTTCCTTCCTTCCTTCCTCCCTTCCTTCCTTCCTTCCTTCCTTCCTTCCTTCCTTCCTTCCTTCCTTCCTTCCTTCCTTCCTCCCTCCCTCCCTCCCTCCCTCCCTCCCTTCCTTCCTTCCTTCCTTCCTTCCTTCCTTCCTTCCTCCCTTCCTTCCTTCCTTCCTTCCTTCCTTCCTTTCTTTTGTAAAGCTACTGCAATCATTGTCATTTCCTTCTCCAGATCAATTTACAGATGAGGAAGCTAAGACTAATGGGTTTAAGTGAGTTGCCCAGGGTCATACAACGAGTAAATGTCTAAGGCCAGATTTGAACTTAGAAAGATGAGTCCAGGCCCAGCACTCTATCCAGTGTGCCTCCTAGATGCCCCATAGTGTTTGGTATTTAATAAATCCTTGCAGATTTATTGATCATAAAAGATAAAAAGATCCTCTCCATCACACACACACATGTATATATACATACATACATACGTATAGGTATAATATTTATATACATACACCTATATATGTATATTTGTATGCATGTAATATGTACATATATACTCATAAATATATACATACACATATAAATACATGTACATGCATATACATATGTATACTTATACATGCACACACACATACATATCCCCAAAGTCATTATTGGTTGAACAGTTTAATAATGCATTTCTCCTGGTTTCCCTCATGCTCCTCCCTCCCAGAGAGCCATCTCATATAACAAACATTTTTAGAAGAAAAAGAGGAAGAAAAGGAACAAAATCAGAAAAATTGATCTCTATGTTGAAAAGGTCTGAAAATAGATGGATTTCCATAGCAGTGGGTTGCTTACTTCTGCAAAGGAGTTGGGGAGAAGACAGAGAAGTAGGATGATTTTTCTTCTTTGGGACCATGTTTGATCTTTGCAATTTTGCAACATTAATTCTTTATTGTGAATATTCTCTCAATTTAAAGTGTTTTAGTCATTGTGTATATTGGTTTGTTGGCTCTACTTCACTGTATCAAATTGTAGAAATTTCATTTGATTCATGTATTCTAATTTATTTAGTCATTCTTCAATCAATAAGTATCTACTTTGCTTAGAATTCTTTGAAATAACATTAAGTCCCATTATAGATATTTTGGTGTTTAGAGATTCTTCTTATCAGGGACTTCCTTGGGATATGTCTAGTAGTGGAATCTCTGTATCAAAAGGTATAGATATTTTAGTCACTTTATTTGTATAATTCCAAACTGTTTCCCCAAAGGGTTTAATGGTTCACTGGACCACAAATAATGCACTCTGGTGCTAAGCTTCTCATAACCACTGAAACATTGACGATTCCCATCTTCTGTCATTTTTTTGGCCAATTTTTATGGTATGAGATGAAAACTGCGGGTTGTTTAGATTTTTATTTCCCTATTTTTGGTGATTTGGAGCATTTTATCATATTATAGTTTGCAGTTCTTTTGAGAATTGCTCATGTCTTTGACTACTTGACTTGTTGAAAAATGGTTTTAGTCATATGCACATATGTACATACACTCCCACTGTCTGTCTGTCTGTCTATCTATCCATCTCTCTCTCTCTGACCTGTTAGTTTTCTACATGTCTTGGATACCTAAACCTCATTAGAAAATTTGATACAAAGATTTTTCCATTTAATTTATTCCCTTTTATTCTAGATACATCAATTTTATCTGTGTAGAACTTTTCAGTTTCATGTAACTAGAGTTATCTATTTTATCTTTCTTTTTTTCCGGGCAAGAATATGTCTACTCCCTGATGTGAAAGAATTATAATTGGCTTCTTTTCTAATTTTAATGATTTGATCTTCAGTATTAAGATCATGTGTCCATTTTGAATTATTGTTGAATATGACATAAGATGATGCTTTAAGCATAATTTCTTTGAGGCTGTTTTCCAGTTTTCCTTTCAGTTTTTCTCCAATAGGGGAAATTCTTTTCAATTAAATTATGTTTTCTAATTTATTGGACAATAGATCACTGAGTTCCACTATTTCTGCTTCTCCTTTTTCTAACCTGTTTCGTTGGTCTACTCTACTTTGTTTAACCAGTATCAAATGGTTTTGATGACTATTGCTTTTGAATATAGTTTGAGGTTTGTAGGTGGTATTCCTGTCTATCTTTTTTCATTATTTCCCTTGATATTCTAGTTACTTTGTTTCTCTAACTGGATTTTATTATTTTACCAAGTTTTGTAGTATAACCCTTTGATAGTTTGATTAGTAAAGCATTAAAATGTAAATTTGTTTTGGTAATATGATCACTTTTATTATATAAGCATGTCCTATCCATGAGCACTGAATATTCCTCCAGCCAGATAGATTGTTCTTTATTTTTTTAAGGTTATTTGTTGTTGAATTGTTCAGTTGTGTCTGACTCTTTGTGATCCAATGAATCATAGCATGCCAATAACATCCTTGGGATTTTCTTGGCAAAAATACTGGAGTGGTTTGCCATTACCTTCTCCAGTTGATTAAGGCAAACAGAAATTAAGTGATTTGCTCAGGGTCATACAAGATAGTAAGTGCCTGTTTCTTTAAGGAGCACTTTGTAACTGAATTTGTGTAGGTTTTTATGTGTCTTAGTAGATTGTTTGTTAATTACTTTAAGCATCTTGAAGTCATCTTGAATGGGATTTCCATTTACATTATTGCCTCTTGAATTTTGTTATTATTACAAAAAAGTTTTTGATTTTTGTGTTTTTTTCAGTTAATACCTTTACTGATTCCCATGGATTTCTAAGCAAACTATCACATCAGCAAATAGGGATAGTTTTTAATCTCCCTCTTACTGATCTTTGCACCTGCCTTCTCATTTCTGCCTTTCAAAATCCTTTCCTTCCAAGGCTCTATTGAAGTGTACTTTTCTCATGGAACCTTCCCTGACGAGAACCTTTAGAACTCTCTATGTTTTCAAACTCTCCCACAGCATTTCGTCTGTGCTTTACCACACACTAACTTATGTGATCAAAGACTCTTACAGTTGAAAGTGGCAATCTAGTTTAGGCTTTACTTGAAAAATAAAATAATCTCCTTTGAAAAATTCCTAACAAGTGGTCATCCAGTCTGTTCTTGAGTACCTCTGGTGAAGAAGATCTTTCCACTCACTTTTAGTGACTTATCTTACTCCAGGATAGTGTCAATAATTAGGAAGTTTTATAAAAAAACTAAGATCTGCTTCTCTCCAACTGAAACTTATTGCCCCTGCTTTTTATTATTTGGGGCCAAGTAAAATTTTAATCTTTTCTTCACATTATAGTCTTTTATATTTGAAGGTAGCTTTCTAGGTTCGTCTAAGTCAGCAGTCGATGTTTGCCCAAGGGATCTATGGATAGATCTCATGGGGTTCATGAACTTAGATGGGAAAATATTCCTCAATGACTGGTTTCCTTTGCAATATTATGTATTTTATTCTATGCATTTAAAACCATCATTAAGAGAATGCAACCATTGGCTTCACCAGCCTGTCATAGAAAAGTGTAATGCAAGACATTATATGTCTTCTCCAGGTTAAACACCTCTGATTCACCTAATACCCACATGGCATGATCTTGATGTCCATCATCAATGTGGTGGTCCTCCCTTGGACAATTTCCAACTGATAAATGTTCAGATGTTCAGCAATACCACTATTACCCAGATTGGAGGTGACCATGGGCATTTTCAGGGTCACCAGCATACTTCATGTGCTATGGGAATGACAACTATACTCCCTCAAATATCTGAATACAGCAAAACTTGGCAAGATACAATCTTTCTTTTTAGTTTCCCCCATAATCCTCCTGATTTGTGATGGGAAAGTAAACTCTGCTCCCTTATGTTCAATTGATGTTTATCTCCTGCTGCCCCTTCCTGCCTTTTGAAATTTCCCCTTAAATATTTCTCCAAATTATGCAGTCTCTTCTGACCATGTAATTTACGTGGCTATGTATTCACATCAGACGTTATTGCTAGCTTGGTCTGGCAGTAGAAACCGGATAAAAAGGATGCTTAATGTGAGAGTGAGGGAGGGGTTGATTTTCCCTGTGGTACATATTGAGTTCAGTTGTAATCAGTCATGGTTTTCATTGCCATAATGATCAGTCTGGCTAGATTTCTGGATTGGAGTCAGGAAGCCCTAGGTTCAAATCCTGCCTCAGACATTTACTAGTTGTGTAGTTTTCTGGGTCTCAATTTCCTCATTTTACAAATGAGGATAATACTGGCACCTACTTTACACACTTGTTTTTGGATGAAATGCCTAAGGACTAAAATGAGTTGTTAGAGTTAGTTACTCCTTTTCCTAGCACGACCCACACCATCCTGTCCTACCCTTCCAAGAAGCTATAGCGTGATGGTTGCATGGTGGCAGACAGGCTACACAGTTTGTGATTGGTTCTCTTTAAAAACAGGTGACCAACAACAGCCTCATCCTCTCTCCCATTACAGTTTGATCATTGACTTAGCACTCAATTTAACAGAATTCAGAGATTGGAAAATGACAGTTCTTGAGCCTAAGAAACTTACATCCTCATTCTCTTCTAGCTATGGAGGCAAAAGCCATAGAGAAAGATGGTCACTACACATTTCTTGAATATATGCTTTGAGAAGGTTGGTATGCTAGGTATCATAGCAATGATATTATTCTGTCTCTACAAGAACTTCTTCTATCAATTTCAATAGGTCAATATTTCGAGAGGGTTATTTGGGGTATAAAAAGGTTAAGTGTCTTGCCCAAAGTCATATTTTATGAGTGTTATATTTGTTAGTGTACTTGAGGTCTGAACATCAGCCTTCCTGAATCCACATTTAGTGCTCTAAACATTAAGCCACACTGCCTCCCCTAGGAAGATATAAATAGAAAACACTAGATAACAGTAAGGGATTGGGGAAGGAGAAAAAAGGGAAAAGAAAGAAAAGGAGAAGGAAAGATAATGAAACAGATGAAGGGACAAAGAATTGGGTTAAAAATTCATTTTCATGGGCTTTAGCTGTAGTGTGTACTTGATTGCCTAGTAACAATAGGATGGTACCATGAGTTAATTACATCGTTATGTAAGAACACCAGATTTTTAATTTCCTAAGGTGAAAATGTGCTCACAAACAGAATGAGAAATGGGCTAACTTTCTTTTAAGGTACAGTAACACTGCTGACTCTGTTAGAAGCAACTGTCTCAAACTACTATTCATTCTCTCTTCTCCTGAAAGGGAAAATGTGGGGAGGGGGAGCTTGGGACAATTTGCTTTCCCCGCATACCCAGGACCCAAAGGGGAGAGTCAAGATAATTACATTCTAGCCACTAGAGCACAGAGTCATTGTACTAGGTTCTGCACAGTGACATGTGTGGGTGCTCATAGGTGATGGAGCATATCTGCATTATGATAAATTATATGTGGGAATGAGAGAGTTCTCTAACTCCAAAATCTGTACTTTTTAATGTTGACTTTGGTCACTTTTCCCCCTATTCATTAAATCCTAATAAAATATCACTATTACATTGCTGGATCAAATGCAGTAAATTAAAAATACGTAAATGGAAAGTTCAATGGCAAAATATGTGTCACTTATTTTGAACTGGGGAAAGAACTTTGCAAAGTGGATTCTAGAGAATGCAATCACAAGTTTCAGAGCATGATGGAAAAGCTATGGCATTTCTTCACATGTATTCAGAAAGCATCCTCTGAATTATTTTGATGACTTAATGAGGTTGTGATTGAAAGTAATGTGGTGTTCCAGGCTCTTAAATCCAAAAAACCTGTGCTTACCATTTAGTGTTTTTTTCATCCTGGGGAAATCAGTTTACTTACCGCAGTCTCAGTTTCCTCTTGTAAAATGATGGTTTCATATGGCCTCCTAGATCCCTTTCAGTTCTATGACCCTATGGGTAGCCCCAAAGCCTCATAATGAATGGGAATTATCACTTGCTTGAGGAATGATGATGATATTAAGAATATACCTATTTTTTACAAAAAAAGTTCTTTTTTACCCTCCTGATTTCTTTTACTACTAAGCATCTAGAAAAGAGCTTAGTAAGAATTGGACTATTTAGGCAAACATTCCTGATTCAAAGGGCAGAATTATAAAAACTTCACAAGTCTAAGATGGGGAAGCAAAGTCAGGCAATAGTTCATCTGAAAAAGATCTGGAAATTTTAGTGGAACCCAAGCTCAGTTTGAATCAGCCTTGTGACATAACAGCCACGAAAGTTGATTTGATCTTTTGCTAAACTAAAGTGAGATAATTTACAAGAAGAAGGAGCTAATAGTCTTGTTGTGTTCTTTTATTAGAATCTCTTCTAGACTACCAATTTCATTTATGGATAAAAGAATAGGGGTGAACAAGAGAAGAGAGCCAATATGAAATGTATTTGAAGGGCTGTCCTCTGGAAGAGGGATTGATCTTTTTTCTCCTCAGAAGGCAGAACTTGGAGTAATGGTCAGAAATTTGAAAGAGGTAAAGTTTTGATGTCTGGAAAATCTGTCTTGACAGGACTGTCCAAAACTAGAATGGGTGGTTTTGGGAAGTCATGGTAGACAGTGGGATCTCTAACTCTTGTTGCCCTCCAGCTTGAAAACCTTGATATTTCCTCTCCAGGATGGTGATAAGTTCTGGTGAATGCCTGAGTGTTACATCCAAGGCAGCACCATTAAATATTTGCGGATTCCGGATGAAATTATCGACATGGTGAAAGAAGAGGTGGTGTCCAAGGGCAGGGGCCGAGGTGGCGTGCAGCAACAGAAGCAGTAGAAGGGGTGGGGTGCAGGCGGGACTGGATGACCAACTGTTTATTGGGTATGTGATATGAGAGAGGTTACAACAAGCTGGAGAAAGTAAAGCAGAGTGCTGAAGGGCTATGGCAGCAAGACTGATTGAAGGAATGGCTAACTTTTAGCCTAAAGAAAAGAAGACTCATGGTGAGATGATAGTTCATAAATATGTGAAGAGTGCTTCTATGGAAGAGGGAGAAATGTGGGAAATTTCAAAGAGGCAGAGTTAACATTGAAGGAGAGCTCTCTAGAAGTAGAACAAGACTCTTCAAGAGGGAAGGCCTCCTACTTCTTGCATGTTTTTAAGCGGAAAATGGATAATCACTTCCAAAGGAGTCCACTGAAGAAACCACTGAGGATTCCCTTTGTGCATGGCTTGTACTAGTTGACTGCTGAGGTCTTTTCCAACTCTTAAATCCTGTGATTCTATAAGTGAGGAATCTTTTTCAGGTATCAGTTGGATTAACTGTCCACTGAGATCCATCCCAATGCTGAAACTCCATTAATCTATGCCTAGAATTTTGGGCAGTGTTCCATAAACTTTCTATGCCTTTGTTTTCTCTGTTTATAAAAAGGACAACAGAATTTCCCTTTATTTCAGAAATATATTTTCATAAAAGGTCCTCAAATTCTGGGTTTTGAGGAAAGGGCTTACCCTAGATTTGATACTAGGGATTCGTTCCAGAATTGGTATGTGAAAATTGTAACCAGGGCTGGCTTTTGACAAAAGTATGTAGTCTATGCTGGTCTTTGGTATCTTCGTGTTTATTCTGTCTATATTGATTTTACTTCTTCTACCTTTCAGACTCCCAGATACTTTCTCTTTACATTTTGAGGACAAATCTATGTTTCATTTTTTATCTTAGGTGGCTGCTAAGGTGTCAAATCATTATGTTAGTAACTAAGATTGTCTTAAGCTATAGTATCTAACCAAAATAGAAATGGATCACTATGGGCCCATATTGAGTTAGAAAACCATAAATTCACCAAATTAATTAATTATCTATGTTTTATTGTATTTTTATTTATTTTGTTAAACATTTCTCAATTATGTATTAATCTGCTTGTGGCAGTATTGGGAGTGTTAGAGGCTGCATGCTGCTTCAAGCTATGAGTTTAACACCTCTGGAAGGTACAGAAATCTCTCTCTATGGGTATTTGGCTCTAAAAACAACTATTTAAAGACAAAAAGCCTTCAAATCCTAAAGGCAATAAGTTAGAATAATTCTCTCCAGAGATCCATAATTAGATCAAGTTCAATAGTTCTGTTATTGTGCAATGTAATATTAATAAGATCTTCCCTGGCCATTAATAGGCTTCAAGTACTTTTTGTTAATTTCTATTGAAGTACTGGGTCAGAGGGTTCTGCCCTCTGGCTCTGAAAAGTGTATATATACTCTGAGGTGAGGTTTTACTTTGGAGTTTAGTTTTTGGAAGAAGGTTTGGGTGCCAGATGAGACTCTGGCAAGCCTAAGGAACCTCCTCCCCCATACCTCCTCAACTTTGAAAACCCAGATGTTGACGCTTCTTTCTCTGGTAACTATGTATATGTTGTTTATGGTCAGAGAGTTGGAATCCCTGTCTGTTGACCTTTATTTCCTCAGTATGTATTTTCTCTGAGGCTTGGTGTACTGACTTTCCCCCCTGAACTAAGTGAATGATATACGTGCTTGATTAAAGTGATTGTTGACCCCTCAAAAGTTGCCTTTCCTTTTAGAAAAGCAAATCAAAAAACCTGTGAGAGCAGGCCATCCTGCATGTGTCAGGGTGCTTGCTTTTACATGCAATGACCCTGAGAGCAATTCAATTATAACTGATCAACATGACGAGGCCACACTGGTCATTTACACCAATGGTTTCAACTTCATATAGAGACAGGAGCCACTAAACTATACATAAGAAATTATGTGGATTGAATATTAGTTTAGAAAATCACAAGTGAACAGTATCTATGTTTTACTTTATTTTTATTTATTTTGCTAAGTATTTTCTAATTACATTTTACTCTGGTTTCAGTCACACTCAGGAGTGTTGTGGACTCCATCTCACCATAACTCCAGTGTATGGCACCTTTGATTTTTTTATTCCAGAATTTATGGAACACTGACCCAGAGACCTTAATTATATAGTTCAGCCCCCTGGTTCCTTGCAAAGACTATAGCTCTTGTAAAATGAGTTAAGCAGATATACACAGAAAGTATTCAGGGGATTCTCTTATTTGTCTTACATGTTCTGAATCAGTTTGGATGCTAATAGTCAAATGTAATCCTGATGGTCAGTTAAGCAGGGTTGAGACTGGCTGTTGAATATAGAGCGATAACAGATTGATAAGCATCTCTGGGTCATCCTTGGTGGTCTGACCTATCCTTTTAGCCTAACCATTTGCATAAGCATGAAATTTCCTGCCCCCAAATTCCTTAAATTCACTTGAGGTCAGTGTATCTTATATGAGGCATTTGTCATTATGCATTGGAAGTAATTTTGCCTTGAGTTGTCTATCTTACTGGAATATACTTGGGAGAGCACTAGCAGAGAGGTTTTTATGTTGATTTAGAACCACAGTGATTTGACTCCCACCATGTCCACAGGGTTAGATCAGCTCTGCCATAAGTGGAGTAGGAAATCCTAAGCAAATATGCAGAACATTTGAGTATCATGACCCCCTGGCCTTTTTTATTCAACCTCTACAGCGTGTAGAGGTTTTCAACGAGTCCCAATGTACCTCCTGTTTAATGCCATCTTATTTCATCTCAAAAGTAGGTGCATTTTGCTCTTTGCAAATTGATTAAAAACCATTTGTATCTAGTGAAACTAGAAGTGGAAAAGGATGTTGAACAATGGTAAGTTGACATGCAGGATATAGAGATGACCATTGGTTTACCTTGTCACACTCATGAAAGTAAGAACTATCACACCAGGTTATTCTACCACACAACTTGTACTATTTAACACCTGACAGTATTAAATTTGAGAATTTCAGGGAATGTCATCAGCTATGTAGGGAAGACATAAGGTTCTACCTCTTTCTATAATCATTCATTACAAAAATACATAAAGATATCTCTTGGCCACCAGTGATCATACTTAGAATAATGATATGGACCCTTCTCTGTACTGTTATTAAATGAGGGCTAGTGTGTACAACGACAGTACTGTGAATCAGGTGCTAAACTGCAACTATTTGTGTCCATGACCAGTTCTGTTGAAGAAGGTAGGGGAAAAGGAAGACACAGGGGTGACCTTGAGAGAGAGAAAGTGGAGAACAGTCACATTGAGAAAATGAGTAGCCCATCCCTCATAGGGCTGACCCTATAGCATAGTCAACCTTCAGTGTCTGTAAGTCCAGCAAGAGGTGGGTGTAGCACTTATGTGTATTGGGAAGCAGGTTTGGAGAGTTACTCAGTAATATTGGAATCATAAGGGCAGTAGCCAGGTGTTCAGGGATGGTGGTGTATAAAGAAACTGAGATCAGTGGATTGGGAATAACAGGTACCACTGCACACTCCCTTGGGGTAGAATCTTAGATGCTCTTCCTTAGTTATAGCTCTACCCAAGAGTGATGTAAATTAAAATACATGAGAAAGAGTGACTGGATTTGAGAAAGGCATGGTTGCTATGGAATATGTCTGTTTGGGAGGCAAAGGTCATAAAAGGCAGGCATTTCCTAACTTTCTAGCTACCCAGAGAGATTAAGAATGTACCCTGGGTTCCAGGGTTTTTACTTGCAGTGATTACAATTGCAGTGGGTGGCCACTAGCCAATTTGGTCTTGCCTAATTTGCCTGAATGTCATTTTCTGATCATTTGTAGTGTGTGTGTGTGTGTGTTTGTAAAGGAGGATATTACTTTTACTACATAGATTTCAAGATCTGCTAATGAACCTATGGAATTAAGAATGTTTAAGTGGATCCCCAACACTTTAAGAATGGATGGCTATTTTCCCTACTGTCATCTTTATCAGAAGTAGAGCCAAGGAATCACAAACACTCAAGATTATAAGGAACCTCAAAAGTAATTTTACAACTAACACATGACTGAGAATATCTCCTACCATGTAACCTATTACATCTGGATAATTTGGGAAGACCTAGAAAATCCCTGGATTGCCTCTTGCCTGGAGAACTTTGGGGAGACAAGTTAGCTCTAGTTCACCTTTATAGTTATTGTAAGAAAAGAACCCAACTAACAAGCCCCCAACTGTGAGAATTATGCTCACCTTAAACAAAGAACTATACTTGTGAAATGAGGAAAGCTTCTATTAATTTCTACGTTCATTCCCCCTGAAAGAATGAGTAGATCCCAAGTAAGGTTATAGGAAGACTACAATTTTTTCAGACCAATCCAAGCCCTTTATACTGTTCTGAATTTTGGACTTCCTGCCACACTATCAGTTGGCCCTGTGACTTCATGTTTTCCTCTCCGATCCTCTAAAACAGCTCATCAATCCTGTGCACAAGTTTCTACCATGCTAGGTCACAACTCTGATCGTTTACAGCTGGGAGTTTTAACCTGTGGAAATAGAACTCATTTCTTGTTTCCCACATTATTCAGTCCTTAGTTTAGAGATGAATGTCTGAATGAATAAATAAAAGAAAAAGAATTTATTCAGGACCTCTGTGCTAGGCATTGTGCTAAGCACTAGAGATACAATGATTTAAAAAGACAAGAGTCCTTGCTCTCAAAGGGCTTATATTCTAATGGAGAAAGGCAACTCATATAGGGGAGAGACGACTAGGGAAGGAGGAGGGAGATGGTGAGATGTCCTAGCTGGATAGCTGTATAAGATGTGAAAGTATAGCATGTTCTGGTATCTAGAAACAACCAGTGGGTAGAATGGATTAAATGGGTCAATTTGTATGTACCTGGTCACCAATCAGCTGGCTTAGGTCCTGGGGGAAGAAGAGGAAGGAAAATTCCAAAAATGAGTAAATTAATTTTCTCAGGCACTGGTTTCAGGAAGACTCAGGTCCAGGTCCTTACATCAGATCTAGTATCTTCAGGTTGGTGTTGAAACTGAGCCAGATTGTGATGCAGTTTGGGGGCTCTAGGAACCCCCAAATGCAAGAGTGCAGGGTAGGTCTGTCTTGACAGAATTCAACCACTCAAGCCTTCTTTCAGTCAGAGACAAGGTTTATTAAATTGCTAATAGAAGCGGGTGGAATTCTAAGAATCTTCGAATTTGAGATGAGGATGAAATTGGTACTTTTATACAGAAAAAGACTGTTAGAAAATCTGGATGTGATCAAGCAGTGGAAAATAGCCTGGGGTGGAAGGAGGTAGCAGAGTAAGGGGCCTGGATGCGATCAAGGACAGTCAAATAAGCTAATTAAGTAATCTAGGTGGGCTGGGGTGGGCCAGATACCTCAGGCCAATACTAGGAATCTGGGCTGCTGAAATTTGTAAGAAAGTTCAGGGGTTTTTCCTCTTTGGAGTCTAGTTCCCAAACACATGGTCTTTTTCTTTTAGGGGTTTAAATCCCATCTCCATTAGTTGCAAAGTGATCACTGGATCAGGAATCACTCCCTTTGAGTTACTGTGACGCTATTATAGCTTCATCATGATCCAAATTTCTATATATCTTCAGCATTTATGAATGCCAGCAGTTGTAACTCATATTTGCATCTATTTTTTTTAAAAATTTACAAATGGTTTTCCCCATGATACCTACTGAAGAAAATGATACAAGATTATTAGTTGTATTTTTTAACTAAGGAAACCAAGGCTCAGAAAGGCCAAGGTTGGTTCAAGGTCATACAGCTAGTAAGTGGCTGAACCATGGTTTGAACCTAGGT
Organism: Bettongia penicillata ogilbyi; assembly: GCA_023548195.1. Classification (NCBI taxonomy): domain Eukaryota; kingdom Metazoa; phylum Chordata; class Mammalia; order Diprotodontia; family Potoroidae; genus Bettongia; species Bettongia penicillata. The sequence goes on along the minus strand of JAJHZJ010000433.1, from coordinate 880,855 downwards.
CTCATTTTCAGGTTCAATGCTATTTCTATTAACCACATGACTGAGTTTTGTTTTAGGTTGCCTGAACTATTCCATAAGCCTCCTAATTCATTTGCTTATTTCTAGTTTTGGCCTTCTGAAATCCATTCTCCAGACTGTTGCAAAATTATCCCCTAAAGGAAAGGTCTATGTTTTTACCTTAACCGCCAAGCCTTCAGTGCCTCTGGGATACAATACTAATTTCTCAGCCTGACATCATCACTCTCTTCTCCCTAACCCTTCAAAACTCTTCCTACCTATCTTTCCAATCTCATTTCATTTTATTCGCCTGCACAAAGTCTGTTTTCTAGCCGAATTAGACTACTTGCTGTTGACTGAATTCAACACTCCATTGCCCAGGCCTCTGATAGAATTCTTTCTAATCTCCACCTCTCAGAATCCTTTTCTTCCTTCAAGCCTTAGCCAAGGGACTCTACTCTGCAAAGCTTGCTGTGACCTGTGCAACTTAACCTTCAAGCCAGCTGTCACTTCTCTCTCATTCCTCATAGCTCTGAATCTGTATTCATGTTGTATCCTCTCAGTAAAATATGAGTTTCCTGAGGGCAGAGGATAAGTAAACTTTTTTTTTTCTGTGTATCCCTGCACCCAGCTTAGTGCCTTACTCAATCCAATATTTCAATGGGTCTGTGGTTGAATTGATGTGGGCATTTTTACCCATTCTCCCACCAATCTCTGCTTGCCCATGTGTCAGTTTAATTCTGTCTTATAACCAATATGCCTTTATTACCTTGAATCATTCATCGTGTTTGTCCTTGGTTGCTGAAGAAGACTATGCCATCAGAGAAATGATGACATGACTTGCACTTGACTTTGTTTTGAGTGAAGGAGGGATGTGCAGGTCACCAGCTTCACTTCTTCTCCAGAGTCATCTGAATCCAGTGACCTGATATTCCTCAGGATGACTGGAGATGGCCCAGGATGCACTCGGAGACTTTATGGCCTTTAGGCCAAGGTCTTTGCAGGTACTCACTTAGGGTGAGGCAAACCCCATTCATTGAATAGGCCTGTTTAAGAAGTAGCCAGGGCATGGCCCCTTCAATGAGGTCAAGAAGACAAAGACATCAGGCTTGGTGGGAAACAGCAACAGTTACTACTGATAATCACTCTGAAGCTAGGGGGTCCAGGAGCCCTTGGCAGCAGACCCTTGAAGTCCCAATTTCAGAGTGTAGAAGGTTTAAGCTTTTGGGAGAGGACAGGGAAAAGGAAAGAAAAGAAAGGGAAGGAAAGAAAAGGAAGGGAAGGAAAGATAAGGGGAAGGAAGGGAAAGGAAAGGAAAGGAGAAAAGGAAAGGGGAAGAAGGGAAAGGAGGCAGCAAAACCCAGGTCAACTGGGCAACTTTTGGCCATCCAAATTTGCCTTCCTTTGGAGAGGAGAAGGAAGGGGAGGGAGAGGCAGACAGGAGAGAAGGAGGTGAGGTACCCAGCTAGCATTCCACCAACTGCATCTACTCCCAGGATCATGTTTGTCCTTTGTTGTCGAAGAAGACCATGCCATCAGAGAAATGATGACTTGACTTGCACTTGACTTTGTTTTGAGTGGAGGAGGGCTGTGCAGGTCACCAGCCTCACTTCTCCTCCTACCTTGAATCATTAAATGGGAGATAGAGACCCTGTTACCCACATATGGAGAGGCCTAGACACAAATTATATTTAGAAATTTCCTACAGGTCAATTCAGAAGGGGGAGAATTCCCCTGAGGTTGAAACCAGCCTATAAGAACCCAGAGCTTGTGGGGATGCTGGTCTTTGTGCATGATACATTGATATGTGTGGTGTCATCTATCTTTGGGCCTGTACGTAGTTTGTCCCTTAGACCTGTAGTGCATCTACATTTCTTGCAGCCCCTCTCTCCCTCAAAGATCAGCTCAAGTGACACTATCTACAAAAAACCTTTTCTGGTCTCTTCCCTGCCCCCACCTTTCCCCTAATTTATTAGCACTCTCATCCTTGGAATTCCTTTGTTTTCTTCAGATATACATTTTGTGTTCACTCATCTAAAATGTTGTTTCTAAACTGAGGGCAGGGACGATCTTATTTTTCTTTTTATATCTCCAGCTCTCAGAAGATTGCTGGGCAAGGAGTAACCACTTAAGAAATCATTATTGAATTGAATCATGGTTGAATACATGGATCGCACATTTGCCCAGATTTTGGTGGTCTTCCTTGGGTTTTCTACAGCACACAGTGGGTCTATTGGTTATATACCCTACATAGAGTAGGTACCTAACAAATGTTTGCTGAATTGACTTGATTCCCACTGAAAGAAAATTAATGTGTCTAAGTGTGTAAGTTAGAAAGAAACAACTGTCTCACATCATTTACAATTAGTGCACTAGCTTATCAAAGTCCTAAGAACTTTGAACTCATTTGCCAGAATACTGCTGATGCAAGCTTACGGCACTTCACTTTTAACATATTCCATACATTTCTCTGTACAAAAAGTTCTTATTAAGGCAATGGGGTGCCTTTCCAGACATAAATCTTGAATAAACAATAAGCAGATGGCCCCAGAAATAAAAGTAATGGGATGAAATGAACAAGGAGCCAAATTTATGCTGACTTTGAGGAAAACAATGTCTGGAGGGTGAGATCTATTAGGGAGTTTTGAATTCATCTTTTGAGTGCCTTGAAAACTCATCACTCCAGGCAACAAGAGAGAAGGAAACCTTAGAAAATAAGCAGCATGGAATTAGCTTAGGCTCTCCCTTGATGGTGGATTCTATGGGTTTTATGTAGTATAATTTTTCCTTTCTGAAGTTTAGGGCACAGAGATGCCTTGTAAGTATTTGGTACTGAGAAATATCTGGGAGATCATCAATTCTGTATTTTAGATGAGGAAAACAAATAACCCTGTATTAGGCACTGGTTGATAATTTAGCTGAACTGAATTGGATTGGGTTGAATTCAATACAACAAATCTAGCATAGGCTCTGGGGATCCTATCCCACACCCCCATTTACACTGGCCAGCTGGGTCCCCTTATGGTGACTGGCTACTTTTCGCTCAAAGTCATAGGGGTTACCCTGAGAGGTTAAGGGAGATTTTCTACTAATTTACTTATAAGCTCCCATCAGTGTGCTTTCTATCATTATTAATTCCCTAGCTAGACTTAATTAGGTATTAGAAATAGGCATTTACTAAAGTAGTTTGGAAAGAATAGTTTATAAAAAGCATATCCTCTACCCCTCCCTTCCAAATGTAGTGGGGGCAAACTCTCCCACAAATCCATAAAGAGTCTAAGAGAACGTGGGCTTCAGTTTAGCATCCATATTGCAAATGGCTCCTGGTTCTCTCATTCACAGGATCCTCATGAAGTTCCCCTTAAGGATTCTGTCACTTTCCGCTGCCTTACCTCAGTGGATCTTGTCTGTTTTTGACTTTCAGTGCAGACAGTGCTGTCTGCTACAATTGTTCGAAGAATACTTCTAAGAAATGGTGATGAATAAAAAGCCCCAAGAGACAGAGTTTCTGGGTCATTAATAATTAATTTATTAATTAGACTAGCTAGTAATCAATAAATTGAAAATCAGTTGTTTCTTTTTTTTCTTTCTTTATTTATTTAACTTTTTACATTCATTTTCATAAAATTTTGGGTTCCAAATTTTCTCCCCTTTTATCCCCTCCCCCCACCCCAATACCCCAAGCAATCTAATTTTCCCTATCTCCAATCTGCCCTCTCTTCTGTCATCCCTCCCTTCTCTTGTCTCCATTTTCTCTTTTCTCCTGTAGGGCCAGATGACTTTCTATTCCTCATTAACTATATGTCTTCTTTCCTAGTAGCAAGAACAATACTCAACAGTTGTTCCTAAAACTTTGAGTTCCAAATTCTCCCCATCCCTCCCTCCCCACCCATTCCCTTTGGGAAGGCAGGCAATTCAATATAGGCCATATCTGTGTAATTTTGCAAATGACTTCCCTGATAGTCGTGTTGTGTAAGACTAACTGAATTACCCTCCATCCTACCCTGCCCCTCATTGTTTCTCTTCTGTCTTTTGATCCTGTCCCTCCCCAAGTGTTGACTTCAAATTGCTCCCTCCTCCCTTTGCCCTCCCTTCCATCATCCCCCCCTTGCTTATCTCCTTCTCCCCCACTTTCCTATACTGTAAGATAGGTTTTCATACCAAAATGAGTGTGCATTTTATTCCTTCCTTTAGTCAAATGTGATGAGGGTAAACTTCCTGTTTTTTTTTTCCTCAGCTCTCCTCTTTTTCCCTCCACTAAAAAGTCTCCTACTTGCCTCTTAAATGACATATAATTACCCCATTCCATTTCACCCTCTTTCCTCCCTCTACATTTCTCTCTCACCATTTACCTTAATTTCTTTTAAGATATGGTCCCATCCTATTCAATTCACTCTGTGCTCACTGTCTCTGTATGTGTGTGCATGTGTGTATGTGTGTGTTCGTGCATATGTGTACATGTGTGTGTGTGTTCCCACCAACTAACCCGATACTGAAAAGTTTTAAGAGTTACAAATATTGTCTTTCCATGTAGGAATGTAAACAGTTCACTTCTGGTAAGTCCCTTAAGAATTCTCTTTGCTGTTTACTTTTTCATGCTTCTTCTCATTTTTGTGTCTGAAAGTCAAATTTTCTTTTCAGCTCTGGTCTTTTCATCAAGAATGCTTGAAAGTCCTCTGTTTCATTAAAAGACCATATTTTCCCCTGAAGTATTATACTCAGTTTAGCTGGGTAGGTGATTCTTGGTTTGAGTCCTAGTTCCTTTGACTTCTGGAATATCCTATTCCACACCCTTTGATCCCTTAATGTAGAAGCTGTTAGATCTTGAGTTATCCTGATTTTATTTCCACAATACTGGAATTGTTTCTTTCTAGCCCCTTGTAATATTTTCTTCTTGACCTGGGAGTTCTGGAATTTGGCCACAATGTTCCTAGGAGTTTCTCTTTTTGGATCTCTTTCAGGTGGTGATCAATGGATTCTTTCAATACTTATTTTGCCCTCTGGTTGTAGAATGTCAGGGCAGTTTTCCTTGATAATTTCATGGAAGATGATATCTAGGCTCTTTTTTTTGATCATGACTTTCAGGTAGTCCCATAATTTTTAAATTGTCTCTCCTGGATCTATTCTCCAGGTCAGTTGTTTTTCCCATGAGGTATTTCACATTCTCTTCCATTTTTTCATTCTTTTGGTTTTGTTTGGTGATTTCTTGGTTTCTCGTAAAGTCATTAGATTCCATCTGTTCCATTCTAATTTTGAGAGAACTATTAAATTCAGTGAGCTTTTGAACCTCTTTTTCCACTTGGCTAATTCTGCTTTTGAAAGCATTCTTCTCCTCATTGGCTTTTTGAACCTCTTTTGCCAATTGAGTGAGGCTATTCTTCAAGGTGTTACTTTCTTCAGCATTTTTTTGGGTCTCCTTTAGCAAGGTATTGACCCGTTTTTCATACCTTTCTTGCATCTCTCTCATTTCTCTTCCCAGTTTTTCCTCCACCTGTCCAACTTGCCTTTCAGAATCCTTTTTGGGCTCCTCCAAGGTCTGAGCCCACCTGACATCCCCCTGGGATGTCTGGGGTACCGAGGCCCTGCCCTCCACGTCTTTCCCTGATGGCAAGAATATATCCCCCTCCTCGTCAGATCCGAAAGTTGGGATCATTTGCATTTGTTGGAAAGAACTCTCTATAGTCTTATTTTTCTTCCCTTTTCTAGGCATTTTCCCAGCCAGTTACTTGACTTCTGAGATTCCTGTCCACCCCCGCCTAGATCCACCCAGCTAGTGCTTGGGGTCTGAGATTCAAATGTGCTCTCCGCGCTAATCAATGTGAGCTTTAGTTCTGGTGCTGGGGTGGAGGCAGGGCCGCCTCCCAGGCTCGGCTTCCTCAGGGGCTTTATGCAGAGGCCTTCAGTAATAGAGTGGGGTGGGGCAGGGCCGTCTCCCAGGCTCAGCTCCTTCAGGTTGTTTATGCAGAGACCTTCAGTAATGAAGATCCTGCCTGCTGCTGGGGGAGTTCCGGGCCGCCGCTGCTGCCTCCGCTGCCGCCCACGCCTCTGCCTCCGCCACTTCCTGCCCCCGTCTCTGCCGCCGCCGCTTCCTCCTGAGGGGGCCCGAGTCATGGAGACACTCCGCTCCCCTCCTCCAGCCCAGCCTCTCTCACTGACCTGTAGCTTCTGTGGGCGGAGGGACTTTCCTGGCTGCCAAAGCTTCTGTCCCTGAAGCCTGCTTGGGTCAGCTTCTCTGGGGCCACGGCCAGGGCAGCACTGGGGTGGGGTCCGCTTTCCGGGGCACAACGGACCCTAGGGACGGCTCTCCAGGGCTCTCTGGAACGGAAATCTCTTCCACTCTGTTTCTGTACACCTTTCAGTGGTTCAGAAGTTATGGGGGGTCTCTTTTTACATTAATTCTATGGGCTGTGGTTTCGGAGCTTGTAAACCTGTGTCCTTCTTCTCCGCCATCTTGGCTCCACCCCCCCTCAGTTGTTTCTTTCAATAACTATAGGCCAAGATGAAAAAAGATTGGAAACCTTAATAATACTTTTGGAAAAGGGGGGGGTGCCCCAGATAGGTGAAAATCTACTCTGATTGGTGAAAAATTAATGAGGGGGTACGCTTTAAAAAGTCTTCAACTCCTCCTGCTGAGAATAGGGCTTGATCATGAGGCTCAGCTACCTCCAGCAATCCAGAGAAAGGAATCCATTTCCACCTAGATCACTCTAGTTGGTTTTCTCCTTCATGGACTGAGTCACTCTAGACTCCAGTGAAAGGGTTCAAGAACATCGGCTAATTATTCCCTCAGGGCAAGAATTCACCTAGATTAGATTCTGTTTACCCTTCAAACAGAAGTAAGATCTCCTAGTTGGGCAGCCTGCTCTAGAAGGAGGAGCATGTACCCTAAGGGTTAGGGCAATCTCCTCCATGAGCCATCTCCTTCTAAAAATGGCTGACTGACACACAGGGGCTGATCTGTGAGTAAAAAAATAAAGGAAATAAAAAAACTTAATCTTTATTTAATAATTGGTTGTTAATAAATAGAGAAATACTAATTTCTCTCAGAAACTGATAGGAATTCCAAGTCTTTCAACCTTTTAAACTTCACGAGGTCACCTTTTGGTCAAGGGGAAAAGGAGACAGAAACTCTCCCCCTCCATTCTCCAACAGTTCCTCTCAGGACCTTAACTAGAACTGGTCTACCACCAGGAAAGTGTGCTATTCGAATGCCAAATTCTGATCTCCTGGCTGTTTTTATCCAAGCCCTACTGGCTATAACCAACTTTTCAACCCATTCCAAGGGGTTTAATGTCATCTCTTTTTATCCAATGGGAGGAGATATTTTTCTCCTTCCAAATTGATTAAGAACTGTTCATATCTAGCTTGTTTAATCAATTGATTCTGTAACTCAGAGGTACTCTCATTTATAGTTAAGCAAGAATGAAGAGCGTTTTGGTAGCAACTTTAAGTGAAATGTTGATTGATCCATTCCGACAGATTCTCACAATTGCCCATATATTTTTAAATGCCTACTATGTGCCAGTTACTGGCTTACATTGGTTGGTTGTTGCCCTTCACACTTGAAGAGGACTGAAATTACGTCACTGTGTCAAGGTCAATGTACAGTTTGTCTGACTATGGCTGATCAGACAAATGTGAGCTCAGAAGGCTCTACCACAGGTCAGGGATAAATAAGTAGTCCATATGAACATTTTGAATGAACTCTCTAAATTGGCACACCTCATGTTTCTTTTGAGCTACCGTGATGTAGGCATGCACTGCTTTCCACTACTGTGCTAATGTCTCCCATGTCTCATAACGGATTCCGAAGTTCTTCAGAGAGACTTTGAGAGTGTCCTTGTATCACTTCTTCTGACCTCCATGTGAGCATTTACCTTATCTGAGTTTTTTTGTTTTTTGCAAAATAGTCTTGTAGGCAAATATACATTTGGCATTCAAACAATGTGGCCAGCCTGAGAGTTGTCAGTGGGGTTGGAATGCTTGGCAGCTCAGCTTGAGAAAGCACTTCAGTGTCTGGTATTTTATCTTGCTAGATGATTTTCAGAATCTTCCAAAGACAATTAAAATGGAAGTGATTCAATTTCCTGACATGGTGCTGATAGACTGTCTAACTTTTATAGGCATACAATGATGAGGTCAGCACAAGAGCTCTCTAGACCTTCAGTTTATTAGGTAAGCTAGTTCCTCTTCTTTCCACACTTCCCTTGGAATCTCCCAAACACTGAGTCAGATCTGGCAAATGCATGCATTAACCTAAAGATCTACATGTATGTCCCTGGAAAACATGCTGCCAACGTTTTAACCAAGAATTTAACCACAGCATTCAAAATTTCTCCATTTGTTCTAACCAATGTATGGATGGTGTGGTGCTGGCTAATGGAGAACCTGTTTTCTTGGTGTTAATTGTCAAGCCAAAATTAGCAAAAGTGGCAGAGAATCTATTCATACTCTGTTGCATCTCAGCCTTAGAGTCTACACTGAGTGCACAATCATTTGCAAACAAAACATAACACATCAACTCTCCCTCTACTTTAGTCTTGGCTTGTAGACTTTTCAAGCTAAATAATTTACCCTTAGTGTGGTAGCTGACATTAATGCTCTTTTCACTATCATCGAAGGCAACTAACAACATTCTTGAAAACATAATGCTAAAAAGCTTAAGAGTAAGCACATGGCCCTACTTCACTGCATTGGTGACTGGAAGGAATGAGATTGTCATCTATGACTCAGAATCCATGCAGCATGCCATCATGAAATTGGTGTACTATACTGATGAACTTCTCTAGGTAACCACATTTTGCTATGGTCTTCCATAAGTTCTCATGACTGACAATATCAAAAGTCTTGGTTGGATTGATGAACATTATGTATAAGCTTCTTTTCTGCTCCCTGGCATTTCTCCTGAAGATGTTGAGCAGCAAACACTGTACCAATGGTTCCTTGGCCCTTTCTGAAGCCACACCAGCTCTCAAGTAGATGATCATCTTCCAGGTGAAGGATCTGTACATTTCGGAGAACTCTGGCAAGAATCAACAGCAACGAGGAAGAAAGACTCCCCTGTGATCGTCACAGGACAACCTATTTCCTTTTCCACTGGGTTAGGTGCTGGGGATAAAAGGGCAGAAACAAATTAGTCCTGGCCTCAAGGAACTCATATTTTACTCTACAGAGGAGGGCTCTTTTAAAAATGGATTTAGTATGAACTCAACTTTTTCTTTATGGATCTAGTTCATTATAACGTGGCTAGTTTTTTCTTTACTCTTTATACTTCTGCTTGCTCCAAATCACAAAATTTTAGAGCTTAAAGAGACTGTAATGCTTCTAAGCCCTACTGGAAGTGACTTTATAGATTTTCTTGTTCATGTTGTCCAAGGCCCTCATTTTATAAGTGTGAATGAAAGCTGGTCTCCGTTAATGACTTGAATCATCTGAAAGTTATTCAAAATATAATCTCTTTGCGCTTATAACTTGGCAAAGATGTAAGGATTCAGTTACCTAAATGATAAAGCAACAGTTCACTGAAGTTTACTCAGGTTATATATCCTTGCAAAAAAGGAAGGGAAAGAGAGAAAAGAACCAGAATTTTTAAAGTACCTACTATGTGCCAGACATGGTGTTAAATGCCTCATAAATATATGTAGACGTGCATATCACCTTTTAAAACTGGTGCAAAAGAAGGGCAACTATTCTGGATTAGACTTTCACTAAGCATGAAATACTACTTGCTCAAAAAAATCAATTAAAATGTTAATGGAAAATCTATTATATGAAAGATACTATACTGGGTGCTGGGAATAAAAACTGATAAACACTTTATGCCTTCAAGTGTTTAATATCTTACTGGGACTAATAGGAAGCATGTGTGTGTGTATGGGTATGTGTAACTACTTCATCTTAGATTTTGCAGTAGAAAGGGAAGCAAAAACCTGGCATAGTCTGACATGTGTCCTAGATTTCTGGAGATGAGATTTTAAGGGTTTCCATAAAAGGATAAGTAGGTTAACTTCCCTATCCACAATGACTTTTGGACTGCTGTCCCCACATCTGGTCTTTGCAAGGTCACCTGCCTTGTGCAATTATCCCCGAAGAGCTACTTCATTCCATGGGGCTACCTTCTCCTATCACCATGTCCCTGAATTTAGAGGGTACCAAATTTGGAGACTTCTTTCCTTTAGCAACATAGAAATAACAGAGCTTAGTACCTTTTTAGTGAGAGCAATTAGCTAAACTGTTGCTGTTTATTCTTTATTTTTGAAGAGAATCATTGACATCCTAGGGTGATGTCTTAACTCTCACTTGAATTAGATTTAAGTGAGGCAAAGTAGCCTTGTTGTCAGCCTCATTCTTTCTTCCAGAGTCATCAAAGTCCAGTGGTAAGACAGAAGTACAGAGGACTGGCAATGTCCTCAGAGGTAGTGGAAAACCTTGGTTTTTCCAATGTTTGACCATGCTTTAAGCACTCCATTTTGCCTGCTTCAGCCCCCTTCCTGGCTTTTGAATTATAATCTGCCTATTCCCTTAGGGGAAGTCTTCACGTGCTTAGGGTAGATATCCCCCTAACTCATCAACAGGTTTGAGGCCTGTCAGTACCCTCAGCTTGGTTTAGCCCATCTGCCAAGACAATTTGGCTGGGTATAGCCTCTGCTCATGCTACAGCTTCTTGGAGCCAGGGGTAAGGATTGAATAAAAGGAATCATAAAAAATAATGAAATTTTAGAACTGGAAGAGACTGTTTTCTCAATATGGCAACCCATCTCTGTCTCCATGCCTGGAGGGATTACATCTGCCTCTTAGAATCCTTTTTATCGGTGAAATTTTAGCTTAGATGTCACTGTTTTCACATCAAACTTTCCCAATCTTTCAAGTCACTCTTTTTCTCTCAAGAGATTATTTTCTATTTACTTACCTATATGTTGGTTTCTCCAATAGAATATAAGCTCACTGAGGACAGGACATTTCCACCTTTCTGTTTAAAGCCCCAGTACCTAGCACAGTGACTGGCACACAGAAGAACTTTCCACATGGTTGTTTATTTAACTTTAAGAGATTTTAGAGATAAGCCAGTCCTATCCTTGCATTTTATAGGAAACAGAGGCTCAGAAATTTGTTATTGAAATGACTTAGCTCCTTACTCGCATTCAACCCACTAACATTATTGTCATATCTTGTAATTTCTAGCTTCATGTTGAGAAGATTTAGATTGGTGCTATCCTTTACTGATTAATGCTATTTATAATTAATTGCTTTTGTCCTGTAACTGCTTTAAGTCATGGTTCTCTGTCTCTGAACTTAGTTCAGAATTCAACTGGTCTTTAATGGATTCAATTTAAATATTCAACTTTCCTGCTAATCACTGACTTATTCTTGCCTCAAGGAATTAAACTGACCTTGGGGAATGCATGTGAACATGATGGAGTCATGTCTTATATCTTTATTCTACGAAGCTATCCTTCAAGGATTTCTAGTTTGCTGTTCAAAAAGTCTGGTCTGTTATCTATAAATCCTGTAGCTCTACTCAAATAATGAGCACTTCTTAGTCTCATGAGAAAAGGGGTCATTGCTAGCCCCCATTACCAAAATTCCAACCAATCAGGTTGTTCTCTGTGCCTCACTTCTGTAATCAATTATGTTGTTCACAATCCCATGATGTCATCTACCCTGTTCTGTTCTTTGTTCTGTACTTCCCAAAACCTATAAAAAAGGGAGTTATCTTTTCAGTGTCTTTGGCATAAATAGAGGCAAAGCATTGACCCATTAATTGACAGGCAGCATGCCCCTGCTAATAAATGTTATCTTGTTCAAAAGTTTGCATCAGTTTATTCTTTTGTTAAATTTCATTCACAACAACACCATCTCTCATTTACATCTCCTTTCCTCCACTCACAGAGTCATTGCCCTCATACATAGCCTCATCACTTCTCCTTTGGACTGTTATAATAATATGAGGAAGACCCTGAAGACATGGGGTCAGGCCAGTGGACTTTTCCAGTTAGTCTCTGAACTAGGATCCTGAGTAAGAGGTGGAGGTGGCATCAGTGAAAGGTTTTGAAGATGCTGCCACTGACATTCAGGGGCATATTGAGGCTGTGGGGCTACACCTGCCTGACCCTCCCATGGAGAATGAAGATAAGGAAGAGAAGGGAGCTGTAGCACTGAAAAGCAAAAGCTCCATACCCATGAATCCAGAACATGTGGAACTGATGAAATGGACAATGGCTGGAATAAATCCACTTACCCTAGGAGTCCCTGTTTGGACCCAGGGAGTTATAGATCCTCAGCGGGAAGACATGGTAGAGAAGCCTTTCTAGGCAACCTCTATGTAGAAGTGACTACAACTGATAATAGCTTCATCTCTTCTTGACCCATTTCTAGATGTGGTGCTGCCCAAATGCACAACTGGTTAAGTCCCTGGTCTCCACCCCCATTCCTGCCCTCCCTAATAAATTCTGGTGGCAGTGGTTCTCTATTACTTCTAGGATTAAATAGACAGTCTCCTATCTTTGGAAGACCTTCAAAACTAGTTTCTTTCTACCATCTAAATCTTCTTTCATTTCATTCCACACACTATATAATCTACCTATTCTCACTTAACAATTCTTATGTGACTCTCCATCTTCTACTCTGTACCTTTGAACTATCTGCCCCTCCCCTTCCCTCAGGCCTGGAACTTGGTCCCCTCTCTCTTTCCTTTTATAAAATGATAGATTAATTTTGTTTTTTTGATTAAAGGGGCCATCCCTTGAGTAACTTAAAGAAGACTATTCATTGAATGAGTGTATCTCACTCAAAACGAGTATGTGATAACACCTTAAATTGAAAGGACCAAGGTCTCCCATTGCCTCCCAGGCTATCTCTAGTCATCCTGATGAATATCAGGCCAATGGACCCAGATGGCTCGGGAGAAGAAAGTGAGGTTGGTGACCTTGCACAGCTCTCCTTCCCTCAAATCAAAGTCAATGGCAAGTCATGTCATCATAGTCTTCTTCAAGAATGAAGGACAAACACAACAAGAAGTTTCCTTGACTTCTTTCAAGGCTCAACTCATATTTCCTCTTTCTCAGAAAGATCCTCTGCCTTTCTGTTCCCTTCTCTGCTTCCAATGATGCCTTTTCTCTGAGATTAGCTTTTATATATAGTGTCAGGTGATCCCGGAACGTATCAAAGGTTAGTTACAAATGAATGTATCTTGTATTGTTGTTTGCATGGCATCTCCTCCATTAGAATGTGAGTTCTCTATGGTAGTCATAGTGCATTTGCCTTTCTTTGTATCTTGGGCATTTAATGCCCTCCCTGGAAAGTACTAAGTGTTCTTGGAATGTTCATTGACTTTGTTCAAATGGACACAGATAGTAAACGATAGAATCAGCACTTAGAACCTTGACATCTATTCTCATGCAACTAGATGGAATGGCAGATAGAGCCCTGGAACTTGAGTTAGGAGGACCTGAGTTCAAATTTGACCTCAGATGCTTACTAACTGTGTGACTTAGTGGTGGCTTAGACTGGACTTAATTACTATCTGCCTCAGTTTCTTTAATTGTGCAACATAGATAATGATAGCACCTCCCTCTCAAAGCTGTTGTGAAGATCAATACAAAAAATATTTTTTAAAGTCTCTAGTACGGTTTCTGGCAAATAGGTACTTAATAAGGGCTTGTTTCCTTTTTTCTTCATGCCTGGCACATAGTTAGTACACAATAAATGCTGGTTTAATTCACTGATTGATATATTATCTACTTCGCTCCATTGTTTCCCTTTGACCTCTTAAAGCAACAGGATGTCTTGATTGAAGCCTTGAATTGTGGTTGTTCTTATGTTTCCACTGGGAATTCAGAAACCATTTTTTTTTTGTTACCAGAAGTACTTCAGGCCTTAAAGCATTTTTGCAGTACTATTTATTTAACAACTTGAATTCAATTAGAAAAGTGAGCATGAAATAAACATTTTAAAGTTTAATTTTTCTTGAACTTGAACCCTTTGGAATTTTACAACTTTATTTACTTTGAAAGGAAGTCAAATGCTTAATTAGCTAAGTGGATGATCAAAGGAACCTTTACTTGCTTGTAGAAAATAATTAACATTTCTGTAAAGAATTGGCACATATTAGATAATATTCACATTTAATACTATTTAAAACACAAATTAATTAACTTTTCAGCATTGTACATGATGCTTTGGAGGCAGAATCTTTAGGTCTTTCCCTATTGTCAGCATGGAAAATTCTGTTAATACTTTTGGAACTTGATCAACTGAACAGAAGCTCATTTCCTGGATGCTGCGACTGGTCCCCTCAATAACAGTTTCCTAGGATGCCAGATGGAAAGATTTGGGGAGCACCTAAGAATACCCCATCTTTATTGTACAATTTTGAAAATAATCATGTTTTAAACACGGATGTGGGATATATCTCTTGATTTCCACCTATTTTCAAAATTTCTGCTCTATTTTTTATTCTTTTCATCTCTCTATAGGAGAGTCAATTGAAAAAGTGGCAAGTTTCTTTTACTATCTGATGGGCAATTTTAGAGGATTCTTTTGGCATGGAAGATGTAGGGTTTGGGGAATGTTGTCAATGGTATGATGAAATGAAGCTCCTCTCCATGGTTAATTTTGAACATAAGAACTAAAGAGACATCTTCATAGTCCTGGTGTCAAATGTACCATTACGATTATTACACATATTGAAAAGCCATTGTTACAACTTCCTTATTCTTCTTCCAAAGCCCACCTCACAGCTCTGTCTCTCTATGTGTCTGTCTCTCTCTCATCTTGAAAATGGAAGGTGATTACAGGTTTCCTCTAATAAATTAAGGGAGTTGCTAGGATGCTACCATGCCAAGGCTGAGATTTCCAACCTGATATTGGCTGTTTCTGCTCATATAATGGAAACATTTTGCTGTCTTCCTGTATTTGCCTGTTGACCCATATTATGAGCAGTGAGTGCCCTGGTGCTGGGAAAATCTATTTTATAACAAACTGGCTCAGTGTAAACTGTTCTATTTAAGTTCAGGGGATTTAAGTTCACTGTTCTGGAGATAGCTGTGAGGTCTATAATCAAGGTCATAAAGCCAGAATTGAAACTGGCTTTAGGAAGAAAGTCTCTCTCTTCTTTTCTCTGTTTCTCTGTTTTCTTTCAACTGCAAGGTCTTTCTAACTCCCTACTCCAGATCCTTCATTCTTTCAAGTTCCAGGGCTTCCTATTCATCTTACTGGGTTTTTTTGTTTGGAAGGGATAGTGTGGGATTGGGAGTGGTTGGGGAAATGACCAAAGTTTAAGTGAAGACCTTAAAGTATCAAGGGGAGTGATAATAGAAGAATCTTACAGTTCTCTTTTACTGTCTTTCCCTTGGAAAATGTCTCACAAGGAGGCATAGTAACGAAGGAAAACTCTTTTCATGTCTCTGTTCTGAGGGCAGTCAGGACTTGCAATCTCCAATAAATCAGTTGAAATACTTTGAGAAGCAACATGCTAATAGAAACCCCTTTTTGTTCATATAAAAGACTTTTAGGCATTTTCCGCTTACTGAAACATGGCAGATTCAAGAACCCTGAGAGTGGCAGCCCCCAACTGAACAATCTTGCTCCTAGCTCAGCCTCAAAGCATGATCTTAACTTGATGGGGAAGGGACCAGCCATCCCCACCAAGTGCTAAACAGTTGCCACACATAAGGTGGACAAGGTAGCCTAGCTGAAGGGGCGAGACATGGGTGCTAGCAAAGCCATACTACCCCCAGCACCACCCTGATCACCAGCTCCCCTCAGACATATATAAAAAGGCAGCCCAGCTCCCTGAATCCAACAAGAGCCTTGGGAATAGCAGTGCTTTCAGCCCCATGCCCTTGGCCGCAATCTTGGGAAGCAACCTTTGCGAAGGTGCAGCCTGGCAACTGCTCTTGAATGTTCCACATGCAGGTACTGATGCAGGTACTGAAAACCCAGCAAAGAAAATTCCTGCCAGTCTCATAGTCCTTAGCACTGTCAAATAGAACAACCTAAGAAACATTTCTTTTTATCAAGGGAAATGATACTAAAAAAGAGGCATTACCATCTGCTTTACCATTGCATCCTAAGGACCATGGGACATTTCCATCTGACTCATAGCTGAAACCTCCACTATGTGTGGTCTCCCCCATTCAAATGGGAGCTCCTGGAGGGCAGTCTGACTTTTCTATTTACATCTCCCATGATTAGAATAGAGCACTGCACATAATAAGCACTTAATAAATGTTTTATTCAGTTATTATTCGCTTGAAGGAAAAAAACTCCCAGTAAGAAAAACCAGAAGGATCCCTACATGAAAAGAGGAGTACTATAATATGTGGAAATCTACACAAAGTATAAATATTTAACAAAAAAGTAGGATGAGGTAGCTAGGGGATAGAGTGCAGCAGGGGATAGAGTACAGGGCCTGGAGTCAGGAAGACTTGTTTGGCCTCAGACATTTAGTAGCTTTGTGACCCTGGGAAAATCACTTAAACCTATTTGCCTCAGTTTCCTCATCCATAATATGAAGTGGAGAAGGAGATGGCAAATGACTCTTTACCAAATGGAGAGTCAAATATGACTGGATAACAACGAAAAAGGTAGGATGATGCTGTAGATTTCTAAAACCTGTCAAGAAGATAGAGGCAGACAGATACATAAATGGACCAATAGATGAGATAGAAAGGTAGATGTATGGATGGATAGATGGATAGAGCATGTACCAGACATTGTGCTAAGCACTAGGGATACAAAAGCAAGCAAAAAATACAATCCTTGTCTGCAAGGAACTTCCATTCTAATAGGGAAAGACAAACTATAAAGGGGAAATAGAAAAAAGAGGACTGATGTGATAGTGTGAATATAACTGGGAGATGGTGAGACAAAGTGAAAGGTCATTTCTCAAAACCAAGCACAGAGTTCAAGGTGCCAATGGGAGCAGTATTGGGATGATGGTAAAAATAGAGGCAGCATGTGATATAGATGCATTGTCCTAACTTTTCTCTAAATCGTTAAGCCTGCTGCTTTTCCGTATTACAGCACAGAGAGAACATACATATGTGAAAGGTTTTCTTTGCTTACTTTGTCTTCAGTTAAGAAAAAGAAAGCATAATTCTTCCATTTTCTATCAAAGTAATTTGGTCTAAATACAAGCAGAAGCAAAATTGTAAGGTTCTTTTGCCTAATTAGGCATTAAGTGGAGCAGCTAGGTGGTGCAGTGAATAGAGCACCAGTGCAGGAGTCAGGAGGACTTGAGTTCAAATCTCACCTCAGACACTTGACACTCTCTAGCTGTGTAACTTTGGGCAAGACATTTAACCCCAATTTCCTCATCCTGGGTCATCTCCAGTCATCCTGATGAATATCTGGTCACTGGATTCAGGTGGCTGTGAAGGAGAAGTGAGGCTGGTGACCTGCACAACCCTCCCTCACTCAAAACAAAGTCAAGTGCAAGTCATGTCATCATTTCTCTGATGGCATGGTCTTCTTCGGTAACAAGGACAAACACACACACACATATAGACAGTAAGTATTTATCAAACACTATGTTCCAGGAGTGTCAGGGTCAGTTAGGTGGTACAGTGGATAGAGTGCTGAATCTCAAATCAAGAAGACTCATCTTCCTGAGTTCAAATCTGACATCAGATATTTACTAGCTTTATGGGCAAGGAAGCCTAGCTTTGCCAGGGCAAATCACATTGGAGGAAATCCTGGAGGGAAGGTATTGAAATTAAGGCTTTTTGTAGATGGCGAAACTTTAACTTATACTCAAGGGAACTCAGGGAAGCCTGGAGATGGAGATGAGGAGAGAGAATTCCAGGAATGGGGACAGCCAAAGAAAATACTTGGAAGTGGGAGATGGAGTGACTTGTTAAAAGAGCAGGAGGGAGGGCTGTGTCACTGAATTAGCATATGTGGAGATAGGGAAGGTATAAGAAGATTGGAAAGTGGCAGAGGGGAAGGTTATGAAGGGTTGATTTTTTTTTTATTCTGGAGATGATAGTGACTAATTGAAGCTTTTTGAATGGGGGGCAGTGAAGAGACATTGTTAGACCTGTGCTTTAGGAAGATCAATTTAACCACTGAATGAAAGATGGGTTGGAGATTGGAGAGTCTTGAAACAGGGAGCTCAGACAATAGGCTATGGAAATAGTCAAGGTGGGAGGTGAAGAGGGTCTGCTTCAAGGAGGCAGAGAGAAGGGACTACATACTTACATATACAGGAGATATTATGAAACAAAAGTTGATGGGACATGGCATCGGATTGAATGTGGGAAGTTGAGAGAGGATGAGCATAATTAATCTATACCATTTTCCAAGACATTTCCACATGTTGTCTCCCCTTTTGCCATTATCTCCACCTTGCTCCTTGCTAGCATCTTGAACTCAATGCCTACTTTTGATAGGTGAGGCTACACTTTCTCTTGCCATTTCACAGTCCCATTGATTCTGTGTTGAGAATGGACCCAAGCCTGGGTGACTGGGAGGTTGATAATGTTCTTGAAAGCAATGGAAAAGTTAGAAAAAGGAGAGTGTTTGGGGAGATAGATAATTACTTCAGTTTTACATCTGTTGAATTTAAGATGTTTGGGGGCTAATTCTGAATGTCTGATAGGCAGTTGAAGATGTGAGACTGGAGCACTAGACTAGCAATTCTTAAAATAGATAGACTGTTTACTAAATCCTTTATAAATAACTTTTTATAAGCTCTGTTCTCTTTGTGAATTCATGTTTTATTATATTTGAATATTTAGGGGAGTCCAGTGCATCATCTCCTGCTCCCTGCTCTTGCTGCAGGACTTGCCTACTTCCTTTATGGTTCAGACATTTTTTTCAATGATGACTATAAATGACTCCCTATCTTGGTGTTGATAGGATTGAGTTAGGTTTTTTGGAGCCATGAGGGCCCTGGGTCAACACTGACATGAAGGGAAAGTAAAGAAAACATTTGTTAGAGATGATTAATTCCATTAAAATTTTTTTGGGCTAAAAGTTCAAGGCATGAGATCATGCTTTTTAAAAATCATTATTTCTTTATAAGGGCTACACCTCTAAGCCCTGAGATCTTTAATACAAGGTTCACCTCCTAAAAAAAATCCATATGAATTCCCTTAACTACATTTATAAGTGAAATTCTAAATATTTCTAATTAGAGCAGAAGTGGGTTTTACTATAAATTAGGTTCTCACAAAGAATTTAATCAAACTTTATGCATATTGACATCCTCCTGAAATGTATGAGGATTCTGTGAATTGAAAGGACACATGAAAGAGAGCCGTTGGCCCTTCTTAAATAGGTCAGAAGGTAAGAAAATGACAAGAATAACAAATTACTGAATCAAATGGAATTTTAACTATCAGTTCCAGAGGTGCCACGTTTGATAGAAGCCTATGTTAAAGTGAATGCAAATTTTGACATTCCTTCAGGGTAGTTGAGCATTAGAGTTAAAAAAAAAAATGCATGTCTCTCTCCTCTTTCTCTCCTTCTCTCTGTCTTTTTCTCCCTCTTTCTCCTTCTCTCTGTTCCCCCCCTCCCCCCCTCCACATATACATATGCATACTAAGTAGCAAGGTGACTGTAGTGGCTGGAACACTGGACTTGGAATTCGCAAAAACCTGAGATCAAAATTAGCCTCAGATATTGGTTTTGTGACCCTAGGCAAGTCACTTAACTTTTATGAACCCCTGTTTCCTTATGTGCAAAGTGGGAATAATAACTCAGCTCTCTTTAAAATAAATGTCAGGCGCTTCTCCGAAATTGATCTCTTTACAAGGTAAGTTATTTTTATAGGTATTTAAATGAATGATTACTATTTTTCTGTGCAGTTTTCTAAGAGATTTACATTTACACAGTATGGTACAAAATTTTTGATCACAGTCAAATAAAATGTATAGTTTTTTCTTCACAAATTCTGGTGTTTCATGTCACTTACCATCACTGCCTTGCTTCCTAGAATTTTACAGTTTTGCTGACTGCAGACATTTTGCCCATCAATTTCAATTTGTTGATGATGAATTTCAACAGCAGAAATATTTTTCAAATTTAAAAAGCAGATCATACCACACATTTCATCTGGGAACCACATTTCTGGGTGAACAGCCTTTTTTAATTCAATGTCTGTTTATTAAGTGCTCAGAAATGTATGAGGAGCTGTTATAGGTACTGGGGATTTAAAGAAAGGTATGGAAATGTCCTTATTTTCAGTTCAATTTAGAGAATCATTGAATCATAGCATCTGGGAATTGAGAGGAACTTCAGGTGCCATCTTGTCTAAGCTATACATGAAAGGAATTTCCACAATTATACACTTAACAAATTAAACTTCAGTCTTTGCTTTAAGACTTCAAAGGGGGAAGGAGTGGGAGAACTTGTCACATCTCTAGACATTCTATTTGAATTTTGGATGACTCATGGAAAGTTTTTCTCACATGGAACTGAAATTTGCATCCTTCAATTTCCACATATTACCTTCAACTCTACCTTCTGGGGCCAAATGGAACAAGTGTCTTGCTTCTTTCACAAGATATCCTCTCAAAAATGCTTAAAAATAGCTATTATTCTCTCTCCTTTTGTCCTTTACTTAAGCTTCATATGACAGGGACTCAAGGTCCTTCATCATCCTTGTTGCCATCTTCTGGTCACTCTGAAGCTCATCATATCTTATTTTTGGGGGTAATTGGAGTTAAGTGACTTGCTCAGAGTCACACAGCTAGTAAGTGTCAAGTACCTGAGGTCAGACTTGAACTCAAGTCCTCTTGACTCCATGACTGGTGCTCTACCCACTGCACCACTCAGGTGACTTCCTATCAATATCATTTAAAATGATGGTGCCCAAAATTGAACAGAAAACTCTACATGAAGTCTGACAAGAGTCAAGTACAAAGGGACTATCTCCTCCCTATTCCTAAAAGTGATGCCCCTCTTACTGCAGCTCAAGACTGAGTTTTTAAAAGTGTTGTATCATCCTTTCACTAACATGGAACTTGCAATATATTAATAACTTCAGATCTTTTACCGAATGATTTCTTTCTATTCTGTCTTCCATATTACACTTGTAAGGTTAATATATTTTTTTGGTACCAAAGTGCAAAACTTTAAATTTATCCTTATTATATTTAATCCTACTAGATTTTAGTCCAGTGCCTTAACAATGTTCAAGTGTTTTTGGATCCTGTTATCTGCTGTGTTAACTATCCAGCTATGTGAAGAGAAAAGATAACTAAAAACCATAATCACCATCAGAAGGAAAGTGTCATGATAAGAATAATATAAATCATGATAGTTGCCAATTATGTAATATAGTAAGGCTTGCAAAACATTTTCCATACAGCATTTAATTTGGTTCTTTTAACTGCTCTGGAAAGTAGATGCTTCAAATGTTATCAATGTTTTGCAGAGTAGGAAACCGAGGCTTAGAGGGCTAGGCAATGTGTCTAACTTCACATAGCTTGTGTCAGGGCCAACATTTGAACCAATGTCTCTTCTATTACCAAGTCTAATACTCTACCCAAGAGTGAGGAAATTGTGGCTTTGAGGCCATATGTGGCCCTCTAGGTCCTCAAGGGTGGCCCTTAAACTGAATCCAACTTCACAGGACAAATTAAAAAAATTTGTCTCTGTGATTTCCAGTTCTTTGCCACCACGAAGATTGCTGCTATAAACATTTAATTCACATTCTTATTTTTGTTCACTATTTTTTCTCACCCTCTCTTTTTACCCTATCCCTGTTACCTTATCTTCACCCCAACCCTGACACCCTTAACCCACTCCCTTACCTTCCCAACCCCAATTCACACCCACTTTGCCCCTCCCCCACTCTACCCACAGTTTTCTTACCTCTCTACATGTTCAGAAGACCTCTACATACTTCTAGAGCTGTGCCTTTTCTATGTCAAGGTAGAAACTTAAGAGTTGATAGGGACTAATCACTCTGCATGTTTAGAGGAACCTGCTCATGTCTGATATTCTCAGCACAAATGTGTTTTTTTTACTCACCCCCCTCCAAACAGACATCTTTCTAGACTTAAGGGATGGCATAATTAAAGCAACACAGAAAGGAGTGGACTGAACAAGAGTAAGGGATGGAGAGGAATGCAATTTGTTCCAAATATAGATCAGGAGAAGGGGATTAGAATGAGATAAGGTTAGAGAGACTGATTGGAGCTAGAACAGTAGACTGCCTAGGACCTTAAATGCCAAGATGAGGAGTTTTTATTTTATTAAAGAATTGGGTATCCCTGGAGAATTTTTAATTGAGTAATAATTTGGTCAAAGCAGTGCATATAGAACAACTTATCTCCCATGAGAGAATGTTCTCCCCAGGTAGAATACAAGATCTTTGAGAAAAGGGGCTATTTTGCTTTTGTCTTTGTAGCCCCAGATCCAAACTCAATGCTTGATACTTAATAAGTACTTCAAATGTGTTTGCTTTCTTGATTGCATAACTTGAAAGTAAGGGTTATTTCATTCTTTTTCTTTGTATCTCCAGTCTCTAGCATATAGTAGGCACTAAATAAGTGATTTTTTATTGATTGGTTGCTGGATAGTGGTATAATAGATAGATGAGATGAAGGGGCAGCCTAGGAGAAGGTCTATGGCTACTAGGTTAATTGCTGGATTTGACAAGGAAATGGGAGGGTCTGAATGAGAGTGGGGCCGTGGGAATGCAGAGAAGAACAAGAACCAGAAGAACTGTTGTGGAGGTAGGATTAACAGGCCTTGGTGACTGACTGGATGTGGCTACTGAGGGAGTAAAAGATGACTCCGAAGTTACCAGTCTTGGGTGGCCAAGATACTCAGCTCCTTCAATGGAAATAGAAAAGTTGTAATGGAAAAGTTTTGAGGAAAGACACCATCATCTTAGACTGATAGATTTGGATCTGGAAGGGACCTTAGACATCATTAAATCCCCTCATTTTATAGATGAGGAAACTGAGGCACAGAGAGGTTAAACAACTTACTCTGGATCATTTAGATAGTAAGAGACAGAGTCAGGATTCAAGGCCAGTGATTCCAAAGAAAGCTCAGTGTTCTTTCCACTAGGCCACTAGTGGAATTCAACTTAACTCAATGGTAGGTATGTTTTACTTCTTTTTCCTTTTGTTAAATATGACTAATAATAGGTGATAGGACAAATGAAACAAAGAAGAACAGTAATAGCTGGTGGTTATATAGGACTTTAAAGCCAGCACATTAGCTTTACCTTATCTCATTTGATTCTATTAGACTCTCTCTAGAGTATGTATCAATAATTAACCTTGTACATGAAACAATTAGTCAACTGGCAAGTGCAAAAGTGAGCAGTCCCACTTGGAGTTACACTAGAAGATCAGAGGAGGATGAGGTCATTTTTGACTGAAATATTGAGCGAGGGTTTCGTGGAAATGGTGAGGTCTGGGGTAAGCCTCGAAGGTTGTCTAAGATACCTTTAAGTAGGGGTGAGAAGATTTGCTTTTGTTGTTCAAGCCTATCTGAATCTTTGTGACCCCATTTGGGGTTTTCTTGGCAGAGATTCTGGAGTCGTTTGCCATTTCCTTTTCTTGCTCATTTTCCAGATAAAGAGACTGAGGCAAACAGGGTTAAGTGACTTGTTTGGGGTCACACAACTAGTAAGTGTTTGAGGTCAGATTTGAACTTAGGACTGGCACTCTATCTACTGTGGGTTAACATCCACAAATTGTGCTGTCATCAATGTCCCCAATGATCGATCTACTTGTCAAAGGATTTTTCTCAATCTTCATTTTTCTTAAGTTCTCTGAAGCCTTTGACAGTATTGATTACCTTCTTGATACTTTCTTCTCTCTAGGTTTTCAGAATCCCATTCTCTCTTGGTCCTCCTCATGCTGATCTGACCACTCCTCCTTAGTCTCCTTTTCTGGACCCTCATTCAGGTCATGCTCTCTAACCATAGGTGTCCTATAGTGTTCTTTCTTGGGGCCTCTTCTCAACTCCACTTGATGATCTCCTCAACTCCCTGAATGGAATTGAACTTTTTTTTTAAAAAGAATGAAAAGCACTTAATACATGTATGTGAATATAAACATAAATTTGCATGAGAGGAAGAGAAGACAGTGTCAAGAATTCAAGTGGTATTAGTTGTGGAAGGTGTGTTAGAGGATGAATTAATTATCAGTTGATCTGTAAGTGTAGAATGTCAAGAGAAGCATGGGGCAGAAGGAGCCAAGGTAATAAGCACAGGAGACATGTCCCATTCTAAGGATGCCTGGGTAATGCATTTGCCTGTACCGGGCTGGATGCCACTCTATGGGACTCCTCTAAACCTCAGTACCATGTATTTCCTATTTCCCAGAAGAGGGCTCTGAGATGGCAAAATGACCTCCTGACTTTTCATCGTGCTTTTTGGGGAGTCTGGTGATTTGACTCCAGCCCTGGGAGGGAAGCCAGTGAGCTGAGGACTTCAGAGAGCACCTCATCTTGTGGTTGGTGCCACCAGGAAGATGCTGCCTTGTGACCCTTCATGCTGAATAGTGGCATGGGAATAAATGGTTTATTTATCTTGTTCAAGGCAGCAGGATTAGGGTTCTCTAGGTGGATGATGCTTAAATCTACCTATTTTGCTCTAGTATTTCTGCTGATCTCCAATCTCAGATCTCCAACTGTCTTTTAGACATCTCAAAATAGTAGTCCAGTAGACATCTTAAATTCTGTATTTCCAAAACTCATCATTTTTTTTCTTCCAACTTTGCTCCCCTCCTAATTTTCCAATTACTGTTGAGGGCATTATCATCATTGTAGCCCCTGAGGGTGACAAACTAGGCATTATCCTTGACTTTTCCTTGTTTTTTCTCACCCCTCCCTTCATTTAATCTGCTACCAAGGATTATTGATTTCAATTTAGCAATATCTCCCAAATATACCTCTTTCTCTCCCATGGTAGTGCTACCATCCTTATACATGCCTTCATCACTTCATGCTTGGACTGTTGCAATGACCTGTTGATTAGTTGCATGCCTCAAGTCTCTTTTCACTCCAATCTATTCTCCAGCTGCTAAAGTAATTTTCCTAAAGCCTAAAGATCTGATCATGTTATCCCCCTACACAATTTAACTCTAGTATCTCTCAATCTCTTCCCAATCAAATATAAAGTTCTCTGCTATTCAAAGCAGTTCATAACCCACATTCCCCTTTCTAGTCCTCTTACACCTTACTCTCTGCCACGTATCCTTCAATACAATGACACTGGCCTCCTGTAAGAGCAAGGACCCCGACATATACAGTAGGATATACTGAACAGGTTCTTAGATCTGCTTTTCTAAAAGGAAAGCAACTTTTGAGGGCTCAATAATTACTTTAATCAAGCACATATATCGTTCACTTAGTTCAGGGGAAAAAGTCAGCACCCTGAACTTCAGAAAAAATACAGAGAAACAAAGATCAATAGACAGGGTTCCCAACTGTTTGACTGTAAACAATACATACATCACAGATCAACAGGCAGATCCAACAGTCTGATCATACATACTGAGTTACCAAAGAGAGAAGCACTAACATCTGGGTTTTCAAAGCTGGGGGGCTCCTTAGCAGCTACCCAGAATCTTATCTGGCCAAACAAACACTTGCAATGAGTAAGCCTCAAAGTAAAACCTCACCTCAGGGTATTTGAACACTTTTCATAGCAGGAGGGCAGGATTCTATAACCCAGTGCTGCAATAGAAATTAACAAAAGGTGTTAGTGGATGGGGAAGATCTTAACTCTTCCTCCCACCCACCATTAACTTTACATTACCATTACACCTCCTGGTTCTTCCATGAACAGGTCACTCTATCACCCCACCCCACTCAAAAACTCGAGTGACTATTTATTTCTAAGATCAAATGTAAAAACTCTCCTTTTAGCATTTAAAGCCCTTTATAACTCAGTTACTTCCTATGTTTCCCAGTCATCTTATACCTTTCTCCTACTCATGTGTCCTCTAATTCAGAGACACTGTTTCTTGATGTTCCTTGCACATGAAATCCATATTCTGATTCTATGGTTTTTGACAGCTGGCCCCCTCCACACCTCCTCACTTTCTCAATTTCTGTTATTTTCCTCAAGACTCAGCTTAAAATCCACTTTGAACAGAAAACCTTTCCCAGTCTCCCTTTCTTTCTTTCTTCTGAGTGTCTTTCTTCTGAGATTATCTTCAATTTATTTTATATAGAGCAGAGACAAGATAAAAGAGAGAATATCCCAGTCAAACTCTCCCAACGTTGCTCTCTATACAACTCTAAAATAACGTGTCAAATTGAATTCTGGAGCAGCATAGCTGACAAAGTATTGGGGTGAGACATTTTCTTAGCCTGACAACTTAAGAAGTCAGAAGGAGTGGCACTGGGATGAAGACTCACCCAAGGGCAGGGCAGGGTAGCATCAACATCAACTCTGGACCTTCGAGGTGATAACAGCAACAGTAGCAACAGTTCTGGGAGCTCCTAGAAATAGAGACAGTAAGGGAATTGGATAGCTGGTTATAAAGAGATTATAGGAAACCTCTGTACAGGTATGATTAGGTGCTGCTTAGTAACTCCATTGCCTATTAGTTCCCAGTTGCAGTTCCAGGAAAGAAAGGAGCACTTTTAGTCAAAAGGGAGCAGGGGTCATGATCACAATTCCAGGGTGGACAGAGAATAAGGGCACTATTATTTCCAGGGTAAAGAAAGCAGTACTAGAGTTTGTGGTCACAAGGGAGAAGGGGATCTTTGTGGGTGAGGTCCAGAATGCAGACCACAAGAGCAGTGACTACACCTCTCAATTTGTCACATTACCTTAAAAGCCATGAAAACTTAAACACCTCCGGAACTAACTAAAAACAATAGTGCAAAAAAGCCTGAAGCTCAGGACAGTGACCCTTTCCCCAAGGTGAGAAAAGCCCAACTCTAAATAAAGTGCAACATCAAGAAGTAGACTAAAACAATGAACAAAAAATCTGACTAGAAAAAGCTACTATGGTAACAAGATCAAGAAACAAACTCAGAAGCTGTCATAGAAACAGCCACAACCAAAGCCACAAAGAAAAATACAGATCAGACACAAACACAAAAAAAATTCCTAGAAGAGCTAAAGCAAGAAAGAACACAAAAACATCTCAAAAATCAAATAAGATTGAAAGAGGGAAAATTGGTGAAAAGAAATGAGAGCAATGCAAGAAAATTATGAAAAGAAAATTAATATCTTGTTAAAAGAAGCACAAAAAATAACTCTTCAAAGAACAGAATTGGACAGATGGATAAAAGATGTACAAAAGCTTGCTGAACAACATTAATTCCTTAAAAATTAGAATTGGGCAGGTAAAAATTAATGATTTTGTGAGACATCAAGAAACAATTAAACAAAGTCAAAAGAATGAAAATATAGAAGAAAATGTGAAATACCTTATTGGAAACACAACCTAGAAATACATCAAGGAGAAATAATTTAAGAAGTTTTGGACTACCTGAAAGCTATCATTAAAAAAAACAATCCTAGACATCATTTTAATGAAAAACTGCTCCTGTACTTTGAAACTAGAGGACACAATACAAATAGAATGAATCCACTGATCACCTTCTGAAAGAGATCCCAAAATGAAAATTCCCAGGAATATTATAACCAAATTCCAGAGATTATGGGTCAAGGAGAAAATATTGTGAGCAATCAGAAACAATTAGAATATCATGCAGGCACAAGATTTAGAAGCTTCCATGTTAAAAGACTGGTGGGTTCAGAGTGTGATATTCTGGAAGGCAAAAGATCTAGGATTATAACCAAGAATAACTTATCTGAGTATAATCTTTCCGGGGAAAAATAGATATTTAATGACATAGAGGACTTTCAAGAATTCCTGAGTAAAAGACCAGAACTAAATAGAAAATGTGACCTTTAAACACAAAACTCAGGAGAAGGATAAAAAGTTAAATCTGAAAGATAAGGGAAGAAAGGGACTCAGTGGAACCAAATTATTTACATCCTTCCATGGGAAGATGATACATGTAAGTCCTAAGAATTTAGCACTATTAGGGCAGTTAGGAGTTTACATAGACAGGGAACATAAGTGTGAGTTGATTATGTTGGGATGATATCTCCCCCTCTCTCAAAAAGGGGGAGAAGAGGGAAGAGATAAGTAGATTGTGAAAAAGTATTTCACGTAAAAGAGGTGCACAAGTTTTTTACAGTGGAGTGGAAATGGTGGGGCAACACTTCAACTTTACTCTTTTCTGAACTGGTTCAAAGAGGGAAGACTATACATACATGTAAATATATGTATATGTATATACACATATACTGTATATATATATGTGCTATACTGTATATATACTGTGCATGTATGTATCTACAAGTAAAAATACACACACACATTGTATATACACTGAATTGGGTATAGAAATCTATCTTACCCCATAAGGAAGTAGGAGGGGAAGAGGATAAGAGAAAGGAAGAGAAATGATAAGGAGGAGGGCAGATTAAGCAAGGCAGTAGTCAGAAGCAAAAGACTTCTGAGAAAGGACATGGTAAAAAAAACAGAGAGAAGGAAAACAGAAGAAAATAGGAATAGAAAGAAAAATACATTTAGTAATCAAAACTACGAATGTGAAAGGGATGAACTCATCCAAAAATGCAAGAATATAGCAGAATAAATTAGCAACCAGACTCTAACAATATGTTGTTTACAAGAAACATACTTTAAATAGAAAGACACACACAAAGGTAAAATAAGGAGCTAGATCAGAATATGTTCTACTACAGCTGAAGTATAAAAAAAGACAGGGTAGCAACTATGGTCTCAGAAAAAGTCAAAGAAAAAAATAGAACTAATTTAAAGAGATAATCAGGAAAACTATATTTTGCTAAAAGGTACTATAGGCAATGAAGTAATGTCAACATGGACAATGAGGTAATGTCAATACTAAACATATATGCACCAAATAGCATAGCATCCAAATTCTTAAAGGAAAAACTAAATGATAGGAGGAAATACTAAAACTATGTTAGTGGAGGATTTCAATTTACCCCTCTCAGAGCTCGATAAATCTAACCATAAAATAAATAAGAAAGAAACTAAAACGAAAGAGATGAATAGAATTTAGAAAAGTTCAATATGACAGATCTCTGAAGAAAACTGAACAGGAATGGAAAGGAGTATACCTTTTTCTAAGATGTTCATGGCACCTTTGAAAAATTTACCATTAGGGCATAAAACCTCACAAACAAATATAGAAAAGCAGAAATATTAAATTGACCCATTTTTGACCATAATAAATAAAAAAATACTCAATAAAAGGCCTTGGAAACAGGAATCCAATTAGAAGCTAAGCAATTTAATTTTAAAACAAGAGTAGATCAGAGAACAAATCATAGAAATAATCAATAATTTCATTGAAAATCATGACAACAGATAACAAAAATTCCCCAAACTAGATAGATTTACAAATAAATTCTATTAAATAGTCAAAGAATAATCATTTCTAATATTGTATAAACTCTCTAAAAAAAATAGGGAAAGGATTCCTATCAAATTTATTCCATGACACAGATATGACGATGATGCCTAAACCAGGGTGACAAAAATAAAGAAGACTATAGACCAATTTTCCTAAGGAATAGCAATGCAAAAATTTTAAATAAAATAATATCAAGGAATCTACTGTAATATATCACAACAATCATGCACTATGGACAGGAGGTATTCATTCCAAGAATGTAGGGCTGGCTCAATGTTAGGATAGCTGAGCATATTAATGATCAAAACAAAAACAATAAAAATCACATGATTATATCAGTAGATGTATAAAAAACTTTTGGCAAAATACAACACTCATTTGTATTAAAATACTGGAAAGCATAGGAATCTGAAAATAAGTATTATCTAGTTAAAACCAAGAGTAAGCATTATCTAAAATGAGGACAAACTTAGAACCTTCCCAGTAAGATCAGGGTTGAAGTAAGGATGTCCATTATTGATCAATATTGTACTAGAAAAGCTAGTTATAACAATAACTTAAGAAAAATAAACCAAAGACATAAAAAATACACAATGAGGAAACAAAACTCACTCTTTGCTGATGATATCATGGTATACTTAGAGAACACAAGAGAATCAAGTAAAACAAGCAAACAAGCAACTAGATGAAATCAATGAGCAGCCTCAGCAAAGTTGTGGGATAGAAAATAAACCCACATAAATTATCAGCATTTCTAAATCCTACCAACAAAACCCAGCAGCAAGAGATGGAAAGAGAAAATCCATTTAAAATAACTGCAGACAGTATAAAATATTTAGGAGTCTACTTTTCAAGTCATATTCAGGGGCTGTGTGAATACAATTACCAAAAACAAATCAATACAAAACAAAAGCTTTTCACATAAATAAAGCCTGATCTAAATAACTAGAGAAATATTAATTTGCTAATGGGTAGACTCAGACAATATAATATACATGTCAAGTCTACTAAATTAACTTACTTATTCAGTGCTATCCCAATCAAACTTCCAAAGAATTATTTTATAAAGATAGAAAAAATAATAACAAAACAAAAAGTGAAGAATATCAAGGAAATAAATGAAAAAAAAATAAAGATATATATATATATATATATATATATATGAAACAAAGTAGTAATCATCAGAATACTCTGATATTGACTAAGAAATAGAGTGGTGGGTCAGTACACTAAATTAGATACTTAATACACTGAAACAAATGACCATAAACATTTTTTCAAATGTCTGATTAACCCAAAGATCCAGGTTTTTGGGATAACAACTTACTATTCAACAAAAACTGTTGAGAAAACTAGTAAGAAGTGAGGTAGAAATTCTACTTAGATCAACATCTCACAATGTGTACCATAACATCAAAATACATTTATGATTTGGTTATAAAAGATGACATCATTAGCAAATGAGGGAAACATAGAAAAATTTACCTGTCATATTTATAGATAAGGGAAGTGCTCTGCTGAAAAACAGCACACTCAAGTATTCACTTCCAGGCATTTATTTGATGATGTTCTTTTCCCAATTTGGGGTCAGTTGGTAGTGTACATGTTCCCCTTCTTCATATTTCAGGAAAGTATGCATAATTTAACACAAGTTAATAAACTGACAGGATGAATAGCAATGTTTTCAATCTATATTGTAAATGAAAAGACAGGTGGCTAAATCCAGGGACCATCTGCCATTCTTACCAATCTGGTGCCACTGAAATAGCAGTTTGTTCCAAAGGTTAGAAGCTTCATATTCAGATGTTTTTAGCTCTACTGGGTTGAAGGGGGGCTGCTAGAGAGAGTGGATATGTGTGAAGTAAAGGTCAAAACAAATTTCAAATGCCCCCAGACAGTGTAGTTGCATGGATCTGGGACCTACATTCAGCCATCCAGTACAAGCCCCTTATTTTAGAGAGAAGCAAATTAAACCTAGGGAAAGAAAGTGACTTGTTCAGGGTTATACAGCTGGCCTGGAGTACAGGATAGAACTTGTTGTCAGGACCTCATCTAAGACTGATCATTATTCAATCCTACCTCATTAAGTCTAAGCCATTCTGATGTTATAAGTGATGTACTAAATGGGGCAATGTCACTTTCTGGCGGTGATTTGTGGATTCTTTTGATTTCCATTTTGTTTTCTGTGTTCAGAAGTTCTATGCAGTTTTATAGTATGATTTCTTGCATTCTGGTGTTCTTCTGGAAGACCTGTAATCCCTAAATTATCTCCATAATTCTGTCTGAATGAGCACATTAAGAGTTAGGGATTAGCATTCTTTGTAGCTAGCTCACTGGGTTTTTGATAGGTTTGAATTTTTGGAGTCTTAGAGTATGGTTACAACTGAAATTGCTTTATCTTTTATGCATAATTCCTATTTTGGAGAGGTTTTGGAAGTTGTGGGGACCAGAAAAAGGGTCTAGTTGGTTACATGATCAGGGATCACATCACTTTTGATCAAGAGAAACTTTGCCTTTTACTTTTTTTACTTTTTGATTTTACTCTTTACTGCCAATGAGTGATTTAGTTGTGATAACAAGTACACTACAAAATGATTCTATATAACATAGATTACCATGATCTATAGAAGAAAATCTTATGTAACTAGTACTTTTGATTTTCACTCTCCTTTTGTGTTTTTTGTTCATTTATTTGTGTCTGAGAAAGAAGTAGAGACAGAAATAGAGATACAGGAGAGAGAGAGAGAGAGAGAGAGAGAGAGAGAGAGAGAGAGAGAGAGAGAGAGAGAGAGAGAGAGAGAGAGAGAGAGAGAGAGAGAGAGAGAAGAGACACAGAGACAGAGAATCTTAGTAAGATTTGGCAAGAGCCAAATCTTGTTTCATTCCCGTCCATTCATGATTACTCTTCTCCCTGGAAAATCAATCTGAAGAGGCAAGTAGATAGGACTTAAGCCAACAGATCATATACCAACATAAAAGAAGCCAGGAATGATGGCAGAAGGTAGAGAAGTGGAGTGGTGGATGCACAATATCTCTCTTCTTTTTTCTGTGATTCGAAGTCCTTTGTGCTTGCTAATTTGCTGCCAAGTATCTGGATCCAATATCCTGGATATTAGCTTTAATTTCTGAGTGTTGTCAACTGATTTCTAGTAAAGTATTGATTTGAGCAAAAGTCATTTGGATGTTCCATGAGTTCATCATGGAACCTATTACCCATGAGCAGAATTGATCTTTGAGTGCCTCATCTCTCCATGTACTCTCTGATTTACTCAGACTAGTCTACTCTCATTCCTTTCTTATTTCGTACCTCTCCCTTCGATATGCTTTTGCTATGAGACCCCTTAATACTTGCCTCTCTATCCCCTTTCTCCTATTGAATTTGTAAAATCTTTGAAAGTCAAATTTAGAAGTCAGTTGTCCCATGTTGTCCACCAAGACCTTTCTTCATTCTATTCAAACAAGTGAATAGTTTATTCAGGCTCTGATTCAGGCGCTTCAATGAGGAAGAACTCATCATCTCCTGAGGAAGTATGTATTACAACTCTAACTGTTGAGTTTTCTCTTACATTGTGCTGAATTCTGTTTCTCTGAAATTTGTAACTATTCCACCATTTTATTTTAGAATATGATATGGAGTTAGAGTGATAATTTGTATAATGCCTCATTAAGAAATATATCTTGGACAGTTGCCATGGATAGACAAAGAACTTCAGTCAGAGAAAGTCAGTTGCATTGGTTTTAGGTTTTGGGGTTTTTCCAGAGACCCTCAGTTTCTCCTTAAAACAAGTTCGTCTTTTTTCTTTAAAGTTTTTAATCTTTTAGTAAAACTACAAATCATGGAATCATAAAGAGTCTGAAGAATTAAAATTGCATAACCTGCAAAGGGCAATGGAAAGGTGCATGAGGGGAATGAAGAGACTGCAACATATTGTCAATGCAGATGAATTAAAAGAAAATGACCTTTAGGTGCCTTGAAAGTCCTGGGTGACCAGAAAACGTAGTTGTCCACTCGTGATTCAAGAGTAAGGTGGACAGCTTGTATATTCTGCATGTAATGTCAGGAGGTCCAGAGAAAGGCATGTATCATATCAGATGCCCTTGCTGTGGAGAATTAAGAAGAGGCTGCTTTATGAGAATTTAATGCATATTGCACCATTGCTACTCTCACTCTCCATAGCCATGCATTTGCCCTGTCTGGTTGATTTTATCTCTGTAACATCTTTCTCCTTCTCCTCATTCACACAACCACCACTGTGTTTGGGCCCTCATTACTTCTCGTCTACAATGTTGTCATGGTCTCCTAAGAAGTCTCCCTTCCTCTGATGTCTCCTTTCACCAATTCACACTCCACAGGGATGCCAAGGTGATATTTCTAAATCAAATATCTGACCAGGCAGTTTGTTTGCTCCACAAGCTCCAGTGACCTTCTATTCTCTGTAGGATCAACTGTAACATCTTCCACTTGGAATTTTCGATCTCTCCCCATCTGGCCACAGACCAGTTTTTCTAGGCTTTTTACTTCTTAGTCTTCACCCACATTCAGTGATTGAGCACAACTTGATGCTAGCTCTTTGTTACATGTGACGTTCTAGTTCCCATCTCCTTGGCTTTGTCCAGACGCTCCCCATACCTAGAAAGCATTCTGTCTTCCACCATGAAATTATCTTATATTTTGAGTGACCAGGTGCTGCAGTAGATTGATCATTGAGCCTGGAATCAGGAAGACTTGAGTTCAAATTTGACTTCAGATACGTACTAACTCTGAGATTCTGAGCAAGTCACTGAAGCTCTGTGCCTCAGTTTCCTCATCTATAAAATGGAGATAATAATAACACCTACTTCCCGGGGTTGTTAGAAAGGTTAAATGCAATATCTATAAAATGCTTAGCACATGGCACACAGTAAGCACTATATAAATGCGGGCTATTATTATCATTTACATACAACTTGTATCTACTGATATATGCACATTTTTCCCCCTTGATACAAGATAGATTCCTTGAGGGCAGATCACATTTGATCCACCAAAGTTGGAAGGTAAGTACTATTATTATTCCTATTTTACAGATGAGGAAACTGAGGAACAAATTACAAAGAAAAGCAATTATATTAACACACACACACACACACACACAACAAACTCTTGGACAAGGAGAATCCCTCAGAGGAGGTCCTATGTTCAGTTCAGGTCCTGCCTCTGACACATACGATGTGATGGTCAATCACTTAACCTCAACATTCTAGGCAACTCTCTATGACTATTGGTTGTAGTAAAGGTGCTAACCAACATTGGTAGAGAGAATTTTTTCACTTAGGAATTCTCTCTACCAATGAAATTATAGGCTCCACCCCTAACCCTTTCCTGATCTTTATTTGATCACAAGGAACAGAATCAGGAATAATGAGTAAAATTTTCAAAAAGGCCAACTTTGGGATGTTATCAGGGGAAAAACAAAGCAACTTCTTGACAGTGAGCTATCCAACATCTGGACTAGACTTTCCCCACTAGAGATGGTTTAGCCAAAGCTGGGTGAAAACTTTTTGAATGTGTTGGACTGGCATCTCTTTTTCAAACTGTGTTACATGGCTACTGAGTATCCTCCCAGCTCTAAATGAATGTACTAAGGTGACGTGCATAGCTTTAGTTTTAATTTGGGTTCATCAGGTCTTGTGACAAACCCTGGTGACTTTTCCATTTAGACTTTCCTCTGAACTGAATCTTACTGTGTCCTGAGGGAATAGTTAACTGGACAGCTCCTATGGTAGCGTTAGTAAAAAGTTGAGGTTCTATTGACTTCTGGCAGAAGAGTGAGAATTGTTTTCCTCTCCTTCCCTTCTCCCAGATACCAATTTGTCCAGGGGTGGATGTGATGGTAATGGTGTGGGACATATGAACCTCTGGTAACACTAGATCAAGATATCAAAGGAAAGAATATTTTTCTTTTCCCATTTAATCTTATTTTGTGTTCATTTGACAAGTTTGTCTTAATGCCTAGACATTGGGATGAGAAGTGATAAATAAATACACAGATATGGAGACTCTAGGTGAAAGGCCAGTTGATTTGTGCTGGAGGGAGATCAACTAGGTCGTTCATAAATAGCCCCATGATATATAGTATTGTCCCAGACCCCCACCAACACTTAGGTATAGAACAAGTCTGAACAAAACCAAATTTCTTGCTTCAAATAAGCATAGATATGGCACTCAGATCTAGTACATTGCTCAGTCCTGTCTTTCTGGATCTGCCTCTCTTTTACCATGTCTTTTGTGAGACTCAAAATCTTCAGTGTTCACCAAGGATGAATGAATGAATGAAGCATTTACCAAATGCAAAGCACTGTGCTATGCACAAGTAAAAAATAAGTAGAAAATATATATACAAAATATAAGTACAAATATATATACACATATATACAAGAAAATATATACAAGACAGCCTTTGCCCTTAAGGAATTCACCTTTTAATGGGGGAAGTAATAAGTTTGGAAGGTTTCAATTACAAGTCAGATGGAAGACTCTTATCAGTGGTCCTTAGGCTGCAACAATAAAGAAGATGGTAAGGCCTCTTTTTAATGTCTTTCCACTGATAAAATCATATCATTTTCTGATACTGAATTATTTGACAGTGACAAGGACTTTGGTGGTAAAAATTTTCTTTTCTGGATCTTCAGTAAGTTATGGCTATAATACCTGCAGAATCAATTGGCAGGCTGTATTTCCATTGGGTATAGGGCAGTCTCCCTGGCTATACTTCCACTGAGTGGTTGTGAACATTGAGCAGGAAGCATTGCTACTCCCAAAGTTCTTGTTTTCAAGGTTCTAGACTATTTCCATTATCATCTAATGAGAGATGGTGGTGGTAATTTGACTGTCCCAGTGCAAACTGCCTCCTGTCTTCTTTTGTCTTCAGGATTCAATACCCTGGATAACTGGATCCAATTTCCCATTTGGAGAGTCTTTCTAGCAATGAAGATTCCCACCTGTCCATATCCTCTTGTCCTGAGTCTTATGAAGGGCTTCCCAGAAGATCCCCACAGGAGGTCCACCCAATGTATTGGGGACTATTCTCACTTTGTTCTAACATCTGAAAGATATTAACAGAGTAACCTGGTCATCCATTTGCTATCTTCTTCTTTACCACAGGATCTGCCCCTCTTCCCTTTCCCATGGCATTTTCACATTCCTATTCTGCAAAGTTCTTATTACACATAGCATATCTTGTCCAACTCCCTTGCTTTAGATATAAAGAAACTATAGTCTAGAGAGCTTTGCTGACTTGGTCAGCATCACATAGATCTTCTGCTTTCAAATTCAGAACTCTCTAATATTCCAGGGTGCCTCTCATCTGAAATGGCTTGCCAAGTCCTCTCCCTCTTACAGAATCCCGCTCATTCTTGAAAGTTCAGTTCAGATCTCACCTCCTTCAAGACTTTCTCCTTGACCAACATAACTTTCAGGTGAATGTTCTTGCTTGCACTTTATACTTACATTACGTTTCATAAATTGAATCATATTTTTAGGTATATTTAATCTAGGGGTACATTGGAGCCAGTTCAAACTGGCTCCGAAGAGTTGTCCATTAAATTTTCAGTGTAAGTCAGCATTTACACCTTAGAAATATATAAGCACTACAAGTCAGGACCTGATTTGTTGCTTTGTTGATTATCCAGGTTCAAGAAATTGATAGAAAAAATGTAAGTATTGCAGATTACACTTTCATGTTTTTCCCCAAAGAGCTAGCTGTTGAATGTTTCCCAGAATATTATTGGCTTTCTAACTTGACGGTTAACTGGCTCCTTGAGGGCAAGAATTATATCTTGTTTCTCCCTACATCATCAACAACGACATCCTTATATCCTTACAACATCCACAGAAATTTTTGTCATTGTTTCGTTGTTTTAGTCATGGACAACTCTTTCTGACATCATTTGGAGTTTTCTTTGCAAAGATATTGGAGTGGTTTGCTATTTCCTTCTGCAGCTGATTTTACAGATGAGGAAACTGAGGAGGACAGGGCTAAGTGACTTGCCCATGGTCACACAGCTAGTAAGTATCTGAGGTCAAATTTGAATTCAGATCTTCCTGACTCTAGGTCTGATGCTCTATCTACTATGACACCTACATGCCATCTAGACAAATGCTTTAATAATTGCCCCCTATGCAGCATTTAGACAATTTTGTTTTGCTTTATTTTAGCCTTTAAGGTTTGCAAAGTGATTCATTATCCTTCTTGACTCCTACAATGGCACTGTGAGAAAGGTATCATGATCCCCTTTTGCAAATGAGGAAACTGAGTTTTCGAGTGAAGTGACTTGCACAGCTGGTAAGGAACTATGAGTTATGAAACCCTGAGCTCTTCATTGGTCCAAGTCCAGCTTTGATCCTATAACCCAGGAAGGGACTCTAAAGAGAGATTCATTAATTTGCATCTGAAGCTCTCGTTAAGTGGTAATAAATTGACCGATTTATTATTGTTGTTGCTTTTCTTATAGTTGAACAAAGATTATTGTGAGCCAAGAATCAAGGTCATGTGAAAGTCACATGTTTATCACCAATAACTCTGGAGATTGTCTCTTTTTGAAAAACAACTCAGACCATCCATGATCCAGTAACTCAGAGAAATTGAAATTGATGTAAAGAATTATGCTAAATGGTTATAAATAACATTATCCATTGCTTCCCCTAAATAGTATTCAGGGGTAATTTAAATGATAATCTGGTGGTATTCTCAGGGAGAAATTGACTATCTAATATTTAGAATGGGAAAAGGACATAGCTACTCACGTTGGCCATGAATATTCAAAATGGAGGGGTCATCACCAGACTCCCAATTGGCTAGGTCAAAGCTTTTGAGTCATCCCATTCTCTTCTCCTTCCTCCTTAATCTTTGCAAGTCATACATCATAAATGTAGGTCTGGAAGGGATCTCAGAGGTCATTTAGTTCAAAACCTTCATTTTATAGGTTAGGAAACTGAGGTCCAAGGAGATGATATGATTTACCCAAACTCATAGGGTTAGAAATCATTAGAGACAGGATTTGAACCTAGGTTCTTGGACTTCAAGGACAGCTTCCTTAAGGGTAGGGGCTATAGAAGTGTAAAGTTTGCAACTGCCATCTTTTCAGCTTCAAGGTATAAGTTTCACATGCATGCCAAGGGCAATAGAAGGACAGGATTATTCAGAATCCCAAGACACTCATCTGCTCAACTTCTAAGGTATTATAATGGCAGATGGATGGATTGTAAATTACCCCTATTAAAGTTAGCTTTTTAGCCCACATTCAAATTTGGGAAAACTAAACCCCTTTGAAAGATCTGGCTTCTGTCTCTGAGATCAGAACAGGCTCACCTGGTGCTTTTATGTTAATGTGGCCACCTGGGTGGTTTTCTTTTTTGCTTCTGAATAGATCAGAAGCTTCCTGGCTGCTGAGCCACTAGGAAACTTCCTAATCTAGCCCTACACAGAAACTGCAGGTTGGAAAGAGAGAGGGCTGTATCTTTCCTGAGCTGTGAGCCTACCTCTTGCTGTAAGCCTCAGAGGATAAAGCCATATCTCCCTTCCATCCACTACATCTTGTCTTTAAAATAATGAGGGAGACAGAGAATGCAGATAACAGACTGTGATCCACCTTCTAAGGTCACTTTGCCAGCCCCCATACAATTTGGGCATAATCAGCCTCTCAATGCATATTCAAAAGAATGAACTCTTTTTCAAACTTTTTCATTGAGACAAGACTGT
The DNA here is from genome assembly GCA_023548195.1 of Bettongia penicillata ogilbyi. Classification (NCBI taxonomy): domain Eukaryota; kingdom Metazoa; phylum Chordata; class Mammalia; order Diprotodontia; family Potoroidae; genus Bettongia; species Bettongia penicillata. Next base: position 841,712 of record JAJHZJ010000433.1, on the reverse strand, counting down.
CTGAGCTTTCCCTGCTTTATTCTGTGGGCCAGACTAGGAAAAGTTGGAAATGGCAAGGATTTGCAAATTAGCTTGGAAGTTGACTGCTGTGAATCCTCTGGTCAGGTAGATGATCACCCTTTCATTTATCTCTCTAGCTGAGTTAGAGTTTTGTTACACAAACAGCCTTCCACTTTGGTATCTTCCTTAGGGAATGAAGTATCTTTTTCTACCAGGTTACCAAAGGACCCACCATCGAGTCCTGGATTGGAAATCTCAATACTTGGATTCTAATGTCATTTCTACTACTTGTTAACTATATCACCTTGGGTAGATTACTTGCCTTTACTGTGCCTCAGTTTCCTCATCAGTAAAATGAGGAAAAGAAGAGTAGGGAATAGGAGTGAGGTCACTTCCAGCTTTATGATCTTTTATATCATTTAGTCCATTTTCCATTTTTGGAAGTTTTTTTTATTGATATACATTGTTTTTGTGTCACTTTTTATTTCCCAATATAACTCTCTTCTCTCTCCTGCTCAGTAAGTCATCCCCTATAATAAAGAATAAAAAAGAGAGGAAAAAGCAATTTAGCAAAACCAACCAACAAAAACAACCGAGTCTGACCATACATGTAGCTGATGAGTATAACTTTCTTTCTTTATTTCCCTTCATCCAGGCCCCTTTCTCTGATACTTTTGGACCACTCCAGGTTATTTGCCACTCCCAGATCACATCCAGACTTTCCTGTCTTTCTGTATAAAAATATCAGTTGCATCCTCATCACAGCTAAAGTCTCCTTTTTTGTTATTTTTGAGGCATTTGAGTTGCATCTGACTCTTTGTGACACCATTTTTGGGTGTTCTTGATAAAAACATTAGATTGGGCCGCCATTTTCTTCTCTAGATCATTTTACAGATTGAAAAAACTGAGGCAGAGTTAAGTGACTTGCCTAGGGTCACATAGCTCCTCTGTGTCTCAAGCTGAATTAGATGGAGATTTCCTGGTTCTAAACCTAATGTACCCTCCAACACTACAGGCTCCCTACCTTAGCAAATAAAGGAGGTGATTATGCTTTTCTCAACTCTTCCCCTGGGCCAAATGGGTCATTATTATTACATACTATTTAGTTTCTTTTATCCCCATCCCCTATTTTATAGATGATGAAATTGACCCCAAAGGTATTGAGTACACAGGTAGTGTGTATCAGATCTTGGATTCAGACACATTTTTTCTGACCTCAAGTCCAGAGCTCCTGGTCTCACTGGAGTCCTGAGGCTGTGTGTGTGTGGAGGGGTGGGGTGGGGTGTCAATGCTTCATCATTTCCTTCTTTCTCCAGCTTTCATGTGACATAAGGAGGGCAGAGTAAATACCTGAGCCACCTCTTTTCCCTAGGGGAGGAACCTACCTGCCACCTCCCCCCACTCATTGGTCACTCCTCCTAGCTTGATCCTGGTCTACCTATTGGTCTGCCTAAACCTCTGGCTTCCTCCATAGGTCTCTTTCTGCTCTTTATATCAGATCTGCAGATATTCTAATACTGGTCTTTCAATGAAATGCTCTCTCAATACATTTCTCAAACTATTTTTTAAAAGATCATAGACTCAATTCCAAGAATCCTGCCTGGTATTGGGGGTTGAGTTCAGGGCTTGGTAAGATCTTGTTTCGAATATTGCTTTGGATGCTAACTAGCTTTGTGACCTTGGGTAAGTCATTCTGCTGTTGTCTAGGGGTGCTAGGAACCCCAAAATGACAAGGCAAAGGGCACAAATCTGCCTTGAAACAATTTAACCATTCAAGCCTTCTTTCAGTAAGAGACAAGGTTTATTTTGTTACCAATAGAAATGGGCAATATTTTAAAGAAGCTGTGCATTTGTCAGGGACAAGACTAACTCTTTTTGTAAGATGAAAAGATTTGGGTGGGATCAAGCAGTGGCCAGCCTGGGGTGACCAGGAGGTAACAGACAATAGATAACTGGGTTGGGTCAGAAGTAACAGAGAATTGAAGGTTGGAAGTCACAAGGAAAGGATAGTAGAAAGGATTATTGAATATCTAGAGGGTGATGTGTGGGAAGGTTCCAGAGCTGGGTTGCGTTTTTGGGGTTCAGGGTCTCATACCTCATAAGTTCTACCTCTGTGATCCTTAGTTTCCTTCTCTGTAAAATCAAGGCAATAGTGTATGTGTATACAGTGTAATATATTTCTTGTCTTGGTAGTATGATGCTCAAATGAGATCACAGGTATAAAGCAAGTGCAAACCTCTAACAGCCATGGAAACGTCCTAAACAAGAATATACCAAGGGTGGTGGGGAGTAGGGGAACTGGAGAGTGTGCAAAGGCACTGAGGTGGAGAGTGGAATGCTAAGTGTGAAGAACAGTTTGACTGGGCTGTGGAATGAATGAAAGGGAGTAGTGTGTAATAAGCTTGAGGAAGCCAAACAGGAGGTTTTATTCCAGCCTGGGGGCAATATGGAGTCAATCAACATCCGTTTAATGGTGCCACTGGATTTAATGAGCAGGCTAGTTATGTAGTCAGACCTGTGTCTGAAGAACGCTTCTTGGGCACCTGCATGGATGATGGATGGGAGGTGGAAGAAACATGAAGCAGGAAGGCTATTGGGAGGATATTGCAACAGTCCAGGGAAGAGATACTAACTTGTCTGATGGTGGTGACTGTATGGCTAGACATAAGAGGGCAAATACAGAGATACTGTGGCAGGAGAAATGACAATATTTGGCACCTGATTGGATGTGGGGTGAGTAGGAGAGAGAGGAATCAAGAGTGACTCCAAGATTGCAAACCTGGGTCATTGGAAAGATGGTGATTTCATTGAGAGAAATAGGGAAGTTTTGGGAGAGGGGTAGGTTTGAGGGAAAAGATAATGAATGAATCTAGCTGTTATTTGACTCTAGGACTCTTTAATGCCCATGAGCCTATATGAGCTGGGTACCCTGTAGGCTCACTGTAGAAACCAGATGAGCCAGTATGAGACAAATGGTACTGTGCTACAGAATTAGAGCTGGAAGAAACCTTCAAAGTCATCCAGTTTCACCTGCACCTGAACAAGAATGCTCTATATAACACACCCAAGAAGAGATTATCCAGCCTTTGTCTGAAGAACTCTTACAGTGGAAAACCCACTCTCTCCAGGCAGTCCTTTTCATTTTTGGACAGCTCTAATTGTTGGGAAAATTTTCCTTTTTTGAAGTCTAGATTTGCCTGTTTGTAGCAACTATCAACTGCTCTCAGTTCTGCCCTTTGGGGCCAAGTGGATCAAATCTCATCTCTGTTCTAGGAGATCCCAGGCCCTCCAAACCCTTTTTTTCCCAGTGAAGAACCTCATAGCATGATAGATAGAGAACTCATCTTGGAAGCAGGAAGACTTGGGTTCTAATCTTCTCTCTGACACAATATTGCTACAGGACCCTGGGTTAGTTACTTCATTTATGTTCTTAAGGGCACTCTCTAAGATGTAAATTGCAGAGAGGGTACTGAACTACTGCGGTAGAGGAAGTTACTTCATCAGGGAGTGCCCTAACCCAATGTAATCACAGGTCTGGGCTTCATTCCTTTCTTCTCAACAACCTTATTAATGTATCATCTCCCCATTTTATAGATGATAAAACTGAGACTCAGAGAAATGAAATGGTCTTACATTTTGTAATATCAGAACTAGGTTTTGAGCCCAGATTTAAGATCTCAAATCCCAACTCAAGATGAATGACTAGGCCAATATTTACCACCAGAATAGACTTCTGATTGTATCCCATCCTTAATTTGCCCCAATGTCTCATTCCCCTGGTATAGCTAAATTGCCACTACTGTAGTCATATTAGTTCTAGGCTTCCAGGAAAGCTAGGGTAATATTTGTGTAGTAAGTAGTCCACTATTGAGAAAAGGAATCAGGGGAGGAGGATCAACTTGGTATTGAAAGAAATGGAACCGTTTATTACGTAAACAATGTTTTTCTAAATTATATACTCTTTAGTTTCCATCGAAAATGTGGGGTACTTGAAAATAACAGATATTCTCTTTGTTTTTACCTGTAGTTTCTAAGCATAAAATAAATAAAGTAATGATAAGCTGACTTGATTTTACTACTCTGAAGCACCTATTGGATAGGGCAGTCAGTACTCTATGGGCCACAGTTTCTTCAGCTATAAAATCGCAAAATCCAAGAGTCTGAAGAGACCCCAGAAGTCATCTGCTGTAACCTGTATCTTTACTTGGCTTCCTTCAAGTCCCAACTAAAAGCCCCACCTTCTTCAGGAAGTCTTTTCTGATCCCCTTATTTCTGGTGCCTTCTGATAATTATTTTCAATAAATCCTATAATTAGCATACATAATTGTCTGTATGCTATCCCTCCCCTCACTCCCCCCTACTCCCAGCCTGTGAGCTCTCTGAGGGCAGGGACTGTCTTTAACCTTGTCTTTATCACTTAGCATAGTGGGATTGGCATATATAGATGCTTAATAGATTGACTGACTGAACATGAATCCCCTTTATAACTCCCTTGGCATGAGGTACATTTTCAGTCTTTGTCCGAACAGTTCAAGTGGGAAGTGGCCACTGCCCCCTAGGTGGTCAATTTCCTTTTTGGATTTCACAGGTTCACCAAGATTGGCAAGAACTTTTTCCTTACATCAAAACTAAATTTTTCTTCTTCACAGCTTTCACCCATCAGTTGGAACTTTACCTAGTGGCCTTTGCCAGTTGTCTTGACCTATGTCAAGACCCATTGGACTTCCATGACTGGAGGAGAGAGTGAAGCTGATGACCTTGCACAGCTCTGTCTTACTTAAAGTCAATTCACTTACAAGTCAAGATATCATCCTTCTGATGTCACTGGTCTTGTTCAAGAATAAAGGATGAACAACAAGAGCTCTACTCTGGGTCAGTCTGAATGAGCCTCATTTCTCTTTCATATGAAAGCCTTTCAAATCCTTAGAAACAACTACCATGTTTCTTTGAACCTTCTCTTCTCCAGCCTCAATTTTTGTAGTTCCTTCAAAGAGGAATTGGACTGCACAGGTCATCTCTAAGTGATCCCTCTTTGCTCTAGACCTAATGATCCAAACACTGTTTCCTCTGTGACTGTTTTCAGTACATTTACAGATTTTTTGTTGTTTGTTGTTTTTTTCAGTCATGTCTGACTCTTTGTGACCACATTTGGGGTTTTCTTGGCAAACATACTGGAGTGGTTTGTCATTTTCTTCTTCAGTTTACAGATGACGAAATTGAAGCAAACAGAGGTAAGTGACTTGCCCAGGGCCACACAGCTAGTAAGCTTCTCAGGCCTAATTTGAACTCAGGTCTTCTTAATTCCATGCCTGGCACTCCATCCATTGTGCTCCCTAGTTGCCCCCAAATTTCCCACTAAATAGCATCAATTTAGATAGAATATTGTTACCATAATAAATTGTTTCATTTCTTTGTCTACCAAACTGGCCTTCTTCCCCTGATTTCTTTCCTCATCAGTGGACTATTTACTACACAAATATTACCCTAGCTTTCCTGGAAGCTTAGAACCAAAGTGACTATAATAGGGGGCACATTGTGCAACAGGGTACAATGGGGTCTTGTAGAGAAGACATAGTCTAGAATTTGTCTTTCATCTTGAGGATGTTATTTATCATAGGCAGAGTATCCATAATGAGGAAAATTAATGCTTTCATTTGATTACTATGAATTAAATTAATTAAGTAGTATTAATTTGTAACATTCCCTTTTCTGTTTTAAATCTCCACTTTAGGACTAGCTCACATAAAAAGTCCATTTCTAGAAAGTGACTGAGGAACGTGATCATGTGTGAGCCCCAGACCAATTCAGACTCTACGTACTGCCTGAATCAAAGCAATATTGCTAAACACTTTGTATACACCCCTGGATCAAGAGAGCCTTTCAGCTGGCCAACCAGTGGCTTGATGGAGAATTCAAAATTCAGAAGGGTTAAGGGTTTGGATTGGTCTGAACAAACTGCAGTCTTCCTGTAGCCTTACTTGGCAGCTACCCTTTTATTCAGGAGGAATGAATGCAGAAATTAACCAAAGCTTTCCTGATTTCACAACAAATATTGCTGTGTTTAGGTATGTTTCTCACAGTTGGGGGCTTGTTAGTTGGGTTCATTTCTCACATTGGGCATGTCAGTGTGGTTGCTTTTTACACTTGATTCATAGAATCATGGTAAACTCTATTTATTTATCAGAATTTATCTTATTTATCAGAAATTCCTCCTATCTCTTTGGGTCTAAAACATTGGTGTCATCCTTGACTCTTTTATCTTCAACCCTGCATTTAGTTTCCTAATCCTGTCATTTCTGTATCCACATTTCTCATATCTGTTCCCTCTTCACTTAAATAACTGCTACACCTCTTCAGGTCTCATCATCTCTCATTCTCTCAGGGTCTTCTTGATTCTTCTCCCTACATGTAGTTTCCCTCTCCCCTTTACTTTGTCACCGTCCCATTTTGATATTCCTAAAACATAAATCTGACCAATATCACCCTCCTCAGAAATCAAAACCAATATCACCACCCTCAAAAGTCTTTAACAGTTTCTCTTTCCCACACTGATTGCTTTCAGGATAAAACACAAAATCCTCAAACCTGATATAGCTCTCCACAATTTGATTCCTACCTATTTTTCCAGCCTTATTTCATGATTCCCTTCACAGACTGTTCCAAGTTGGTCTTGTAGCTGTTTCCTGTGCATGCCACATTATCTGTCACCTCTATACCTTTGTATTAGGTCATCCTCTATGTCTGGACCCCTCTCTCTCATCACTTGTCCTTTCTAGTATCAAAGCTCGAGGGCCATCATCTTCCCTGGTTTCACTCTCCCCCCCTCCATATGTTAGTTCATCTTCCTTCTGAAATAGTCATGTATTCACTTTGTATTCAGGAATTTCACCTCTCCCTCTCATCCTTTCTGAAGAATCCCAAATACCTGGGGGCAGGGATTGTTTTGTTTTTTCCTTGGCATACAGTAGGTTCTTAACAATATATTTGCACTTAACTTTTTAGCTTATATTAATGACAATAATAATTTTTATATAGTGCTTTAAAGTTTGTAAAGCGTTCTACTTGTTCTCTTATCTGAGCCTTAAAGCTACTCTCTGAGATAGGTGCTATTATTATTATCTCCATTTAATGTATAAGAAAACTGAGTTTTCAAGTTTGGTGAATTGAATGGTAAAAGAACTGGAATTTTGCACTGGAAAAACAGCTGCTATTGGGAAACTTGACTGTTCTAGTTATAAATGTAAGGTTATTATTAGTAAAGCATATGAGAGAATTGAAATGGATACGAGTCAAATTCTTTTCCCTCCACTCAGAGAAGAGTGTGATTTCCACAGGTGCATTTGACTAAAATGGTTCTGGCTAATTCTGGAAGCTGTTGTTTTCACTCCCCTAAATCTAATGTGACTACTGTATAGACCAAACTCCAAGCAAGAGCGAGGCTAGTCTTCTCATAGGTTTGTTGGGGCTGCAATTTGTGGAGACAGAATAGAAACAGAAAAAAGGAATTGTAAGAGAGAGAAACTCCACATAGCTTTAGACTCTAACTTCTGATGGCTCACCTGCAGGTAAAGTTGTTGGGGTCTATAGAATCACAGCAGGAAAAGTGGGCAAAGGCCTTTGGATGCTCCATTCATTACTGACGTCCAAATGCCTGGTTTCAAATTGCTTCCTGTCAAAGAATGATTTATTATTTTAATTTGCAGCACAGCATTTAAGGTGTTAGGAAAGGTTCTTTGGCCAGACCCCATTTGGGCTTTTGTTTTCATTCTTTCTAACCTCATTTTAGCTGGAGGGTATTGGCTTCCATCAGAGGGAAGCCTGATCTACCTGTTCTCTTCAGAAAGGAGCGATAACAGGTTCAGATTTCTTTAAAGCTCCTTAAGCCATTTGTGATAAGCTGTACATGTCCAGGGATTCTGGAGAATGTTGGGAATGGAAGCACTCCTCCCATTAGAAATTTTCAGAGTAGAAAGAAGAAGAATTCAAAGGAAGAATTAAAGATCAAGACATGAATTCATCAAGTGCGTATCATATACAAGGCACTTTGATGGATATGGTTGGGGAAAGAATGATGTAAGAAACATGGTTCCTGAATTCAAGTTTTATACAGAAGTGTAGGAGAGAGGAAATACATAAAAATTACGGAAACTTTATACAGATACAAAGCAAAACAAAACAAATGGGCATCCCAAGAGGGAAATGAACACTTATGTGTGACTTCAGAAGCAGGACAGGTGACTTCTAACTGGGGCGAATCAGGGAAGGGCTCATGGAGGAAATGATATTTAAAGTTAGCTTTGAAAGCTGTGAGGAACTGAATCAATCATAACTAATACTTAAGATCTTTTGATGTAATCATGTGATTTTTAATTGTTTTTGTCATCCAGTTTATTAGTTTAATAGTTTTCTTAATATTGAGATAACCCTGCATTCCTGGTATAAATCCAACCTCGTCATAGTGTATAATCCTTTCAGTATTACAAAATAATAAAATTAAAAACTTTTAAAATGATATTTTACTAACAATAATACTAGCTACATTTAAGTGACACTTTATATTTTGCAAAATGTTTTACACATTATCTCATTTGAGCCTCATAGCTACCTCTGAGATAGGTACTATTATCATCCTCATTTTACAAATGAGAAAACCAAAGCTGAAGGACTTGTTAAGTTAGTGTTTTAGGCAGAATTTTAAGTCAGAGATGAAGAGTACTTAATTTAGAGGAATGAATATCCTTTCTGAAGTACATTTGAAAATACATATCCCCTAAAAGGATGGGATCAGACTGAACACTGATTAAAACAAAATTACAGAAATATGCAGGGAACAGCAGTCAGTGGGGATGGCACAGGACAGGTGATAGTGATAACTGCCAGGCCCCTCTAACTTTTGATTGACTTGTTCTCACCATGCTCAAAGTGCTGGAGGGATCTGTTGACTAATAATCCAGTGAATCCATCTGCCCATCAATTTGTATTTCCATTTATGAGAGTGATGTAAAGCCAAGCACACTGCTTCATTCCCTTTTAGCTACTGACTTCAGCATCTCCATATGTGTCCTCAATGAATGGTCTTTTAGACCTGACTTGAAGACTTCCAGTGAGTGAGAAGCCGGTACTTTCCAAGGCAGTCTCTTCCATTTCAAGGTATTTCCAATTGGTAGGAAATGTGTCCTTAAATCAAGCCTAAATTTGCCTCTTTCTGGCTTTTACCTTTTACTCTTGTTCTCCTGGCCAAATAGAACAAGTCTAGTCTCTCAACTGTACGTTAAATGTTTAAAAAAGGCTGACATACCCACCCTCATTCATCAGGGTAAATATCCTCATGTTTTTTCAGTTAATCTTCATGTGGCATGAACTCAAGTCCCTTGACCATTCTTGGCTGTCCATTGCTAAGTGGTCTCCAGCTTATCCTCCCCAAAACATATGTTACCCAGAAGTGTACATCACAATCCAGATACAAATTATGATCAGGGCAGGGAGCATTAGTTCTATAACCTCCCAGTCTTGGACATCACAGAAGAGAATAACAGATATTTGACCTGTGGTTTCATTAGTATACAAAGAGGGAATACCCTCTTTTCAAAGCACATAAATACCTTCTCTGTAATTTATAATCTTAGAGAGTTGCCGAGGGGGCCCCATGACTTGCCCTGGGTCCCACATTTAGTATTTGTTACATTTGGGACAAGAACACAAGTCCTCCTCATTTTATAGGTGACTCTTTATCCACTACATCATGTATCATAGATCCCATTAGCTTTTTGGTTGCCAAACTATATATTATATGTTTTCTAGTTTTATAAGTTTTTATTCATGTCTTTTGCTGATGTAGACTGTCTACATCATCAGAGTTTTCCCCAGTATCCTTCCCTCTTCCCCTTCAACAGAGCCACATAACAAATAATATTGTTTAAAGACAAAAAAAGGAAGAGGAAAAATCAACACAATTGATTAATGCATTGAAAATGTCCCAAAACAGTTGAAATGTACAACTCTGCCTCCAAGAAGGACTTGGTCAGGGTGTCCTCTCAGATTTCTTCATTTGAGTCATGCTTGGTCTTTATAATTTTGTTATATTCAATTTTTATTTTTTTTGTGTGGTTACAACATTCAGATTGATGTAATTATTTTTATTGACTGCTTCATCTGCAACACTTTATGCAGATCTTTCCATGTTTCTCTGTATTCATCACAATTATCTTTTCTTATAGCAGATAAATACTTCACTATAATCATGTATCACAGTTTGTTTAGCCATTCCATTCAGTGGGCATCCACTGTTTCCAATTCTTTGCTATCACAAAAAATGCTGCTATAAATATTTTTGTGTATCTGGGGACTTCCTTCTTATTAATGGGTTCCTCAAGTTATAAATCCAGTAGTGGAATCTCTGGTTCAAAGAGTATGGATATTTTAGTTACTTTATTTGCATAATTTCAAATTGCTTTCCAAAATGGTTGTACATTTTCACAGCTCCACCAACAATGTATTGGTGTGACTGTCATCCTTCAACCCCTCTGACTTTGACTTTTATCATTTCTTGTCATCTTTTGCCAATTTGTAGGGTGTGAGGTGAAACCTCAGGACTATTTTAATTAGCACATCTCTTATTAATGGTGAATTAAAGTATTCTGTCATGTTATCATTAATACTTTGCAATTCTTGCTTTGAGAACCCTTTGTTCATGACAGTTTCACCTCTTATTTATTGGGACATGGCTGTCATATAATAGTGTCACCATTTTAAGTTTTGAGCTTATTTAAAGAGAAAATTTATCTAATACAGATATTCCCATGTTTCCTGTAAGAAAGGGTTGAGAAACATTGTCAAATGTTTTGCTGCCTTCTAAGAAAACTAAATTTGCACAGTTCCATTTATATTTTATTTTGCTAATCCAGTAAAAAACAGTTCAGCTGACATGACCTGCTCTTGCGAAGACGTTTTGTTTTGTTGTAATCCCTGGTTTTTGTTTGTAGTTATTCACCATCTCTTTATGCATTGTTGGATTTGTTTGAGAATCAAAGGTAAGTTCGCTGGTGTATAACTCGCTGGTGTATTCTAATCTTTTCTCTATTGTGAAAATAAAGATGTAGGCTCTTCTCCAATTATGTGATACCTTTCCCATTTGCCATGATCTGTGAAACATCCAGAGATTGATTCAACAATTGCATGTGTCAGCTTTTTAAGTACCCAAGCATGTAGTTCTGAGCCAGGTGAACTGAAGGCATCAATAGCAGCTAGACACTCTTACTATCTTCCCGTTATCATGCGTGTCCAGTCACTCAGCCATTATTGCTCCATCCTTTCTAGTTCAAAGATAATTTTCCTTGGTTGAGAAAATGGAAACAAAATTGAACACCTCTACCTTCTCTCTCCTGTCTGTTATTATCATCTTATTTACCCTGAGTAGCAAGCTGACCTCTTCTTTGATTCTTTTTTATTTCCCATTAGAATGCTAATGTAACTGAATATATCTCTGCCTTTCAAGATGTTAGTTTTTGCAACAGTATTCATGTAGTGAGAACTTTAATAGATTCTATAAGCTTGACCTGCACCAAGACTTTTGGGACATTCTGTATTTAAATCTATAATCTGACTACTTCCTTTACCTTCTTTTAATCTGTTATATTTTTTAATACAGTACACCATTCCTGGGCTAAATTTTAATCCTGGATCTCATTTCATAAGTCTTAGTGATATTTAGGGGGCTAAATTTGCTTTCTTTCATTTAGAATTATAGTTCATATTGCTATTACTCATACCCTGTGCAGTCATGTACAGATAACTGAGGTCATGGTTTTTAATTACTGGCTCCTTTATTGGATTTTTCTTCTATTATTTCTGGGCATTCCAGGTCTCTTCTATTAATTTCTCCCTTCTATCTAGCATGGTGGAGACTTAGGTAGTTTTCTTTCTTCCCTTTCCTTACAGTTTAAAGTCCTTTTCTTTTCATAAGCTCTTCCAGGTAGGTATACTCTGACCAATCCTTTTTATCTGAACTCCTTCCTTGGTCAGCAGCCCTTTCTTTTCCAATATATTGACCTATAGTATATAAATTTAAGTCTTTTCTCAGTTGCCATATTTTTATCCACTCTTTCATTTCCCAAATGTTGTTGGGTTTCGATAGCTCAGAGTGAGTGTAAAGAGCAATTGTTTCTGTTCTGGCCAGAAACTCTCAGTCTTTCCTTCCCAAACTGATTTTTTCATGAGGGCAAACTAGGCCATTGTTTGACTTAATTACTGAATGGGTATGGCTTAAGGTAAACTGAGACCTGGGAAAGGTCTTAACTAATTAAAGGCAAAGATGTCCCACTGAATCCAGGACTGGATCACCAGTCATCTTGACCTAGGTCTTGCCACTGGACTCTGATGATTGTAGAGGAGAGAGTGAGGCTGATGACTTTGTCCAGCCCTTCCTCACTTAAATCCAATTCACTTGCAAGACAAGACATCATCCTTCTAATATCATTAGTTCTTTTTGAGAGTGAAGGTTAAAAAGCAATTTCATTTGTCTTTGGTAGCTATGAAGAAAATATCAGCAACAGAAAATCTCGAGTTCCAATCCTGTCTCAGTTACCTGTGGCACTGGGCTAGCCCCTTAATCTTTTTTCAATTTCAGTTTCTTTTATAAAATGGAGATAACAATGCCCATAACAGCTGCCTTACAGGGGTCTTATGTATCAAATAAGATAGTGTATGCAATGTGCTTCATATGTTTTAATATACAGTTCATATATCCATTTGGTACTTGTACTAGTTGTAATACTAGCAGTCTTGTTACCTTCATCCTTAGTTTATGGCCTGAGACTTCATAATTTTGAGCTAACTGTTCTATATACCTTCTGGTAGGATTATTTGTGCTCATGTGAATCATCAGATGTGGGTATCAGAGGCCTAATTTAAAAAGTCTTGGGATGGTTGGTCACTTGCCAACATGACTTAGGAAGATGGCAGACCTCTCCACTGTTGTTGCCAGACTGACGAATTGCTGCCTCAGTAACCATTGGCAAGGAGTCTCCAACCACCCCTATTTGTCTTCCTTTCCTCTGACTCTTACTGGATGATTTCGTATTTTTTCTCCTTCCTTCCTTCCTTCCTTCCTTCCTTCCTTCCTTCCTTCCTTCCTTCCTTCCTTCCTTCCTTCCTTCCTTCCTTCCTTCCTTCCTTCCTTCCTTCCCTCCTTCCTTCCTTCCTTCCTTCCTTCCTTCCTTCCTTCCCTTCTTCCCTCCCTCCAAACCAAACTAGCACATCAATTATTCTGCACAAAAGGACAATACAATATATCACCATAGAAAAATAGAAAACAAAGGGCAGTAGAGTAACAGAAATACTTACACTATCGCTAGGCCAGGGAGCACCAACACCTGAGTACTTGTTTATAGCCAGGGGTCTTTTGAGTCCCTAGTCTGGGAAATCTAAAAAGGTAATTATAACCCTAAGTGCTGAGGCATACTTCCTGTGAGTGTGCACCAAGGTAATATCAATCTCCCAGAATACATACAGTTTTCGTACAAAGTCTTAGCACTTGATTGGCTTAGTGCAGAAAAGCTTGAAAGCCTCTGTGGCCCAGCACCTGACTGGCTCAATGCTGAAGGGTACAGAAAGCCCATATGACTCAATGCCCAACTGACTCTATTGTATTCAGCACAAGGATGTGTTACAGCTGTGAACTAGACCAGAGTTCAAAGGAGTAAGACATCCATGATTAATAAGGCAAAATACCTGTGTATCTTTAGATCTGGAAACACAACCCCTGTTTCAAGGAGAAAAAGGGGACACATGTCATCACATAGGCCTATAAATGTACAGGGAAGAACTTCATATTCCACTAACCCTTCAGTGTAGGACAGAGTATTATGTGACATCTGACGGGAAAGCAGAGGTAAGGGAAAGCTCTCTGAGGGAGGTGACATTTAAGTTTAGTTTGAAGAAATTTCATCATACAAAGAGGAGGGTGGGCATTCCAGGAGGAGGGAACAGCTTGAGCAAAGGCATGGAGCACCGAAGGCACCAAGAGTACCTCTTTGAGATCCATAGGGTTGTTCAATTTGACTGGAGGAGAGTACTATAGGATAAAGCCAGAAAGCCAGTGGACCCCAGACCATGATGACAGTGCTTCTAGGCCTGGCCTAGGACATCTGTGGAGCCATTCTAACTTTAGGGGGCGAATATAGAGAGTGTCTGATATTTACAGAGAAACAGCATATAGCTCTCAGACTCTGTGATTTGGGAAATGCTGTTCAAATCAAATAAATGCCTTTGACACTGATCTAAGATACACTGGGTTTCCTGATGATCTTAAGCTCTTATTCAGTTTTTTTCCAGAAAGATTATGAGATTTTAGGATTTTATTTTATTTTATCAAATCCTTTCTGACTATCTGTGTAACTGTAAAGACAAGGAGAGCTCCAACTGTATCAAGTATTAAACCTGGTATGACTACCTGATCCTGATCACATGAATTATCTGAGTATCATACCTGGGACTCCAAAAAGTGCAAGGAACTTTCATGCCAATTTCCAATGGAGTAAAATTGTCCTTAAAGAAAATCAAAGAAATAGTGGACAAATTACAGAAAGGACACATCCCAGATGCCTTTATCTCTGTCTAGGGCTGAGTTTGTTATACCTCTCCCTCCCCCATACCCTGGGGGACCTGGAAAGTCTTTGTCCTGCTATTGTTGGCTCAAACCCCTACTGAATATTGTGTTCCCCATGTTTTTTAGAGGCCTACTAACTAGTGCTTAAGTTCTACTAACCACTTCCTTATCAGATGAACTTTTATAAGGGAACAAGTATTTAAAGTGCCTACTATGTGCCAGTCTTGCTCTAAGTTCTTTACAAATATTATGTCATTACCAAAGAATATTTTTTCCAAAGGCATAGCAAGAACAAATATATAAACTTTCCTTCCCCTTCTCTCCCCAAAATTTGGAGGCATAATTCCTCCTACACTACTGAGGTCCCTGGGGATTAGACTTCATAATTTAAATCAGTTTCTACACAACATTTGTCCCATCAAGTTTAAGTCTAAAGCCCCATTAGGCTACTGGGCTAGCTTCTACAAGCTTGCTTCTGGGTCAACTCAGATATTCTGGATGGATCTCTGTGGCTCAAGCATATGGTCAGAGACACTCCTTACAACCCTTAGAACTGACAAGAACTAGTGAAATAAACCAACACTCCATTCTCATTTCTTGATACCACAAGAACTAAGTGGGGATGTGCACAGCTCTACATCTAATGGAAAAAGACTGCTCCTAATTCCATGATGGGCCATGGTAGGCCATGGTGGGCCATGGTGGGCCAAGGCAGAATGTTTACCCATGTACTGCTTCTGCTGTCTCCTAATAGATCCCCAGCTTCTTCCATGATTTTAGGCGATATGGATTTGGGCCAAACCTCCTTCAAACCTCTACTTCAAAATTCCTTTTCTTTTATAGCTCTAATGCAATGTCACTTCCTGATTTTTTACCTCCAGTCTCAGTCAGTAACTGCTTCTCCCCCTGGACCCTCCTGGAGAACTTTTATCTGCTTCTTTCTAATGCCCCAATCTTGTGATAGGGCACATTTGTGTCTTCTCTCTATTAGACAATGAGTACCTGGAGGGCAGAGGTAGCCCCTTATCTTTGTAGTAATTCAGTTCAATAAGTAATAGCTAATATTTACTTACAGCATTAAGGTTTGCAAAGAATTTCAAATACCTAATTTCATTTGAGCCCCACAGCAAACCTGTGAAGTAGGTGCTATTTTGTATAATTTTACAGAGGAGGTAGCTGAGGCTGGGAGAAGTCACTTCACATCTCTTGTCCTCAGGTTGCACTCAGCTTGACTTCAAAGCCACTGTTCTAGCCACCACTTTGCTGCCTCTTGAATCCATGCCTGGTGTAGTACCACCTTTCCGCTGGCCTATTTCAAAGAGGATGTGAACTCCTTAAGACCTCCCTTAACAACTAAAGGAGTATTAATTTGTTTTTCTTTGTCTTTGTGTCTTCAGGACCTAATTCAAGACCTGGCACATAGAAGGCCTTTAAAATGCCCTTTTTATGAATTGAATTCACTTGATTTGCCCAATAATGCTCTTCACATAGTAGGTGCTTATTCAGTGTTTGTTCTGTTATACTACATTGTGTGACAATTATATATTTCTTTAACCCAGGAAAAAGATTGTTTCAGTGATCCAGGAAAGAAACACAAGAGTCTAAGGTAAATTATTCCTTAGCCTTGTCCTTAGTAGGGTCCCCAGGAATGCATCTTACAAATGATAGGATCCATCTTGTGTACTTAGAGGCAGATAGGTGGCACAATGAATAGAGTGCTGGGCCTGGAGTCAGAGATCTGAGGTTAAATCTGGCCTAATTTGCTTCCTAGCTATGTGACCCTGAGAAAATCCCTTAACTTCTGTTTGCCTCGGTTTCCTCAACTGTAAAATGGGGATAATAACAGCACCTATCTTGCAAGGTTGTCATGAGGATCAAAAGAGATATTTGTAAAGTGCCTGGCACATAGTGAGCGCTATATAAATGTTAGTTCTAATTATGTTTTCTTGGATTGGATTGGTGGATCTATGATTTCACTGGTGTAGAAACTCTCTGTACTCTTGCAAATAATTACATTTTCAAAGTTGGCTTATACCAGTAAGATAAGATGATTCTGGGGTTTTTGATGGGGAAAAATGGTGTATTTCCCACAGTACTACACACAATGGGTGTTTAATAAAGGTTTATTGAATTAATTGTCATCCTAGAAGGAGGCTAGGGTGGGAAACCATTCGCCATTCAGCTTGGTTTGTTTGGAGGATGGTCAACATAGAAACAGTACTGAATTTGGCCTCAGAACACCTGGATTCTGCTGCTTATTTCTTATGTGACTACTGTTGACTAATTAATGGAGGCTAGGAAACCTAAGAGGTGGAGGTAAAGTGGGAGTTAATTTTAGGCATGGTAGAAATGAGGATTACAGCTTTTGCAAAGGCCTAGAAACTGGAGATGGAATGTTGAATTTGAGAACTATCAAGAAAGACAGTTTAGCAGGAACATGAAGCAATGAACAGGGAACAGTATATGATAAGCCCCTAAAAGCAAGTTGGAGATAGATTGTGAAGGGTTCTAAATGTCAAACTGAGGAGTTTGTGTTTTTTCCTACAACCTAATAGGGAGTCATTGACAGTTGTTGAGCAGAGTAGTGACATAGTTTGACTTACACTTTGGGTAGCTTATTTTGGCACCTATATGGAATATCAGTTAGAGGGAGAAGAGATATTGGATGCTGGAGTCATTTACAAGGCTGTAGTAATAGTCCAGCAAGAGAGTTTTAAGGACTCAAAATAAGATTGTATCTATGTCAATGAGGAGAATAAGAAATATAATTTTGCCCTGTCAGGGAATTCCTGGATCATAGATATTGAGGTGAAAGGGACTCAGAAAGCCATCTAGTCATACCTACTAATTTTCCAGATGACGTAACCAAGGAACAGGAAAGTTAAATGTCCAAAGTCACACAGATACAATATTGAGTGTTCCAGGTAGGATTTGAATCTGATCATCTAGTTGTGAGCCAGTGTGCTTTCTATCAGAGCATCCTGGGAGTAAAGGTCATATGTGATGAAACCTGTTCACCTTTTAGAAAATGAAATACACTGCTAACATCAACATTTGTTAACAATATCCTGTAGCAGAAACCACATGCATGTCTCCTTTGTGGGACTGGGGTTGCAGGCAAGCCCTCCAACCTTAGACCCAATGTACTGTTCAAAAATGAAATGAGAAAAAACAAAAAACCCAAACAGATGTGAAAATGATGAAAAGACAGAAGGTCAAAGAACACAGACAGCGCTAATTCACCGTAATTCCCATGCTCACTGCAGATGAATATCTTCCTCATGCACTGGGACAGAATTGGAAGTTGGCCAAAGTACTTGGAAGAATGCACACATGGCTGATGTTTCCCAGGGAAGCAACGTAAGATGGAGATGGCTAAAGATTAAATGATTTATGAACATTGGGCAAATAAGCAAAATAATTCAGTAAAGACAAAACAGCCCAGAAACACGCTAGAATTTCTTGGTAACTCTTAGGTCCAGAAATTGACTAAAAGCTCAGCAGACCAAGAGGGTCACCTTGTTCTTCCCCTGATAAAGTACTTTTTCAGCCTCACCACCTGCCTCCATGGGAGACAGATGGGGCTGGATAGGGAATCACTTGTTTCTTGGGTGAAGAGAAGCTACTCACAATATCTTTGGGCCTCATTTTATTTAACAGAAAAAATGGAGGGTTAGAATAGATGTCTCTGAAGGCCCCTTCCATCAGGAGACCTCTGACTATGATAAGAGCAACACTACCCTTTGTGATCCATTCTCAACTTTTGATCAATATTGTTTTCAATGTCTCAATGGATGGAGTTTCAATCATCCCTTGGGGGAGGGGAAGAATGTATCTTCTTCAGATTTGTAGTTCTTAACCATCTGATTAATCAATACATTCACATATCTCCTCTTTTTGTTTACATAACTTTTTAGTCATACTCTTTGACAAGAGGTTATACTTCACATTTTGGAGTTTAGGCTTTCCTTCTCGTCAAAGAAGGCATTTGACAGGGATGGCTAACCCTTAGATAAACTTGTTAGCAACT
The DNA here is from genome assembly GCA_023548195.1 of Bettongia penicillata ogilbyi. NCBI lineage: Eukaryota > Metazoa > Chordata > Mammalia > Diprotodontia > Potoroidae > Bettongia > Bettongia penicillata. The sequence continues at coordinate 823,077 of JAJHZJ010000433.1, read as the reverse complement.
AGGAATGTTTTGTGCAGTATAACAGGGGTCTTGGTAGGCTGAATAAACATATTTTGTTCAAGAGAGAGATCTATGTAAAGAGAACTTTATAAACACAGGGATTTTTAGGGACATTTCTAGCTCAGGGCAAAAATCCATCAAAATGACTTCTATAAGTTAGAATGCAAGTCTTAGCTATCACACCAAACGTGCGAGACACAGTTATTCTAGCAAACGTGACAGGATTTGAAGGGCTCACTTTTTCTGAACCCAGCCATGTACACCTTGATGTATAAGGCCAAGCTTTTCAATTCCAAGACAGAGATCAATCAATCAATGGACAAGCATTTATTAAGCATCTCCTGGTGTCAGGCAATGTACAGAGCAGGCTACACAAAGACAAAAGTGAAACATTTCCTGTCCTCAAGACCTTAGTTGTAGTTGTTTGTTCTGTCATTCCATGAATTCTAGGACATCAGGGAAGTGATGCTATGACTTTCAAGTGAGTTGAATTTAAGTGAGGGAGAGCTGTGCCAAGTCACCAATCTCACTATCTCCTCTGGAGTCTAAGATCTTTACATTTCTAAGAGAGGACAGTAAGTTTATGGATATAAGTTGATGGATGAGGGTAGGGTAGGACAGTAGTCTCATAAGGGAGACTCATTGAATTGAGTCTGGAAGGAAGTTAGGGCTTCTGAGAGTCAGAGGTGAGGAGGGTGTGAAATCCAGGCACGGGGAACAGCTTGTATAAGATCATAGAAAAGAGAGATGGAATGACATTTATGAGGAAGAGGAAGATGGCTAATTTGACTGGACAATAACGTCCAGGAAGGGGTATAATGGATAATAAAGGAAAAGTTGTTGAGATCTAGGTTACAAAGGAGCAGAAGTGCCACATGGACGAGTTTATGTTTGATCCTAGTGGGAACCTTGAGGTTATTGAACAGAAAAGTGAGATGTTCCTACTTGTGCTTTGAGAATATCTCTGCTAACTAAATGGCAGTGCCCTGTGATATAGCTGAACCCAGCTTCTTGCTGTTCCTCACATAGGGTATTCCATCTTGCACTTCCAAACTTTTGTGCAGAAGTGCCTGAAATGTGTTCCTTTTTCACCCCTGCCTCTAAGATTCTTTGATTTCCTTCAAGGTTGGATCAGTGGCTCTCTTCTAAATGAAGAAATCTTCCCTAATCCTCCTGATTCCTCCTATCTCCCCTGTTTCCATTTTCTATATATTTATATGGTTCTACATGGTTTTTCCTAGAGTAAGCTACCTGAGGACAGGGACATTCTCATTTTTTGTCCCTAAAACCAGTACCTGGCATATGGTAGGTACATAATAAATGCTGTCAAAAACCAGGCAAAATGGTTTGACTGATCAAAATGGGCATTTCTCTCACCAATAGAGGTCACAGGCAGTCTTTGAGGAGTCCTGTGACATAACATTCATCACCATTTAATAGAAGTAGAAACCGTAGCTCAGAAAGATGGAGTTTCTAGCAGCAGATCCAGGACTGAATATATATGGTCTTGAGTGATGAGGTTTCAGGCCAAAATTCCATTCCTATTCTTTTTTTAATGCCAGAGCCAGGTCACTTTCCACTGGACAATCCTGCCTGTGTGAATGGCTGTGACCAATTTCCTAGAAACTCCTGGATCATCCAGTGCTCCTAACAAAAGACTGGGGAAGCCACTCATAGAGACAGTATTGGGGGCCAATCAATCCAATCACTTAGGGCTGTATGGAAATGGGGTGAGAGTCCAATCAATAGTGTCTCTTTGATTGCAGGTGTAATGTTTTGGTAAGTGTGTCTTGAATTGAGGTCTAACCAAGTAGACGAATAATGGGCCCTATGAGAACAATGCTCCATTATTAAATTTTCTCTTTTTGTTATGAACTAAACAGTTATCATGAGTGTTGCAGTTTGGAGAGTGTATTACTAACTTTTTTGATGTTATCACATTTTATTCCCATTATAATCCTGTGAAGTAGGTGCTATTATTATCCTTGTTTTACAGATGAGGGAACTGAGGCTGAGTAAACTCCTTACTTGACTGGGGTCATATAAGCAGTGTCTTTGAGGTCAAACTTGAATTCAGATCTTCCTGATGCTAAGTTCATCATTCTATCCACTACTCTGCTTAACTGTTAAATTAAACACAGTAGTAAGAATATTTCTCTGTTTGTGTCCCTTTGTGGGTGTGTTTGTATACTTTAAATGTTTTGCTCATGTTTCCTTCCTTCTTTTCTTCCTTCTTTCTTTTCTTTCTTCCTTCCCTCTCTTTCTATCTCCCTCCTTTACTTCATTTTTCTTTCTTTTTCTTAATTTCTCTCTCCCTCCTTTCCTTCCTTCCTTTCTTTTTCTGTCTCCCTCCTTTCCTTCTTTTTCTTGCTTTCTCTCTCTTTCCTTCCTTCCTTCCTTCCTTCCTTCCTTCCTTCCTTCCTTCCTTCCTTCCTTCCTTCCTTCCTTCCTTCCTTCCTTCCTTCCTTCCTTCTTTCCTTCCTCTCTTAATATCCACTAACACTCTCCTCATGGAAGTCATTTTCTGTAACAATTATATTTCTTATTATGAACAAATAGAATTAAAGAGCTAAGCACTAAAGTCAGCCCATCAAGAAGAGCCATCTCTAAGTTGAACATTTATGATGTTGCCTTAATCTTTGCCCCTCAGTCAGTTTTAACCCAGCATGAAGTGAAAGTAAGATTTAATATTTACTCCAAATTGATAATTTAGGAGGTTTAGAACATGGTCTGGATAATTTAGGCAAATAAATAATTTTTGAGAGAGGAATTTGCTTGATCAAATTCACCAAGAAAATGTCAAATGCAGAGCCTATAAAATATGGGACACGTTTCCATCTGGGCTTTTCTGCTCATAATAATAACTCATCTTTATAGCACTTTAGGGTCTATGGCATACTTAATAACTGATATTTCTATGGTGCTTTTAAGTTTGAAAAAAGTTTTAAGGATGTTATGTCCTTTCAAACATATAACAACCCCCAAGGTAGGTATTATAGGTATGATAATCCCCACTTTACAGATGAGGAAGCAAAGACTTGGAAAGGATCTTCCCCAAGGTCATGTAGTTAGTGTCAGAGACAGGATTTGAACCAAGACCTTTCTGCCTCCAAGTCCAGAATGCTTTTCACTTTGTCATGTTGGTTCACAATAACCGTACAATGTACTAGGGCAAAAATGGGACAGAAACTCAGAGGGGCTGAGTGACTTTCTTATCCATGGCTATACAGTTCATGATCCCATCCACCTTTGTCCTTGGTCTATTGGCCTATAATGACTCCATGAGGGAATGGTGAGCTCAAGGATCCAGTGAGTTTGACTCAGACCATCCTGTCTAGCCTTTTTCCTTTCTCCATGTTCTCTGTCCCCCTCCACTCCCATACTAGCATTTGGCTTCTGAATATTTCTGGAGTAGTAGGGAGACCACTCACCCTGGAGTTTGAGGACTTGAGTGAAAATCCTTCTTTGATGCTTAACTTACCTGTGTGACTTTGGGCAATTCACTTAACCTCCTTGGGCCTCAGTTTCCTCATTTTTTTGTAAAATGAGAAAGTTTAATTAGAAGGCCTCTAAGTTTCTTCTAGGTCTAGATCTATGACCTTATTATTGTCTCTGATTTGGACCCTTCTGGTTAAGACCCATAATGCAAACAAAGAAGGAACTTTTGCTGTTTTTGTTTTAGTATAATCAAGTGCCTCTGATTGAATAATGTGATTAAAGATCTTCCCTGCCCATTAATGGCCCTGGGAAGATTTGTTGGAAGGCCTACACCTTTTGTTAATGAGGCACTGACTGGTTCGTGAGGATTGTGATGCCCTCTGGCTCTAAACAGTGTATAAATATGCTGAGGGTGAGGTTTTACTTTGGGGATTACTGACTGGAAGTGTTTGTTTGGCCAGACAAGACTCTGGGAAGCCACTAAAGAGCCCCCTGGCTTTGAAAACCCAAATTTTGGTGCTTCCCTCTCTGGTAACTATGGTCAGACAGTTGGATCTGTCTATTGATCTATGATGTATGTAGTGATTATGTCAGATGTTTGGAAGCATGTCTGTGATTTTGATTTCTCTGTATTTTCTCTGAAGTTAGGGTACTGACTTTTTTCCCTGAACTAAATGAATGATACATGTGTTTAATTCAAATGATTGTTGACCCCTCAAAAGCTTCCTTTTGCAAATCTAAGAACCTATGATAGCAGGCCCCCTGTGTATGTTGGAATGCTTACTGATATAGAACCCTCTTCTGAGGACAACATTGGCTTTGCCAGCATGCCAATGAACTTCATGGCACTAACTCTTCATGGCATGAACTCTTTCTCTAGACCAATATCCCCTACTTTTATAGAGGAGTAAACTGAGTGCACTTAAGTCTATTTAGCTCTAGAAAATATCTTCTGTAATAACTACCTTTCTCATTTGTTAAATAATGGGGTTTATTAAAATCCTTTGAAGTCCTTTCTTAGCTCTAGATTGAAATACTAGGCAAGGTTTAGTGTGATACTGAAAATGCCAAAGCAAATGCTAGTGAATGTGAAGGGGATGGTATCAGCACAAAGCTGACTGTTCAAGTCGGAAGGGACCTTGGAGATCATCTTCATAGATAGATTTTAGAGGGAAAAAAATGACATCTTTATTTTCACTAACCTCTGACTGAAAGTTAGCATTTCTGTCAGTAATTCTGTAACCTTATTCTGAGAAGTGCTCCATATGCTTCAGAGTGCCAAAGAGAAGCCTGATACAAAAATGGAGAAGAATTCTTGATTTAGTTTCACACCCCCTGCTTTTCTAGAAGGGAAAACTGAGGAACAGAGAAGTAAGCCATTTCCCAAGAACAGATAGCTGGTAAGTGGTAACATCTGGACCCTGGAATTTGACCACTAGCATGATTATATGGTTTAGAGAATGAATCATTTGGAATCTATTTGGAAAACTATCCTTAGAAACAGCTAACTTGGCCATTGAATTGTTTCTCATTGGCCTCCATGATGTAGCCATAGGAGCTGCTGTATAATCCCTCAATTACAAAGCTGTTCTCACATCCTAACTAGGAAACATGTCCTCAGTTATGTGCAGGTGCAAGTGATTAGACACCCTGTTGGGCTCATTTGAAAGGGCCCAGAGGAAGGGAAACATGGGAAGGACTGGATCCAGGCCATTGTGGACTGTGCTATTGGCCCAGATGTGAGCAGACTGAGGTGGAGAGGGGGAATATATTACACTGCATTGAATTAGGGAAGATGTAAGTAAGGTTCCTAAATGCTGGGAGGTGCCTTTGGATTGGAAGTACATCCACCTGTTAACAAGAGATGAGACTTCTCTAGCTTGGGGGCCTCGTTATACTTCTTGACTATATTTGCATGAAGGCTGAGATGTTGAAATGAAGCAATTGACTTGGTGTCTAAGGCCCCAAACACCCACATATCTTCATGTGAATTGTTTTAAGGGAAAAAAAGAAAACTCTTGATTTTCCTGAATCTCCTTCTACCTCTTGTCAGGTACTTTTCCCCATCTTCCTTATTCTTAGTCCCTTTCCTTTGAGACTACCTCCCCTCCCCCCAGTTCCCTGTATTTAGCTTCTTTGTACATAGTTATTTGCATGTTGTCCCCAGTATTAGATTGTTAACTCCTCAAGATCAGGGACTGCCTTTTGCCTTTCTTTATATGCTCATTGCTTAGCATAATAAAAGCTTAGTTGTAGTGTTTGTCCTTCATTGCTTGAAGAAGACCATGCCATCAGAGAAATGATGACATGACTGGCACTTGACTTTGTTTTGAGTGAGGGAGGGCTGTGCAGGTCACCAGCCTCACTTCTCCTCTAGAGCCATCTGGATCCAGTGACCAGATATTCATCAGGATAAGGGAAGTTAAGTGGTGAAATGGATAGAATACCTGGCCTAGAGTCAGGAAGACTAATCTTCCAGAGTTCAAATGTGACCTCAGATGCTTACTTACTGTATGACCCTGGATAAGTCACTGCTTGTCTCAATTTCCTCATCTGTAAAAGGAGTTGGAGAAGGAAATGGCAAACTATTCCATCTTTGCCAAGAAAACCTGAAATGAGGTCATGAAGAGTCAGACAGCATTGAAATGACTTACCACTACCACCAAAAATGTTGTAGACTAATTGACTCACATTTTCAGCTTTCCATTCTTTTTTCCCCTTGGATCATCATTTATCTCCCACTCTTTATAACATGGTCTCTTTCAACTTTTCCAGTTTTGTTAGATCTTACTTCCTCTTCTCCTCACCCCCACGTTGAAGCCCAGTGATACTGACCTCTTTCTTGTTTCTCATATGTAACACTTCCAGCATTTTCACTGATTATTCCCATGCCTGAAATGCTCTCCAACTTCTGCAAGAAGCCTTTCCTAATCTCCCTCAATCTTGGTGCCTTCCCTCCAAGATTACTACTAATTCATCCTATCACCTTTTTTTTTGTATGTAGTTGTTTGCATGTTGTCTCCCCCATTATACTGCAAGTTCCTTGAGAGAAGTACCTTTTTTTTTAGCCTTTCTCTGTGAGTCCAGTGATTAGCATAGTTCCTAGTACTTAGTAGGTGCTTAATATATGCTTGTTGATTTCACTTGACTGCTTAGAGAGCTCCCTAGGAATCAGTCCTGGGTATACTTCTCTTCTTTTCCTTGGTAACTCATTGGTTTCCACAGAATCAAGTATTATATATACTCTAATGGCCTTTGATCCTGGATTCCAGGGTAGCATAGTCCATTTTTGAATTTAATTAACTTTTGGACTTTCTAGTTCCCTAAAATGTTTCTGTACATATATAAATCATGTCTATGTGTAGTGACTAAAGAGACTGGAGAGCACAGCATATATTGATCTGTACAAGGATCTGGGAATATTTAACTTAGAGTTAACATGGAGACATGTTAACTATCTTTAAAAGTATGAAGGACCCTAATGAGGAAGGGGGATTGGCCCCATAGGGCAGAATAGTACGGGATGCTAAAGAGAAGCAAATTTGCATTTTACAGTAGAAAACGTTACCCAAATGGGAACTGAGTTAGAATGAGAGGAAGGGTACTCTCTTCTCCCTTCAGAAAATTGATATTGAACATGGGATGTAATGGCAAGGATTTTTGGTGTGATATGGATTAGAGTCGACTAAATGGTCTCTGAGAATCATTTCAAAACTGAGAATCTATGATTTGGCCATTCAGCTGATCTTATAGCCTTACTATCCATACAGGAAACTTCATCTTTCTAATATATCATCTGGATTTGAGATTGAAAAAGTATTTTGACCACATTCCCTCATTGGGGAGCTGTGGTATAGTAGAGTGGTATATTAGAGTGCCAATCCTGGAATCAGGTAGACTCATTTTTGTGAGTTCAAGTCTGGCCTCAGACACTTATTAGCTGAGTGACCTTGGCCAATCATTTCATCTTGTTTGCCTCAGTTTCCTCATATGTAAAATGAGCTGGAGAAGTTAATGGCAAACCATTCCACTATTTTTGTCAATAAAATCCCTAATGGGATCACAAAGAGTTGGACACAACTAAAATGACTTAAAATAAAAATGACTTAACAACAACTTCTTTTGTCAATAACATTTAAAACTGGTTCAAACTGTTCTCAACTGACTTAAACTAATTAGAATTGGCTTAAACTACTCCTCTGGACTTTGTGTCATTTCCCTTCCAGGTGGATTTTCCATCCCCCTCCCCTTTCTGCCTCCTTTTGTATGTTATCCTCCCTCAAAAGTCCTTGAGGGCAAGGACTTTTTTTTAACCTTTCTATATATCACCAGCACTTAGCACAATGCCCAGCATGTAGTAGGTGCTGAAGAAACATTTATTGATATTTTGACTAAAGCAGTAGAAATGATTCAGATTTCATTCTGGTTCAAAATATGCTTCATTAGTTCTAAACCATGATTACTGGTTCAATTTGGTTGCCCATTCTGATCAAGTTGTAGGATCATAGACTTAGACCTAGAAAGGACCTCAAAGGAGTGACTAGATGAATCTAACATGCTCATTTTATAGATGAATAAAGTGATGGTTATGGAAGTCAAGTGATTTGCCCAAGGTCATACAGTTAGTAAAACTCAGATATGGAATTTGAACCTCTGACTTTGGAGGCAGCATTCATTTTTTTTTTTTTTTTTTTTTACAACACCTCAAGATTACTCAGATTATTAGCAAACAAATTTCAACCCAGGGCTTCTGAAATGGAATTCAGTCTTCTTTCCACTCTACCAAACTGCATCAAGAAATTCCAGTTTTTTAGACTTTAACAAATGTAACAAGAAGCATAGGTAAAGGTAAAGCTTACCCTCCCCACCCCATTTCTGAAGATAGTCTGAGATACAGGCGATGGAAGGGATTTGTAGTAACTAAGACTTGAAAATTAGTTGAGTGCCTCCATTGTCAGACTAAGGAAGCTGGATTTTTTCTGTAGGTAATGAGAGATTGGAATTATTGGAAACTTTAGTTGACTTGAAGAGGTGTTGATACTTCTTAATGTCCTAATAATAATAATAATATCCTTTTGTATAATGAGATTCAAAGCTAGAAGAGACTTTGGATATTTAATCCCCTCATTTTACAAATAAGGAAATTCAGACCAAGAGAAGTGAGGTGACTTGGTGAAGGCCCTCTCACACCAGAAATACCCTCTACCTCTTCACATTTTCCTCTGATTGATTAGCTCCCCATACAACCTTGACTTTAAGGAAAGGACCCAGGCCAGTTATGTCTTCATCTTCTCCAGTCTCCACTCCTCATTTTCAGGACTTCCCCCTGCCATTAATTTCTCGTCCTCATCTTCCTTTCAACTCTTTTTATGTATACTCTTCTCTCTTACATTAGAATGTAAGTTCCTTGAAGGTAGGTTTTTTACCTCCTGCTTGTATTTGTATGCCCAGGGCTTAGTTTTGGCACAAAGTGACTGGTACCTAGTAAGCACTTGATCCTTGCTGTTGACTTGGTTTAAATAGGATATCTGGGATTTGAACTCAAGTCATTTGACATGAATACAGTGCCCTTTTTGCTATCCCACATGGTGCTTTTTACTTACATAGCTTTCCATGTGATGGAATTATACCATCCCAATAGGCTGCTCCCTGATTTACCTCCATGCATGGCTGGTCTTGTTTGTTCCTGGTAGCTACATGAACAAAAACATAATTTTAAATTTATGACATTCATTATCACTTAAGAGGCAGTAAGATGATGCTTGCACAGAACTAATAAACAGATATGAAATCTGGCTCCTCATCCTGTACATATTATGAAGATAAACATTATGGAGTCCCAGGTAGTTGTTTGGCTGCCAGGGATTAGATTGTTCATTAAGTAATTAGAAAACAATAAGGCTGCAAATATTTGTAGTCTGTGTACACAGGGGAGCCAAAATAGAACACAGGACTGGAGAAAGAGATGGCCCAACAAAAGTCCTTGGAGAACCTAGTGACAAAATTCAGAGAGGTTTAGTGAGGAAACAAGGAAATATGGGAAGGACAATGGACTCTAGATTTAGAAGTGACCTTGGAAACCATCTATTGAGGTCTGTATGGGGAAAAGGCTTACTCAATGTCACTTGAATAGCATGTGACAACACATGGTCTCTGAATCCAAGGTTGTGTTCTTTCCACTGAAGACAAGGAACTTGGGTTTGAATCTTACCACAGACACTTCCTAGCTCTGTGGCCATAAGCAAACTCCTACTTAGTCTGGTGGTCACATTCCTCACTGCAAACTGGCACAACAATTTTCTCTACCCTATGGAAGTATGGAGGCATACATAGCACTTAGTGTGCTATGTAAAAATGGAATTTCCATTCTCATAATCTTAAATGTCTTGATGGGTATATGGACTAGTAATGGGGGTAACCCCTCAAGGGATGAAGATCACAAGTGTCTTGTATGTAGTAGATAGAACGCTGAACTTGGAGTTAGGAAGTGACCTCAATTCAAAGTCTTCCTCAAATCTTACTAGCTATATGACTTTGGGTGAGTCACTTAACTCCTCTGTGCCTCAGTTTTTTCAATTAGGACTCAATATTCTCTGGCAGAGGTGTCAGATTCATGGCATGCAATAAAATTTAGATGATATAATTGGTGGTTAACAGGAATTCATTTGTCTTAGAGTTTGGCATCATTGTTCTATGGTCTTTTAAACCTAAATCTATGTTTTCATGATTCCTGACCATCCTGTGCCAATCTTTTCTTTGCCCTCTTTTGAGACCTAAAGGGTCGGTGGCACCCAATGTTCTGGAGTAGGGGTGAGGCTTCCTTTGGTTTTCTTTTTCATATATCTTCCCACAGGATGTAAAACAAAATTAAAACTCACTTTGACCTTGAAGTCCTGAAGAAAGTAAGCTTTCTACATGGCATAGACTTTCTTGAATTCACTTCCAGTGAGTGTGTTCATGAGAAAACATCCCCTCCTTCAATATTATCAATATTTTTAAAAATCACAAATGTGAATGGAAAGACAAAAGAGAAATTGCTTGGACAGTAGATTATCATGGGATGCTCTGATTCTGAACTTCACTTTCAATGTTTGTCTTCCCTTTCATGAAGGGGTCACATTAAGAATTTATTAAGCACTTACTGTGTGTCAGGCACAGAACTATACTCTGGAAATTCAGGGCCAGAAACTGAATCCTCCCTGACTTCTAGCAGCTTATATTCTACATGCTCTCAGGATGTCGAGGCAGTAAAAGTTAATACACTGTGCTCATTCTCTACTTACTAGGAAGGGCTAGTTGACAAAATATAGTGGACTTTTAGATGCTCTGATGTTCTGGTGTAGAAGGAATGGGGGCTTTACCATCCTCTCTGTGATCTCTAGTTTTCCTTTTGGATCACATTGTCTCTTCTCACCAATGGTGATGTATCTTAGGAAACTTGACATTTTGTATGAAGAAATGCTGAATGCATTATGCAAATGAGGATAGGTCAAGTTGTTCTCATCTATAATGACTCAAAAACAGCTAAATACCCCTGAAACAAACTATTTGTGTAACCAGCTGTGTTCCTCACTTGCTAAGTTACCTTAGCTAATTGTTTATCTTCTCTGTGTTCCAGTTCCCCTAGATAATTGATTTAGAACTGTAAGGAACCTTAGAGGTCATTTGCATCCTTACTCCTCATTTAAAGATGACCAGAATAAGAACTAGGGAAGGGAAAATTGCTGCTTAGGTTTGCTTGGGTAAAAATAGTAGGCCTGGTCTAATGACTCCAGTCTATAGTTTGCCTTACATTGCACTATGTTTCTCCAACTATGCAATTGGTTGGAGAACATGTAACCTATCTTTGCTCCTCCTCTCCTTTCATTGCCTGACACTGAATAGGGCATATATGAGGTTGGAGATATGGCACTGGACTGGGAGTTGTTCAGTAAGCATTTATTAAGTCTGCTATGTGTCAGGTGCTGTGCTGGTGATACAAAAAGAGAAAAGATAGTCCTTTTCCTCAAGGAACTCACAGTCTAACATGCAAACAAATATATACAAATAAGCTTTATACAAGATAAATAGGAAATAATCGAGAGGGAAAGCACTAGAATTAAGAGGGGTTGGGAAACTCTTTCTGTACAAAGTGGAATTTTAGTTGGGACCTAGAGGAAATAAGGGAAACCAATAGGGAAAGATAAAGAGGGAGGGTATTTCAGGCATGGAGGACAGTTAGGGAAGTTAAGGAAGACCTGAACTTGCATCTTGCCTCTGATGCTTAACAGCTGTGTGGTCTTGGATCTGGGCATTTTTTAGATGGCAGGCTCAACATAAGAGAACAGTGTGACAGAGCTGCCTTCAAAACTAATGGGATCTCTGGTTGCATTAAGAGGGGCAAGAGCTTCCAGGAAAGGGAGATGAGAGTCTCACTGTTCTCTGCCCCACTCAGGCTTCCTGTGGAATATCACATGTATTTCTGGGCACCATGGTTTAATAAGGATGGCGAGTAGCTAGAGAGTGTCCAGATGAAGGCAAAGAAGTTTGTCAAATGCCTTGAGTTTATGCAATATTAATTCTACCTAAAGGAAATGAGAATGTTTAGTCTCGAGAATGTTTGAGATTGCACTCAATTTTTCTGAGAAGGTTATTCTTGGTTGAATTCCTAGCTTCTTTGCTCGATGGAATATCCTATTTCAAGTCTTCTGCTCCTTTACTGTGGAAGCTTCTACATCTTGTGTGATGCTGATTGTGGCTGGGAGCTCTGGAATTTGGCTGTGATGTTCCTGGGAGTTTTCACTTAAGATTTAGATTCTTTCAATTTCTCTTTTACCCTCTGTATCTAAGCTATCAGGACAGTTTTTTTTTTTCAATAATTTCTCAAAATATGATGTCTATGTTCTTTATTTTAAGTCATGGCTTTAATTCTTAAAGTATTTCTTCCTGATCTATTTTCCAGGTCAGCTGTTTTTTCAATAAGATATTCCACATTTTCTTCTATTTTTTTATTCTTTTGACTTTGTCTTATTGCTTATTGATGTCTCAGGGAGCTGTTAGCTTCCATTTGTCCAATTCTTATTTTTAAGGAATTTTTTTTCAGTGAGCTTTTGTACCTCTTTTTCTGTTAGCTCTCCTTTTCTTTTTAAGTTTTTTTATTCCTTAGTCAATTTTGTACCTCTTTTTACCATTAGGCCAATTCTATTTTTTAAGGTATTATTTTCTTCAGTATTTTTTGTGTCTCTTTTATTCAGGTGTTAATTCTCTTTTCATAACTTTCTCACATCACTCTCATTTCTTTTCTCAACTTTTCTTCTACTACTCTTATTTCTTTCTTTAACTCTTTTAGGAAATATTGTTGGACTTGGGTCCAACTAGCATTTTACTTTGAGGCTTTGCCTGTAGATGTTTGCACATTGTTTTTGTCTTCTGAGTTTATGTCTTGGGCTTCCCTGCCACTGTAGTAGCTTTTTATGGTCAAGTTATTATTTTTTGATCACTTTTTCCAGCCTATTTTTTTTGGTTAAAGTTGGGCTCTGTTCATCTGGGGGTGGGGTGGTATTGTCCCAAGCTCCAAGATCTTTTACGTTGTTATTTTTCAGAGCTAGCTCTGGGAGTCTGCAAATTTTTGAAACTTCTAAGGTGTTGTGATGCTTAGAAAAGAGTGGTAATTACTCTCTTGGTCTCCACTCTGATTTCTTTTACCCAGGAAGGACATTTGCTTCTTTGTAGTTGCAAGAGCCAGCACTTCTCTCTGTACTGGAACTATGATCAGAGGCCCTGTTCCCTTATAATGCATCATGAATGTTCCTCTCTGCCCTTTAACTGTGACCTAGAACTGCTTACAGGCAATAGAGTTCCAGTCAGTGCCAACTGCACCCAGTGCCTGCAAAGGATCTTCTTTAATCTCTTTCTGATCAGTTGTCTGACCATCTCTGGACTGAGAGCTCCCAAAGCTCCTACTGCTGCTTCAGCTATCACAGCATCCAAGGCCCACTGCTAGTACTGCTGGTATTAGAGACCTCTCCTGATGTTCTGTTAAGTTGTCTTGGGCTGTAAAAATGTCTCACTGTGACCTTTTGTTGGCTCTGCAGCTCCAAAATTTGATTTAAGGAATTATTTTAAAGTTTTTTGGAGGAAAATGTTGGGAGAGTTCAGTTGAGTTGCTTCCTATACTCTACATCTTGGCTTTGACCCTCAGGAAAATTTTAAAGAGCGTAAGTTGCAGAATAGTTACCAATCTGCATTGGTAAAGGGGGTTTTCTCACTGGGATGTCCTTACATGGATGGAAGCACAGCTATAGACCAAAAACCAAATGATTGTATGGAATAATATCCTCATGTCCTTCAGTATTCTCATTTCTATCACTTTGATCAATAAATCAAATAGTGAATAAAGCTGAAGTGTTGAAAAATGAATCATAATATTTTTCTTTTTTTTTTGTAACAGGCATAGAATCCATTTTCCCAGTACTTCAATATTTTGTTCACTACAGCTCCTGGAAAGGGGTGGTGATGTTGGGGAGGCTGAATGACTTCCACAGATTTTTGGAAGTTGGTTGCCTCTCAATCCCACTGATCTACTTCTCATCTCTTTCCTTCTCTACTCCTCCTCCCCTCCCCTTACATACCTAATGAAAGGAGAATTTTATAGAAAGGCAAACATTTCTTGGCTCCAAGTTTTAATAGCTTTGCATTTTATCTCATTTCCATGTAAAACACACATCAGACATTGCATTCAATAAACACTCTGAGGATGGTGGGGGAAGTGCTTTAGCTAGTTGCTTAAGTGATAAACTTGAAAAAATGAGTATTCAATTGAAATTTAGTTGGGAAAAAATGTCAGGAATATATTTGGAGATATATAACCAAAACCTAGGAAAAACATAATTGTAGAACCTAAAATAAATAATTTAGAGAAAAAATGTATAGAGAAGACAAAGAGAAAAGGACCCTAGATAGTAGCTAGAGTCTCCTGCCCAGTACTTTGTATATATTTTGTATATTCTTTCTTATGGTATACCATCCAAGAGAACTTGGGTTCTTTGTAGATAGGAAGGGCTTTAATTTTGTTCTCTTTACTTCTACCTGTAACATAGTACCTGGCAGGCAGAAGGAGTCTAGTAAATGCTAGTTAACTGATTGCCTAAATTAAATGTCTCTGGGTAATGCAACCCATGACTCTACTGTGCTACTAGATCAACACCTATTTTTAATAATTGATTTTGAAAAAGATTGAAATAAAACTTGGAACAATTAATTACATACTTTCTGAGCTGAAATGTAGTTTCTTTTAAAAATTACCTAAGTAGAAAATACTAATATAATATCTAACTGAAATTAGATTTCCATGCTTTGGAATTTTAAGGCATTACATATAGTTACCTCAGGGACAAGGGTAATGCAATTTTAAAAAGATAAAGTTCAAGTCAGTAGCCTTGACACTTTCTCAAAGAGTTATCCAAAAGTAATGACTTTTTATTTTATTTTATTATTTTTGAGGGAGTTTTGCTCTGTTTATCTTTGTTTTCCTTCATTTAAAATTTTTAAAAACATTTCTGATTTTTCCTCTGTCCCCTCCTTGCCAAATCTCCCTTCTTCACAATGAACTTAGAAAAAGAAAACTTTCATGACAAATCTTCATTATACAGCAAAACAAATTCCCACAATACCCATTTCCTTTGTCTCTTACTTAGAATTAATCAATCAACAATGATTTATTATTTACCGTGTATATAGACAAAAAATGAAAGACTCCCTGCCTTCAGTGAGCTTATATTCTAATGCAGAAGACAACTCATACATGAAAAAAGACATTTGCCCTATTTCGATCTCAGAGTGACCTCTCTCCTTCACACTTTACCTTTTGATGCTGGCAATTTCAACTTTCTTCTTGTGTTTTCTAATCCCTTTGGAATCTTTCCTTCCCCCACCCCTTCCCTCTGATTAGTTTTATTTTTTTTTTCTAGTCTCTGGAAGCAGATGCTGCAAGATGAATTTCTTAAGCCACATTGGTTCTTGACAGTGATAGTATCTCTTCTGAAAAAATATAATCTGAAAAACCAAGAGAAAAATAGGGGTGAAGGAGAAGCGGGTGGTCAACAGGATCAAAAACTATAGAGAGGTCAAGAAGAATGAGGGTTGAAAAAAGGCCACTGGATTTGGCAATTGGTCATTTTTAGAGAGCACTTTTGGTTAAACACTGAGGTCAGAAGTCAGATTGCAGAGAGTTAAGGGGAAAGGGGGAGAGGAAGATCATGTTTCTTTCCTACATATTCCCTTACCTATGGGTGTCCCACAGGATTCTGTTCTGGATATTCTTCTCCTTCTCTACTATTTCACTTGAGGGCTTCTCCAGAATATGAACCCGGGACCTCTCACACCCCAAGTGATAACTGCCACTAGACCAACATGTTCAGATAGGACTAGCACCTCTGGTGTGAAGGCTTGCCAAACTCTTTTCAGGGCTGTTCACCCACCTAACTCTCACTCAATTCTCACATGTGGTTCCAAGAATGTAGTACATGCAGTGGCCAATCCCTCAAAATCTGTCTCTGCAGATGGTCTGGACCAGGGGGAAGGTAACTGACCATCCTCCAACCCATTGGTAAATTAGGGAGTATCTACCTCAGGCATGTGAAGACTTCCTCCAGTGAATGGGCAGATGAGAACATTTTGTTACCATGGCCACGAAGACAGCTAAAGCAGGTACTGTGGAGCACTTAGAGCTTGGTCAGGTGTCAAAGATGCCAAGGTTGTCTTGATTTTTGTCTTGCTACTAGACTTCAATGACTCAGGAAGAGACAGTAGGGCTGATGACTATTTGCAACTATGCCTCACTTAAATCCAATTCATATGCAAATCAAGACATCAAGAGGACCATGATGTCATTGGTCCTCTTCAAAAATTGAAGGACAAACAACAGTATCTCTTCTATCCAATTCATGTACATCACAGGCAACATATCCTAGGACTATTTAAGGTTTCTGATTCTGAGTGTCTAAGCCTGAGTATTTACTTTTCCCAGTCTTAGTCAACGAACTTGTGCTCCCAGCTTGACCCTTTCTACTATTGATAGAGATGAGCTGACATACACCTTAGAGTCAAAAGGGATGAGATAATATTTCTTTTTCTCATCATTGGCCCCTGAAGATAGATCCTGAGGACCACATATTTTTATAATTATAAACAACATGGTACCATGGAAATAGCACTGGTTTTAGAGTCAGAGGCTCTGAGTTCATATCTCTTCTCTGAGGTTTATTATTTTTGTGATCAGGGGCAAGTCACTTGACTTTCTAAAACCTCAGTTTACTGTTCTGTAAAGTGAGGGGTTTGTCTCCTTTCTTGGAGGTATTGTGTTATTCTGGATTCTCAGGGACAGTTCAACTTGGGGACCTACAAGCTTTCAGTGCCCCAGAGTGATTTGATCCAAAGCAAATCCTTATTGATGCCTTCTTAGTCTGAGTTCTGTAAGTGCTTGTTCTATTTTTAGGTCTGAGTAACATAATCCTATACACTGGAGTTCCAGTAAACTGCTGCCGAACTTGGCTGCTATCAGTACCACTGAATAGCTCTCCTGGTTTGGAGTCACAGAATTGTAGGTTGCTCTTTGGCGTGGGATTCCTAACCTGGCTATTACTCTGCTGTGCTAGAAGCTGAAACTGTGACTCTACTGTGTTCTTAGGGTCTGAACCACACAGCTTCTGCTGGCTCCTGAACTTATTTGGTACAGAAGATAAGGTACTCACCCTGGAAAGTCACCTCCTAGGCACAAAGCCACTCCTCAGTTCATCTTGTATTTATGACTAAGAATTGGGTAGGGATGCCAGATGGCACCTGTTTCTATAGCTTACACAAGCGTAAGCCCCTCCATGCTAGATTGGGGACCTTTTCTTTCTTTGGTATATATAGCCTCTCCTTGGCTAGAATGCTCCTGGCCAGACCCTTGTCCACAGATATTTCTGTTTGTCTCCTTATGCCAACTTGGGCTGGAAAAAATGACAAGATTTTTCTTGGATTTCCTGATCAGGCTTTTGTCGAAGCATTTTCTAGATCTATTTGGAGAAGTCAGGGATGGGGGATATGCTTACTTTCTTTCTTCCTGCTACTCCACTGTCTTGACTTCCTATTTCCTCATGCCCTTTCAAGATGTAATATTGTTATTGTGAGGACATATGCTTTATTATTATTTGTTTTTACATTTACATGTGCTTTAGCTGTCCTATGCTCATGGCCACATAAAGACTGGAGTGGGAAAGGCCACAAGTCTTCCTTTCTTTCATCACTCTACCTCCCCCTTCCTGAGGAAGCAGCTCCGCCAAGATTCACAGCTAGAAGGAAGAGAGACTGAGGCAGCTGTTATACATTCATCAAGTTGTCATCTTTGGTTCTGCATCCAATAAAAGGACTCATCATTTCAAACTTTGAATGCTTTAACACTGAGGCATACAGGGCCAGAAGAAGGCCTCAAAGCTTCCACATGGTTGTGAATGGAGAATGGCAACTCAGAATATGTTCTACAGGATGAATAAACACTTGACTGATGAGGATTCAAAGAAATACAAAATACTTCCCATCCTCAAGGAGTTCCCGTTTTAATGGAGAAGAAAGACAGCATGGAGATAACTAGGTTCAATACTGGCATAGTGAATAGATGCTGATTCAGACTTTCTATTATGCTTTTGATTATTTTTATTTGCAAATGAGTTAACTCAGTTTAGCAACTGAAAAATACTTCTCTTGTCATTGAACAGAAATTTTCTTTTACTTAAATCCATCTTATTATTTAGACATAAACACTGCCAAAATCTCTAAAAAATTTCAGTATACTTTTAAAGGACAGCGCCTTGTCAAAATGAATGGAATGGAGTAGCTATTCCCAGTCTATAGAGTTTATTGTAATGAATGCTAATTCTGATGAATGGAAATGCTCTGACTTGTGGGCAGCTTTTACTTGAAAGAATGTTGAATTTGGAGTCAGGTGATATGGATCCAGAGCCTGACTCTGCCACTTACTGTCTCTATGATGTTGGCCAAGTCACTTAACCTCTCTGGGGCTCAGTTTCCTCATCTATAAAATGACTAGGCTAGACTACATGGCCTCTGATGTCCTTTCTAGCCATGAATATTCAAGTCTATAATTCAGTGACCTGATAGCTGGAGTGTTCCTAGTGTGACCTCTTAAGTCTTCTATCTGGAATCCACAACCTGGTTCCTTCTTACCTTTCCAGATTTCTTACATTTACTACCCTTTAAAGATGCTATGATTACTGCTCTAGGGAACTACTTACATACTCTTCAAACATAATAATCCATTCTCCACCTCCATGCCTTTGTACTGGGCATTTCCTGTACCTGGAATGCTCTAATTCCTTACCTGTGCCTTTTAGTTTCTTTACCTTTTTTCAAGAATCACATTTGCAGGAGGCCCTTCCCAGATGCCCCCAGATCCTCAGGCCTTTTCAGTACCTGTCAGTAGGGACAGCTAAGTGGTGCAGTAGATAGAGCACCAGTCCAAGAGTCAGGAGGACCTGAGTTCAAATCTCACCTCTCAGACAGTTGACACTCACTAGTTGTTTGACCTTGGGCAAGTCACTTAACCCCAACTGCCTCATCCTGGATCGTCTCCAGTCATCTTGATGAATATCTGGTCAGTGGATTCAGATGGCTCTGGAGAAGTGAGGATGGTGACCTACACAGCCCTCCCTCATTCAAAACAAAATCAAGTAAAGGTCATGTCATTATTTCTCTGATGGCATGGTCTTCTTTGGCAACAAAGGATGAAAACACACACACACACACACATGCACACCTGTCAGTATTTCCCATCTGCTCTCTCTGTATCTTGTATGTATCTAATTTTATATGCCTAGTGTGCATCTAATTTCCATGTTGTCTTCCCCATTTAAATGTGAACTCCTTGAGGCTGGGAACTATTTTGCCTTTCTATGTGTTCTAATCTGTCAAACATTTATTAAGCATTTGCAATGTTCCAGACATGATACTCAGCACTGAGGAGGGAAAGAAAAGCAAAAATATGATCTATGCCCTCAAATAGTTTATATTATATTGGAGGCACCAACATGCAAATAACTACACATATGTATATATAATTATGTATACACACATATATGTGCACACATATACACCTACATATATATGTAGAGAGACAGATATCTACAGATAAAGCTACTTCTCTATAGACATAAATTATCTATATATCATCTTGATCTCTTGATCTATCTAGAGAGAATAGATAGGTTATAATCTCAGAGCAAAAGGCAGTAGGGTTGAGGGTTGGTTTGAGAAAATACTCCTTAAGATGGTGGGCTTAAAGGAAGCCAGGAGATCTAAGATGCAGAGGTGAGGAGAGGAGAACTTTCTAGGCCTCGGAATAAAATGCAAAGGCATAAAGCGGAGAGATGGTTTGGCATGTGTAAGGATGAATAAATAAACAGTATAGAATACATGAAAGGGTATAAAGTGTAAGAGTTGCTTGCTATTGCAAGAATATTTGATGTCCTCTTGGAGAGAGAAAGAGAGAGACAGAGAGAGAGAGAGAGAGAGAGAGAGAGAGAGAGAGAGAGAGAGAGAGAGAGAGAGAGAGAGAGAGAGAGAGAGAGAGAGGGAGAGGGAGAGGGAGAGAGGGAGAGAAAGATAGGCATAGACAGACACAGAGGTCTTTAACCTCTGATAGGGGCAAGTTGTTCCACATCTATCCACAACTTACATCATGTCCCAAGGTCTGGGTTATGTTTTTAATTATTGAGATGACCTGAAGCCTGGCAAGTTGCCTGGTTTACTACCTCCATACTAATTGATTTGCAGTGATATTATTTCTTTGAGAAATGACCTCCAGAACCATTTGCTTTATGCATTGTCCTATAGTGAAAACTCCATAGCAGGTATTTTTCCTTCATCTAAAGGCACTTGTTTTCGGCATCTCCTTCTGTCTTCTCATTGTTCTAGGTGCAGAGACTTTATTCTATAATTTCAGGAAATGGTCACGTTTCACATGATAGTCACTTAAAGCTCTATTGCTGTCTTCTAATCCTATGGGGACATTTTCTTATTTTCAATAATAACCCTGTGCAGCAAGTACTTGAATACCACCATTTACTCTAGGGAAGGTTGTTACTGTTAATAACATCATTTGTTATTTCCATGGGACCTGGTTTCTAAGCAGCTCTAAATTTTCGTCAGCTCTAAGCTTTCCTGATTTCACAGCAGAAAAAAAGTGGTCAGTTCAGTCATTCCCGCTGTAATACATTAGAGGCAGCATGTTATTGTTTATGGTGTACTGGCCTTGGCATCAGGAAGATTTATGGTTCAAATATTGCCCCAGACATTTACTGACCAATAGAGTCCCCACCTCTCTCCATTCTTCCCCATCTTTGACTATCCCCAACTTGAACCACTCCTGTCCCTTTCTGATTCATGGGTGAGGTATCAAGACATAGTGAATAGACTGCTAGATTGTTGTTAGGATATGCCTGGGTTCCAACCCAATCTTAGACATTTGCTTGTTAGGTGACCCAGGGCAAGTCACTTAAATTCTTTTGTTCACATTTCTCTTCCTATTTTCAGGGACCCTTCCTACTTGTGGGGGACAGAGAGATGCTGTTCCTTTTGCTCCTTTAAACAATCTCTTGGCATGGCCTGCTTTCATGGATTGGAAAAAAATGTCATTCCATCAGCCTCCCTTCACTGGTCTCCTCAAATCCTGTGACAACTAGAACCTATTCTTCAGTGACTACCAAATTCTCACCCTGTCATACCCTCCTCATCCTAGTGAGTCTGAACCTTCTACTGTCATTCAAACCTCATTTTCTATCCCTCCCATGCCCATATTTTATTGTACCACCCTCAACCTAACCCTTTCAGTGTCCCACTTTAAAGTTACCCATCCCCTCCATTATACTCTCTGAGATGCTGGCTCCAATGGTAACGAATTTACTTTCATCTTAAATATTTTACCTTCACTCCATACATCTTCCGACTCTTACTGAGTCTTGACTGCCTCACGAGTACACAGCCTTCCTGAATTCCCTTTTAAGCACTGGTTGCACTTTCACTCATTCCCCTGACTCATTGTTTGGGATGGGAGAGTTGGAATACTTCTTGCTTCCCATTGCCATTTCTAAGCTCACCCTGTACCATCATCATTCAGTAAACTCTCTCTTCCTTTGAGGTACACTCAAGCCATGTTCACCACCTAACCAAGATTCTGGTTCAGTTGTCTACCAGTCTCTAGGATACTCCTGTTCTTTCCTTACTGAGTTCAGTGTCTGGCTCATACGTGTTTTTCTATTCCACAACTCCTACTGTCCTAATAGGAGACTTCAGCAGATATAGTGATAGTCTCTCAAATACCTTAACCTCCCAGGTCCTCAATTTACTCATTTCCCATGACTTTTTCCTCTACCTCATTTCACAGAAACTGTCCTATCCTTGATCCTCCCATCACCTGCAAATACACAACTTCCATATTCATGAACTCTGAAATTTCTTGATCTGATCACAATCTATTGTCATTCTACCTCTCCTTCTGACTTGAAACCATAGATAAATGCATCAACCTCAAATGTTTTTTCAATTTTTAAAAACACTTTTAGTCAAAGTTTTGAGTTTCAAATTCTCTCTCTCCCTCTCTACCTTCCCTCCCTCTCCCTGAGATGGTAAACAATCAGATACTGGTGATGCATGTGCAATTATGTAAAATATTTCATATTACACATTTTGTACAAGAAGATGAATAAAACAAAAAATAAAAGAATGTAAGGGACAACTAGCCTGTTTCAGTCTTTATTCAAACAATATCAGTTCTTTCTCTGGAGGCAGATAGTATGTATGCTTCATCATGAGTCCTTCAAAATTGTCTTGGATGATTATATTGCTTAGAATAGCTAAGTCATCTCCAGGTAATCATTGAACAATATTGCCATTAACTGTGTACAACATTCTCCTGGTTCTCTTCACTTTGCTATGCATCAGTTCATGTAAATCTTTGCAGGTTTTTCTGAAAGCATCCTGCTTGCCATTTCTTTGTTTTTCAAATAAAATGACTTTAATAATTTAAGTTTAAAAACACATAAGAATAAAAATGGCCTTCCTACAGTCAAGAACCAAAACCAAAACTAAACAGAACAAACACCAAGGAGCATGCAGTATGAACTCTAGAAAATATTTCTCATAGCTTTTCTGACCATCAGGCCAATCTTTTGTAATTCAAACCATGAGGCTTACAAAGTACCAGGTTGGGTGGGGAGAATGATGAATCGTAGCTGCAATGATTCAATTTTCAATTCTTCTTTATATCTAAATGTTAATTTTTAATGTTTGCTAAGTTAAGGAAAACAAATGTATTATTATATATTTTATACATCACTTTAAAATTTTAAATCTAATTTTTAAAATTATATATTATATTTTTTCTATTTTAAATATATATATGCATATACATATATGTGTGTAGAAAGATAGATGATAGCTACATAGCTAGCTAGATAGCTAAATAGATATGTTAAAAGTGAGCCCATTTAACAAGCCCCCAACAGGGAGAAACATGCTTACCTCAAATAAAGAACAATACCTGTTGTGAAATCAGGAAGGCCTTTATAAATCTTTATGTCCATTTCCCCTGAATGGACAGATAGCCTCCCCAGTAAGGTTACAGGAAGACTACCTGTCATGTCTTATATCACAATAATATTCTGTTAGAATCACATATCACAGCTTGTTTAGTTACACCCCATTGTTGTGCAACAAATGTTTTGTAGACATGTGCTTCCAGGCTCACTTCTGGAAGAAGCCCCAACTCTGGGATGAGGTAGAGGCACATGCAGACATGTGGTCCACCTTGCTGGAGTATTTCCCATTTTCTAAGGTGGCAAGCTGAAAATTAGGGACTTGTCTAGGGGTTGGCTCCCCTCCATGTCAATTTCTTTCTCACATTTTTTTCCCTCTAGGGTCCTCTTCTTGAAGAAAGCCTGGAATCCCATGTTCTCTCTATAAGCCAGAAACACAGCTGTTCTTCCCAAATTTCTGCTCCATTCCTGCTTTCTGTTGTTTTCCAAAAGGACCAATCACTTGGATGATGTCTTGACTTGTGCATGGATTGTGTTTAAGTGAGGCACAGTTGCTTAAAGTCATCAGCCTCACTCTTTCTTCCAGTCATTGAAGTCAAGTGGCAAGACAAAAGTCAAGACAATTGGTGATGGACCAGGATGCGGTGGATGACCTTGGCATCTTTGATGTCTGACTAAGCTCCAAGTACTCAGTAACACCTACTTCAGTTGCCTTTATGGTCATGATAGCAAATTGTTCTCATCTGCCTTTTCCACTGAGAGAAGTCTTCCCGTGCTTGGGATAAATATCCTCCTAACTAATTGATAGGTTGAGCCTGTCAGTTACCCTCAATCTGGGCTAGCCTGTCTGCTGAGACATTTTTTTTACCATGGTGTGACTGCTGTGCATGCCATAGCTTCTTTGGGCCATAGGTGACAGCGAGATCATGAAGACATGTCAAACCTAATGCAAATGCTGAGAATTGAGTCCTAAGGGCTCATTTACTGTCTGATTGTATTGGAAACCAGTGTTAGTACACTGGAAGCTTCTTGGGGAGACAACGAATGTTTTATTTCCCTATATCCTTCATCTCCCCTAATCCAGTGCTAACTAAATGGTAATAAGTCAATAAATACATGTTAACTGATTGCAAATTTAATGAATTTAAACATTTCTATTTTCTTTGAAAAACATATTCTTTGATTTCTACAAAGATGATGATGTAAGAAGTTGCAAGAGAGGCAATCTCCATTGTTTTTATCAGGCCTTAGAGTTTCCTGTTAAGAACTTCTAATACAGTTCAGTACTGGTCCAACAACTTAGTCACAGAGAGTTGCCTGGAGAACACTGGATCACACAGCCACCTTGAACACAGTAGTAATCAATGTCTGATTAATTCACTTTGATTGAATGTGATAGAATATTTAGAAGTATCAAGTCTCATCAATAAAAGTAATTAAGATAATAGAAATTACTTTTAAGCAGCCTTACTCTTCAGGTTGCCTTAATATTAAGTCCTGAGTGACTGCCTAAGAGCCCTCAGCAGGAAGGACTGAAGTACTTAGAAAAATGATGGGGCCCAGTCAAGTTGACATTTGTACTTTTTTTGCAATTTTTTTTGCAAGCATATCATGGTCTTCTCCTAGGACATGGCCATATCAACTACTAATAAAAAATGGATGATGATGCGGTCCACTTAGAGGGTTCATCTTGATGTGGACACTTTTCCCCCTTTTGAGCAAGTTGGCAACTTGAATAGATGTTTTACTTCCTAACATTTCTCAAGGCTCCATCCAGATCAAAATGTAAAAGTTCTTTTCTCATAAAAAAAATGCACAATTATGACAGTCCCCTTTCCGCCTCCCCAGGTTTACTTGACTAACATGGGGAAAGAATGGCAACTATTTGGAAATGTGCAGGCAAGTGTTCACAGTCATAGACTTAGAACCCAAAGAGACTGTAATGGGTTTGCTCTCTGTAAGAAGGATACCAAAAAAAAGTGCCCCAGAAATTGGGGCTTGGTCTCGTGCTTGTAGATATTCTTGTTAATGACTTGAATAAAAATGTAGATGATTTGCTTGTCAGATTTTCAGGTGACCCAAATCTGGGAGTGTCCTTAGCTTCATTTATTGAACTTGCAGTCCACTAAAGGCCCCCAGTTATATTATTTCAGATGATCTGATGTTTAGTGGCATCTCCCTTCCTTGTACTTGTAACATTGATTTTTTGAACCTTAGTGTGAATCTTTATATTTTCCCTATTATATTTATTCTTATATTAATTAGTTTGAAGTTCCTCCCTGATGAGATCTTTTTGAATTCTGAATCTGCCTCTCCCAGTTTTTTGACATTTTCAAATTTGATAAGCATGGCATCTGTGGTTTTTTAATTGAAGTTACTAATAATAATGCTAACACTATGATAACAAGCACAGATCCCTGGAGTACTCTGCTGGCTTTCAACTTACAATTGAATATTTGATGACTACTTTTTCATGTGGCCAGTCAGTCAGTTCAGAATCCATCTAAGGGTACTGTCTTCATGAGGTTTCACAGCTTGGCATCATCCTTCACTTCCCCTGTCTAGTCAACTGCAGAGATTTGTCCATTCCAACTCCCCAGTGTCTCTGGAATTTGCTTCCTCTCTATTCTCACAGCCACCACTCTAATTTAAGCCTTTATCCCTTCATTGTTTTATTCAATGTTTTACTGCCATGGAATACAAACATAAATGATAAGCTCCAGAACAAGTAAACATAATCAAGAAATTGGACAATATAAAGACAAGATTGGTTAGCTATGGGGCAAGTGGTGGTAGATGGACAGTCAGAGTGCTGTACTGGCATCCCAACAATGCCAAATGAAAGAAAGGAAAGCTTTTGGCAGATTGAGAAGACCACTCGTGATGTACTTATAGGAGGACATGGACAAACATCACTCAGGATGGCCAGGTATGTAGGGGTTGCCATCTGTACTGTTGGAGGGAACTTCCATATCTGCAAGATCACAAATCCCTTTGGTTATTTGAGTATCCCCTTTGATCTGGACAGCTATGATAGCTTCTGAATGAGTATCCTTGCTTTTAATCTCTCTCATCTCTAATCCATCTACCACATAACTGCCCACATTGTTTTTCTAAAGCATTGATATTGCTATAGCATTAATCAGCTCAAAAAACCTCAGTGACTCCTTATTACCTTTAGGACAAAATATAGACTCTTCAATATGACACAAAGTCATTAAAATCTTTGTCCAATCCTCCTTTCTAGATTTTTTCACATTACTTCCCTCCATTATCTTTATATTCAAGTTCATCTCGCCTACATACTGTTCCTTGAATGCAGAATTCCACCTCTTGACTTTTTGACTTTCCATGGGGCTATTCCCCCATTAAAAGAATGAATGCTATCCTTTCTCCTCTCTCTGTCTCTTTTCTTATCTCTGGTTCTCCTTGTCTCTTTCTATTGATGTCTTTTTTTCCTTCCTTCCTTCCTTCCTTCCTTCCTTCCTTCCTTCCTTCCTTCCTTCCTTCCTTCCTTCCTTCCTTCCTTCCTTCCTTCCTTCCTTCCTTTATCTCTCCCTCCCTCCATCCCTTCCTCCCTTCTTCCCCCTCTCTCTCCCTCTCCTCCTCTCCTCTCTTTCCTCTCTCTCCCTGTAACTTCCATCAACCTTTAGTTAGCTCAAGTGATAACTTCTGCCAGGAAGGCTTTAGGATCTTCCCTAATTATTAGAAATTTCTCCCTTCTCCAGTTAATTTGTGTTTGCTCATTTGTGAAGATGCTGTTTCTTCCCAGTAGAAGGTAATTTCCTTGAGGACTGGAACTATTACATTTTTTTGTCTTTGTATCCCTAGCACCTAGCACAGAGCCTGGCACATAGTAGGTTCTTTGTAAACTCTTGCTGAATCAGACTGAGGTGGAGCTATTTCTTATGAGACAGAAGAAATAAGTTGAATAATGTGGATTTTAATACAAATGAATGTTTAGCAAAGTAAACCACTTGAACCTTTTTCTCAATAGCAGACAATTGCATCTTCAAAGTCAGTTTCCAAGGTAACTGCTAATTTTTTATTTGTTAGTAATGTATAACCTTTTTACTGACCTATAGGAAATCTGGGGCAAAAAGCATTTCTGTTGCGTACCAGACATGTATAGCTATTGATCTAGAGAGAGGTATGCAATATATGTTCATATGTAGACACACAATTTGCATGCATGTATATGTGTGTATGTATGTGTGTATATGCCCATTCTCCTACCTGGTTATTTGTTTTAGAAAGTGATATATGCATTCCTTTAGACATGGGGGATGTAGCAGAAAGTTATTTTGGAGATTAGTTCCTAGCTCTGAGTTCTATTGGGTATAAGGTGACCAGGTATACTGGTCAATCAAGTAACTTCTCTTGGTTCCTCGATTTTTAAAGCATAATATGAGGGGGATGAGCTAGACATCACCTGAGGTTTCTTTTTAGACATTTAAAATTTATTTTATTTTTAATTTATTGAATAAAACAAGCATTTCCATAACATAGAAGAATTTTTAAAAGATGATTGCAAGAACTGCAAATCTACTATGTACAGCTTACTATTCCTTTTAAATATATAATAAACTTATCATGTAAATTTCTTCCCCTCTCTTTTTTACCTCTTTCCCTTCTTTTAGTCTGTGAGTCTATGATTCTTATATAGAATTAAAATTTTGTAATGCTAGTAATTTCTAATAAGAATTTCTCCCTTGATATCATATTTCCACTAAACTTTGTAGAAAAAATATGTATGAGAAATATGCCTACGTTATTAATACTATCAATTGTCTAGACCCATGCTTTTATTGATTTGGGGTACTCCCAGAATGGAAACTCCTTCCATAATGATAATATTTTTTGGTGATTCAAACTTATGATTTCTTCTGTGTGATGCAACTTCATTCTGCTAAAGTGAAAGAGCAACTATTGTGTAGCTTGGATTCTTTAAAACAGTTGCCTGGGGCTACGGGGAACTCACGTGACTTTGGAATGAGAGAATGAAATGCTAAAAGTCTGAATAAGAATGGTGGCCATGGGAGCAGAGAGGAGACTTATTCTAGAGACATTGGGGAATTGGGAATGGACAAATCTCAGCAATTGTCTGGATAGGGGAAGTGAAGGATGATACCAAGTTGTGAAACCTCATGAAGACAGAACCTTCAGATGGAGTGAGAACTGGCTGATTGGGCAGATGCAATATAATGTAATATAATGATATGTTATAAGGTGATGTTCATTTTTACATATTTGCCAAACAATTTACATACATTATCTAACTTAATCCTTACAACAACCCTGTGTGGTACATGCGTTTATTACTCCCATTTTACAGTTAAAGAAACTAAGACTCAGATTGTGTCTTCTCCAGCATCATACAAACTGCAAATAGACCATGTCTTCCTGACTCTAAGGTCAGTCCTCTATTTATTACAGATTATTATTTTAGCCACTTAAAAACCACTTGATGAGTGGAGAGGAGTGTGTGGATCAACATAAATACAAAGGTTGGTTTCTGACATCAAGCTCTGAAAAATCTTGTCGGACTCCAGTGTTATCACATACAGTTTTGCTTTTGATTTCCATAGTCCTGATGGAGGCTGAGAGGGAAAATAATTTGGGGAGATGACTTTACCTACATCTCCTTCAAGATTCAGGTCATAGATTGTAGATCTCCAGTTGGAAAGGACATCAGAGGAATGTAGTTCAGCCCCCTTATTTAACCAATGAAGAAACTGAGGTCTAGGAGGTTAAGTGACTTGTCATAGGTGACACTGTGGATAAGCATCAAAGGTGGGATATGTTTCAGCAAGAAACTAAGATTTTCCTTTCAAGAATAAGAATGGCTACATTCTCTTTCATCAATTGTTGCTTGCACGGCAGGTGTCAGAGGATTCTCTGAGAAGACCATATGAATGCGATCATTAGCTCCCTCCTGTAAAAGGGGCTGCCTTGCAGATTGAATTTGTCTTCTTTCGGTATGTCTCAGAGGAGGAAAAAAATGTGGTTGCCAAGTCCTACCAAGGTGTCATCAATCATTCATAGACCATCAGAAGAAGTGAGAATCTTTCAAGTAGTTCCAATCATCAGGAAGCTTGTTAGTAGGGAAGAAAAAATGTCCTGCTGTTATGTAATTGAACACATCATTTTGGTTTTCTGTTATTGTCATCTGGTTTGTTTATTCTTGAGCACTCTCAGATCGTTATTCCCTGAAGAGATGTTCCTTGACTGAAGACCTGGAATTGTAGAAGCTCATGGAATAACAATGTAATGAAGTAAATAAACCCATCATTTTAGGAGCAGAATGGCTTCTGGCCATCCACAAATAAAGCATAGCTGTCTTCTCTTTGAGGCCCAGGGAAGTTTCTTGGATGTCCTCAGCAGGCTACACATTATACAACATTGCAATTAACCAGAGCTTATCTCAAGGAGAGGCGAGATTCTCTTGACAAATTATAATAATTTAACTAATGAGCTAGATGAGGTGTACATGAATGCTGATCTAGAAGCTAATTTTGTTATGGATAGAAACTGACGAAATAATATAGTCTGAACACACTTGCTACAAACAGAAGCCAGACATGAGTTTTACAATTAACATAATTTTAACATTTTGCAAATGATCATTTTCAGTTCTAGGACGGGTGATGAATATAGAAGTTTCTGTTGGTTTTCTTAGTATTTGTTTAATAAGAAAAAGCCTGCATTAGGAGAGGCATGTTGTTGTTGCTGTTTCATCATTTTAGTCGTGTCTCACCCTTTGGGACCTCCTTATGGATTTGTTGGTAAGATACTGGAGTTGTTTGCCATTTCCTTCTCTAACTAATTTTATAGATGGGGAAACTGAAGAAAAGAGGTTAAGTGACTTGCCCAGGGTCACACAGCTAATAAGTGTCTGAGGTCATATTTGAACTCATGAAGATGAGTCTTCCTGATTCCAAGTTCAATGCTCTGTCTAAGGCTGTCCTAGGTGAAGCCCAGTTTACATTCATAGTGATGAGTGACAGTCCTATTGCACCCAGCTCAGGTCAGACTATATCTAGAGTGTTATGTTCAGTTTTGTGAGTTGTGTTTTAAGGAAGACATTGCTAAACTGGAGTGTCCAGGAGAAGTCAAGTAGGATTGGGAAAGGTCTTGAGTTCAAGCCACATGAAAACTGATTGAAAGAAATGGACAAGTTTACCTTACAGAAGAGAAGGCCCATGTAGAACATATTGTTTCCAAATACTGTCCTGGGGAAGAAGGATAGATGTGTTCTGTTTGGTCCAAAAGGACAAAACTGTGAACAAAGAAAGAGAAAAGAGACAAATCTGGGCAAATGCTCATCATGAATAGAGTTGTCCAAAAGTAGAAGGTGGTGCCATGAGAAGTGGTGGATTCTACCTCCTTGGAGAGTTTGGCATATGTCCCATAGAGGGGACTATTTTTCAGAAATGCATTGGATTAGATGGCTGCTAACATCCCTCTTAGTGCTGAAATTCCAGGATTATTTCTAGTAAGACGGAATTAATTAATTCAAAAGCAATGGCAGATTCGCACAAGTGTTTCATGGGTATATGTGATGCGTCCCATCAGTTAAGTCATTCTGCCATGACTCCTGCAACCAGTGACAATGAATCTCTCTTCTTGAAGTTCTCAGAGCCCTTCACTGCTTCTTCATCTATGTACACGTCCCATTGGAAACTTGTAAGGGCATTGCTATCCTATACCTTAAACATACTAGACACTTTAGACATGTTTGTACAATTGAAGTGAATGTAGGGTTTGAACGTTGCTTTCTGATACTGGTTCTAGAAGAGAGACATTAGTGAGAATAAAAGAATGTAATCCAGAGAAATTGTCAATGCTCAAGTAGGATCATAGGTTTTTATAATGTGTTAGAATCACTTCAAATGTACAACCCTTTCCATTTTTAAATGTCTACTTTTGTGCAATCTCCATGTTGACTGAGGCTAAGGGAAGGTGCCAGAGTAGCCAAACCACATAGCACAGATTGAGTAGCTAGGGGATCTAATTTTGGGAAGAAACACCCTCCCCCATGCCCCAATATCAGTGCAAGTCCTCTTTGCTACGTTCTTGTTATAGCTATGAATCAGGTCAACTTCTTTCTCTATTCAAAAATCTTCAATGACTCCCCATTTTGTAGAGAATAAATTATAAAACCCTCAGTTATTTCTAATTGTTCTTTGTGTTTTATGCCCCAGTCAAATTGGACCACTTTCTGTTCCTTGGACATATATCAGACTTTTATTTTCTGTGCTTTTCCTTATAAGTCACTCTCTCCTAAGATGACTTTCCCTTGCAAAAAATTCCCAGTTCAATATCCAATCAATCAATCAATAAAAAGTTAACAAGCACTTATTATGTATTAAATACCTATTAAGTGCCAGGAACTCTATATGAAAAAATCCCTTCTTGCAAAGAATTTACATTTTCAGTTTAAGCAATTGACCCAGCTTCAAACTGAAGAACTACGTAACTCTGGGTAATCTGTTTCAAGTCTTGAGCCTCAGTTTCCTCATTCATAAAATGGGAATAATGATCCTTCTAGTCTCTGTCTCATAGGCTTGATTTGAGGGAAGCACTTTGTCATCCTTAAATGGTGACTTCAGTCTATGTTCAATCTATTATTTCTCTTCAAGAACTACCTCAAATATTACTCATTACATAAAATCTTCCTTGATTCTGTGCTCCCAGTCCTCCTCATATGATATCGCTCTTCTCTGAATCTCTATCCTATTTATATAGGAACTTAAAGTTGGAAAAGCATTTTCTGTATGTTATCTCAGTTAAGCCTCAGCACAGCCCTGGGTTACAGAGACCTTGAGTGACCTTCCCTTGGTCACCAAGTGAGTGGCAGGATGGATTCCAACCTTTTCCTCTCCCTAATCAGGCCTCTGCCGGCCACCGTTGACCTTGCTCTAGTAAAGTAGCATCCTGGAGGGAGGATAGCCAAGGGGCAAAGTCGTATCACCTTTCTCAAACTCAGTTTCTTCCTTGGGGAATGAAAATAAAAATATTTGTTTTAGCCAAACACAGGCCTGGCATCAGAAATAAATAAATGAATTTGTTTAGAGCATAGAATAAATGCTTGGGAGAGGAAAAAATGTGGGATATAGAATGAAATGACCCAAACCTGAATCCCATCTCTCCAACTTGGACTCCTTATGTGGCTACTATAGTCCAAAGTTTCCTCATCTGCTAAATGAAATGGTTGGGCTAGATAACTAGTGAGGCCTCTCCCAGCTCTAAACCTACACACTCATGACTTTTTATGAGAAGAAATGTTCAGGTTGGGAAGTAAGAGAGCAAGCAGATTGGAGTAGGCCAGCTGTAAGGGTCTCCTAGATCTAATCATTTTTGACTGTGTCCTACTCAATAATAGAGATGGTGATTGGATTTATGATTTCATTGGTAGAGTTTCAGATGAGGAAAATCTTTCTTCCAATGAAGTTCTGGTGCCTTCTCTGTAGTTTGTAGTTCATATAGATGCCTAGAGCTTTGAGGGGCTGAGTGATTTGTCTAGCCAGCCCATGCCAGAGATGGGACCTGAATCAAGGTTTTCCTGGGAGTTGGGGGTGGGGTGGACATCCAAAACAGGGCCTGGAGATAAAATACTTACTAAACCTGTGTGACTCTGGACAAGTTGCTTAAGCACTCTGGGGTGTAACTTTGTCACTTGCAAAATGGACGTGATAATAGCACTTACCCCATAGAGTTATTGTGAGGACCTAATTAGATAATGTTAAACATTTAGCAAACTTTAAAGTGCTATATGAATACATAATTGTTATTATTAAATTGTTGGTGGTGGTGGTTGTGGTGGTCCTGAGGCCAACTCTATTCTCTCACTGTATAATAATATTTTGTTGTTTTTCAGTTGTTTTCAGTCATGTCTGACTCCTCATGACCCCATCTGGGGTTTTCTTGGCAAAGATATAGAGGGGTTTGCCATTTCCTTCTCCAGCTCATTTGACAGATGAGCAAACTGAGGCAAACAGGATTAAGTGGCTTGCTCAGGGTTACATAGCTAATAAGTGTCTGAGGCCAGATTTGATCTCAGGACAACTCCAGGTCCTACACTCTATCCTAGGCTGCATCTTGCTGCCCTAGTAATAGTGATAATAATAAGAATAACTGGTTACTTTACAGTTTTAACATGCTTTCATAACCATTGTCTCATTTTAGCCTCATGTCGATCCCACAAAGCACATATGGCAGATATTTTTGACCTCAGTTTACAGGTGAGGAAACTAAGATTGTGGATGCTTAAGTGACCTGATGGCCATAGAGTTGGGGACTGTCTGAGGAGGGATTTGAACCCAAGTTTACTTTGATTCCAAGTTCAGCATATTTTGTCTTTGGTGAAACCATTTCTTTGGGGAAGAGGAGACAGGGATGAGTTCATCTGATCTGCTCAAATTAATTTCTTTGTGTTAATGCACTTTTACTGAGAGCCTCCAAGCATTTGGGAAATGGGTGAATTTAAAAATAAATATGGAGGATAGCTGTATTTGATAACCAGGGCAGATCAATACCCCACATTGACTTCTTCAATTTTGCTGCCAGGGATAGAAGTACCAGTTTAAGCCATGACTCAAGTTTACTTGGCTAGTATTAGATTTGGTCTTTGGCTCCTATTTTAATCAATTTTGGAAATGTTTGACTCACAAGTTCTTATCTCAGATGGCATCTCATCTCCTCAGTTCCTGATAGGCTTGAGACTGGGATCTGAAAGCAAGAAAATTGATTTCAGAATGCCTTCTGTGCAGATATTGGCAGCCCTGGATATTCTGAACAAAAAACAGAGGGATGGGATCTAACAGAAGCTTTCTAGCTTGCACCTGGCATGTGCCATGGGGAGTTTGGCAGCAGGAAACTTCCCATGGATTCTTGTAGTTTAGAAAGCTTTGGTAAGAGGAAGAGAATGGCATAGTGTCAGGGTCTCTGATATGGGCAGGTCTAGGAGAATTGGGAAAGGTTTGGGAGGTTTTGCAAGGGCCCACCTACTGCTAAGCTTATGAGAAGGAATTATCATCACCCCATCCTTCTACTGTTTTCTGGGCTTGAAATCTTAAATAGTTCCCAGTCCCGCTCAATGTGGAGGAACTTTCCCTAATCCATTCATGGCAGAAACAAAAATGGAAGGTGAAAATCGCCCAGTTAATGAATGAATGAATAAGGTTTTTTATTAAGCACTTACTATATGCAAATCATGGGCATCCAGGTGGCACAGAGAATAGAGTGCTGGGCCTGGAGTAAGGAAGACACCTTCCTGAGTTCAAATCTGTCCTCAATCACTTACTAGCTGTGTGACCCTGGGCATTTAACCCTCTTTGCTTCAGTTTCTTCATCTGTAAAATGAGTTAGAGAAGAAATGGCAAACTACTTCAGTATCGTTGCTAAGAAAACCCCATATGGGGTCACGAAGAGTCAGGCATGACTGAAAACAACTGGACAACAAAAATATGCAAATCACTGTGCTAAATACCAGGGATATAAATACAAAAACACAACCATTTTTGCTATGTAAGAGCTCCCATTCTTATAGTTGAAGTCAATATACATAAGAGGTTTTTGCAAAGTATATGGTAGTGAATCTTCTTCAGTGTTATTTCTATAGATGAGACAATAAGCAATTTTTTTTGCAAAAGTAACACTGGTTTATTATGTAACTTTTATCAAATCATAATGAAAAGTATAGTGGAAGATTATGGACATTATCATCTCAGACATCATCAAGATACAATAGAATGAAAAGCAAGCTTAAAGAAAGTTTGGCAAGAGACAACTAGTAAAAACTATTCCATGGGCTTTTGAAGATGAAATTGAAAGAAGGACACCATGCCATTGAAAAATGGAAAATATCTGTCAAGATTCCGTGGTAAACAAAGAGTTTTTCTAACAACAGAGTTACCATCATTGGATCCTAAAATTATTACAGAACAGTGGACAGTGTGAGGACATAGGATTTTCACTAAGTAAAGTAAAGGTTAAAAATAAAAGCTGGATTGGGCTAATTATACATAAGGGATATTTGTCCTGGAGGTGACATAATGGATACCCAGAAGGTGACTACTACCTAAGATAACTGAAAGTGAGGAGATAATGAAAAATCACAGGCCTAAAGATTAGCAAAGTGGGGAGGAGGGACAACTAAAAAAAATATCATTGATTATCTATGTATTTGCCTAGTTAATCATTGAATTTAAAATTTCCTTTCAATTTATTATTTATTTGTATTAAACATTCTTTAAAAAAAAACTTTTGAGTTCTAAATCCTAGCCCTGCCTATAGCCCCTCTCCCAACTATTGAGAAGGCAATATGATATGAATTATACAGGTGAAACAATACAACACATTTCCATATTAGCAAAGATTGCAAAAAGAAAAGCAAGGAAAATAAAGGAAAAAAATTATACTTCAGTTTGTACTCAGAGTTCATCAGTTCTCTCTCTGGAGGTAGATAGCATTTTTCCTTTTTTTCTTTTCTTTTCAATTAATTAATTTATTTTTAATTTTCAACATTTACTTCCACAAGATTTTGAGTTCCAGATTTTCTTGCCATTTCTCTCCTCTGCCTACCTCAAGAGATCATGCATTCCAATTATCCCTTCCCCCAACCTGCCCCCCCTTCTATCACCCCTCTCTATTTTCTCATCCCCTTCCTCTCTGTTTTCTTATAGGGCAAAATAGATTCCTATACCCCATTGCCTTTATATCTTATTTCCCAGTTGCATGTAAAAATAATTTTTTGATTTTAAAACTTTGAGTTTCAACTTCTCTCCCTTCCTCCCTCCTCCCCAGCGATCCCCACTGAAAAAGCATGCAATTCTATATAATTTATACTTGTGTAGTCATGAAAAAAATTTTCATTACAGTCATGATGGGAAAGACTAACTATATTTTCCTCCATCCTATCCTGTCTCCCCATTTATTCTATTCTCTCTTTTGATCCTGTCCCTCCTTAAAAGTATTTGTTTCTAATTATCCCCTCCTCCCATTTGCCCTCCCTTTTATCATCCTCCCACCCTCCATTTATCCCCTTACTCCCTATTTTCCTGCAACATTAAGATAGATATTCATACTAAATTGAGTGTGCATGTTATTCCCTCCAAAAGCCAAATCTCATGAGAGTAGTTTCACTCTTTCCCTCTCACCTCTCACCTTTCACCTCCATTGAAAAACTTTTTCTTGCCTCTTTTTTGTAAGAGATACTTTACCCCATTCTATTTGTCTCTTTCTCCTTCTCCCAATATATTCCTCTCCATCCCTTGATTTTAATTTTGAAGATATCATTCCTTCATATTCAACTCACCCTGTGTCTTCTGTCTATAAATATAATCACTCTAATTACCCTAATACTGAAAAAAGTCTCAAGAGTTACAAATATTATCTTTCCATGCAGGAATGTAAATAGTTTAACTCTAGTAAGTCTCTTATGATTTCTCTTTCCTGTTTACTTTTTCATGCTTCTCTTGATTCTTATATTCAAAAGTCATATTTTCTATTCAGTTCTGGTCTTTTCATCAAGAATGCTTGAAAGTCCTCCATTTCATTGAATAACCATTTTCCCTGTGAAGTATTATACTCAGTTTTGATGACTAGGTGATTCTTGGTTTTAATCCTAGCTGCTTTGACCTCTGAAATATCATTTTCCAAGACCTTCTATCTCTTAATGTAGAAGCTGCTAGATCTTGTGTTATCCTGATTGTGTTCTCACGGTACTCAAATTGTTTCTTTCTGACTGCTTGCAGTATTTTCTTCTTGACCTGGGAACTCTGGAATTTGGCTACAATATTCCTAGGAGTTTTCCTTTTGGGATTGCTTTCAAGAGGCAATCAGTAAATTCTTTCAATATCTATTTTACCCTCTGGTTCTAGAGTACCAGGGAAGTTTTCCTTGATAATTTCTTGAAAGATGATATCTAGGCTCTTTTTTGATCAAGGGCTTTCAGGTGGTGCAATCATTTAAAAGTTGTTTCTCCTGGGTTTATTTTCCAGATCAGTTGTTTGTTCCAATGAAATATTTCATATTGTCTGCTATTTTTTCATTTCTTTGGTTTTGTTTTTTAATTTCTTGATTTTTCATAAAATCATTAGCCTCCATCTGTTCCATTCTAATACTTAAGGAAT
The DNA here is from genome assembly GCA_023548195.1 of Bettongia penicillata ogilbyi. Lineage (NCBI taxonomy): Eukaryota > Metazoa > Chordata > Mammalia > Diprotodontia > Potoroidae > Bettongia > Bettongia penicillata. The sequence continues at coordinate 785,936 of JAJHZJ010000433.1, read as the reverse complement.
TATTTTTTTCAGTGAGCTTTTGGACCTCCTTTTCCATCTGGTCAGTTCTGCCTTTTAAGGCCTTCTTCTCCTCATTGGCTTTTTGGATCTCTTTTGCTATTTGGGTTAGTCTATTTTTAAGGTGTTATTTCCTTCAGCATTTTGGATCCCCTTTAGAAAGCAGTTGACTCAGTTTTTATGATTTTTCTTGCATTAGTTTCATTTCTCTTCCCAAATTTTTCTCTACTTCTCTTACTTGATTTTCAAAATCCTTTTTGAGCTCTTCTGTGGCCTGAGACCAATTCATATTTTTCTTGGAGGCTTTGGATGCAGGAGCTTTGATTTTGTTGTTTCCTTCTGTATGTATATTTTGGTCTTCCTTATCACCAAAGTAAGAATCTATAGTCTGATTCTTTTTCTGGTTTTTGATCATTTCCCCAGCCATTTGCTTGACTTTTCAGTTCTTTGTCAAGGTAGTTCTCTGCCTCTAATGGGATGTACTGTCAGCTACTCAATCTTCCCACATTTTATGAGCCTAGAACTCCAAAAATAACCTCTACTTCTGCCGCAATAATCATGTATTAAGCACTTAGTGTGTGCTAGGTACTGTGCTAAGTGGTGGGGACACATATAAAAACCCCTGATCTCAAGGAGCTTAGATTTTAGGGGGTGGGGGAGAAAACGCATACAAGATCACTAAAAGGGGAAGGGGAGGAGAAGATGCTGTGCTAGGAGATGGTGACAAAGTCTGGAGTGTCAGAAGCATGGCAAGCCTGTGGTAATTTTCACAATAGAAGTCCTGGGAGAAACTCACTAATGGCAAAAGAGGACTGACATGATGCTCTATGGTGAGAAGTTCCCAGGTGCAGAGGGAAGTATCCATTTTTCACAGTGAATTACTTGATTGTGCCATGGACTTTGGGGGTGATAACATTCTCTTCTGGGTCTTCAGTAGCTGAGGATGCTAAGAATATAATGAGTTCATGCTACCTCGTGGTTCAGTACCTGTCACAAAGATGTCTCCCCTGAATCTTTTTCTCCCCATCCTTCCAACCAGATCTGTTTTAGAGTCACATTTTAGAGCCACACTATGAAGAATAATTTAGGTCATAATTATATTTTTACAGCTTATGTGTTATCATCAATGGAAGCTTATAATGGGAATTACAATTCAGTGAATTCATTTAGCATTTAAAGGATCAGAAGGAGAAAATAATCTTCTACAGGCTAAAATTCACCTTTGAAGCCTTGTTCACTTAACTACCCATAAGCAAATAAAAGGGAGCCATGCAAAGAGTATCTCTGCCAACAGATGATCAGACTTATGCTCTCCATTGGGTGTACTGAGGTCTCTAGGACTCCTGAAGATTTAGTGAAATGCTAAAAGAAATAAATTTGGTAGTACTAAAGAGAAAGCTATTATAACTTTAAACAACCCACATAATACAAGCTATCCCTTAAGCCTTTCCTTGCCTCCACTTCCTAGGAGCTTTAAGATTCTGCTCATGGACACTTCCTCTGTGAATCCCTTCTTTATCTTGAATCAGCAATTAAGCATTTGGCTCTGCAACTACATGATGCTACGGTGAATGATACCCCACGCCTGGAGTCAGGAAGATTCATCTTCATGAGTTCAAATCCAAACTCAGATACTTACTAGCTGTGTGACCCTGGATAAATCACTTACCCCTATTTGCCTCAGTTTCCTCAGCTGTTAGAGCAGAAGAGGGAAATGGCAAGCTCCAGTACCTTTGCCAAGAAAACCCCAAAAGGAGGTCATGGAGAGTTGACCATGATTGAAATGACCAAACAACAAATATCAAAAGCACATTGGTAGTAGGGATATAGATGCAAAAATAAATCTACTCCATTATTAGTGCTTTCTTCCTCCTCCTTTGGATTCATTTTTTTCCTGTGTACAGTTGTATCCTAGAAGGTAAGTTTCTTGATGGTAGGGATGATTTTTCATTTTTATCTTTGTCCCTTCAGTGCCTAGCATTGTGCCTTACCTCCATCTACTGGCTTCCTTCAAGACTTAGTTCAAATCCCAGCTTCTTCAAGAGCTGCATGGCTAGTGGAGATTATTTATTTACTCTGTACATATCTTGTTTGTACCTAGCGATCTACATATCTTCCCTCATTAGAATGTAAGTTTTTTGTTTCTCTTTAGATCCCTGATACTTATCACAGCACCTGATACATGATAAGCCTTTTTAATTGATTGAAAATCACAGAACTTGAGAGTTGGAAGTGTCCTCACTGACCATTTAGTGAAAGGAATTTTCACTATTACATATCTGACAAATGGCCATCCAGCTTCTAAGTGATGCCCTCAAAGGAGGGAAAATCATTGGTAGTCTATTATACTTTGGAGTAGCTTGCATTGTTAAGAAGGCATTTTGTGACATAAAGTAGGAATTTGCCTCATTGGAATCTTATCTACTGTTCCTTGTTCTGTCCTCTGGACTGAAAGGAAAAAATCTAGTTGATTTCCCACTTCAAAATCCTTCAGTACTTGAGATCTCTCCTGAGTCTCCTCTTCCTTAGTTAATCACCCCTAAATTCTCCAACTGATCTCTGCATGCCTCGACCGGAGGCCCTCCATCATCCTGCTTGTTACCCTCCAGCTTATCAACATGCTTGGAACCATCATCGAATCATCATCGAACTGGAGAGTTAGAGGTTAAAGAGATCCTTGAGTAAATCCAGCCCATCTTCACAGGTGAGGTAACTGTGGTCAGAGATTTAAGTGACAGCTAAGTTCTCACATGGCAAAGCTAGGATTTCAACCCAGGTCATCTGACTCTAATTCTTCACTCTTTTCATAGCACCATATCATTCCCAGAACTGAGAACAGTTCTCCATTATGGCCTGAATAGGACAGAGTCAGGATGTCCATCAATTTCTTATTTCTGGAAGCTTTGTCTCTCTTAATAGAGTACAAGATTTCTTTAGTTTTTTTTTGACAGTCACATAACCCTGAAGACTGATATTAAGCTTTTGACACATGACTCCATCTTGAACTTTTTGGGACAGGCTGATCCATGTCTCACTCATACCAAACTTGTGAAGTTAATTTTTTTTTTGCACCCAAGTGTTGGACTTTATTTCTATTGAACTGCATCTTATCAGGTTTAGTCCACTTCTTTGGCCAGTCAAGATCTTCTTGGATTCCAAATACATATTCTACAAATTTGATTATCTTTCCATCTATGCTTTCATGTAAATCATTATAAAAACACCAAACAGTCCAAAGCCAACCACAGATCTCTGGGGTACCTCATTGCAGACTTCCTGTGACACTGGCATTCAGCCAACAGTAATTATTAGATAGATTAATATTAATTTTAAGTTTTTATTCTATTATAATTATTAGTATTCTTTTGTGAATCTATTTTTTGGATAAATTAGATTCATATTTTCATATGAATTGTCCTTATCTTTCTATTTCCTCCAGCAGAAGAGTAAGAGGCATATTATGAACTGCTTGACTACAATATAAGTAAATTATATCTGTATACTATTTTCCAGGCCTACTTGTTTAGGAATCTTATTAAAAATACTTATTCTGTGCTTAATTAATGTTGAATTGACTCATAAGAGATAATTTATTATACTGTAAGCTGCTCAGCTTGAAGTTGAATGAGGATAGGAATCTTCTTATCTCCCATAATACAGGCTTTGTTTATATTGGTGGAATGGAATTATACTATGGGAGAATTTAGCCTAGGTACCTTTGCTTTGTCATGTAAGAGTCCTGCCATCTTGGTTAGTTAATGTCAATGGGCCTCAGCCTCCATATCTATGAATAATAATGCTAGTAGTACCTGTTCAGCATATCTCACTGATGATCATGATAATCAAATTAGATCATGTATGTAATGCTTTAAAAGGGAGTATGACACAGGGAATAGAGAGCTGGCCTTGATGTCTGAAAGAAACAATAACACTGACACATACCATGTAACCCTGAGAAAACCACTTCCAATTTTTTTTACTTCCCAGTCTCTCTAAGACTTTAAATTGCAGTAGAGTTGTTGAACTGCATTGGGAGGAAAAGTTTTCTCACTGGAGTTCTATACACTGATGAAATCACAGATCTGGTAAAAAATGTGAAAATACTTAGTAAACTGCAAACTGCAAAATTTTATTATATTTTATGAGCATCATTCTGAATCTACCAAATCTTTAAAAATTATATTAGTTTTTCAAATGTGCATTATTGGCTGAGATTTCAGAGTCCTAAAAATATACTATGCTAATAATAAGGCACACATGGGATAAATATCCATGTAAGTGGCTTACACGCTTAGCTTTCCTTTTTCCAGTGTAGGGTCTTATATTTCTTTGTTTCACACCTCTAACATTAGAGAGTTCCTTGTTGGACACTCTTTCATAGAGTATTTGGGCATAATGCAAGAATACAATGGAAAATTCTGTCTTTCTTAAGAGAAAGTATAGAAAGGAGGTGTTAGAGCAATAAAATGGGGAGAAGAGAGATAAGGGAAGCTACTCAAATGTATTTTCGGGTCATAAAATTAAGAGCTGGAAGTTCACCTTGGGGATCATTGTCAATCCTCCTCATTTAATAGATGAGGAAACAGTGACTCAAGATTAAGTAATTTGTTTAAGATTACATACTTAGTAAAGAGTAGAGCAGGGAGTTAAAATCCAGTTCTCTTCATTGTCTCTTTCTCTTCTCTTTATAGTTTTTTTTTCTGAGTGATCTCAGTTTACATGGCTTTTATTATGTCTCTATAGCTGAGCTATATACCTTATGAGCTAAGCTCTATACCTTATTTAAATATCTAACCCCAATTTGTTTCTTGTCTCCAGTCCTATACCGCAACCTCCTTACGTGGCATCTGAAACTGGGCATATCCAAAGACATTTCAATCTCATCCTGTCTCAAATAGGACTCATTACCTTTCCTCCCAAATCTTTTTGACAAATTCCCTATTTCTGTGAAGGGTAAGGACATTTGCCTAGTGTCCCAGCTTTGTAAACTTACAATCCTTTATTCTTCATTCTCCCTTACCCCACAGACTCACACAGTTGCCAAAACTTGCTTTTTCTACCTCAATGATATTTTTCAAAAAAATTCCTCTTTTCAGTATTCATCCAGCCACCACCTCAGTTCAGCCCTCCTCACCTGGACTGCCATGACAGCCTCCTATCCATGTATGTTCCACGTATACATCCATGCATATGAATTGTATGTGTGTCTTGTTTTCCTCATGGTATGGAAGCCCTTTGTGGGCAGGAATTATTCCATTCTTGTTTCTGTATCTCCAGTACTTGGCACAGCACCAGGACTGTGGTAGTTACTTAATAGATGATCAATTAATTGATTAGTCCAGTTCTTCCCTCATCATCACACTGTTCCCCAATTGGGAAGTGCATGGCTTGACTTTCCACCTTGTCCAAGATGCTTCCTTTACAAGAAATTTCCAAAGGTCCTCATTACAATGTGGTGTCTCCCATGGAATGATCTCATGGCATGAAGCTGGAGGGCAATGCTTTGGTCACTAAGCAACCTTAATTAATGAATTTACCTCTTATATATACAATGGAATGTACAATTCATCATTGTCATTTCTCTATTCAAAATTTTACAACAGCTTCCTATTTCTTTTCTGTTTATTACCCAAACTCCTCTCTTTTCATTACCCTGAGTAATTTGGCCTTTGACTTTTTAGTATTTTTAAAATCAATGACGGTGAAAATTACAGACAAAATGCTTATCAAATTTGTAGATAACACAAAGGTGGGAAGGATAACAACTCACTAGTTCATATGATCATAGATTTAGGATTGGCAGGGACCTTAGAGGTCAGATAGTTGAAACTTATCATTCTATAAATGAGAAAATTGAGGTCAAAGGAAGTTAAATGAGCTGTCCAAGGTCATAAAATAGCAAATGACAATCAGAATCTGAACTCAGGACCCCTTTCTTCAAAGTGAATACTCTTTTCATCACACTGTTGTGAAATTGGGTGCTATCTTTATTTCCATTTTATAGATGATGAGAAAATTGAGCCTCAGAGAGGTTGTTATTTGTCCAAGTTTACAGAACTAGTAAATGTCTGAAGAGAGATTTGAACACAGGTCTTCCTGGCTCCAAATATGAGCTGGAAAAGGAAGTGACAAACTACCCTAGTATGTTTTCTAAGAAAACCTCAAATGAGTCAGTATTGACTACAATGGCTGAACAACAAGTACAAGGACCCTAGTGAGCCAAAATGGTTGAATGGTAGATGAAATAGATATGTGTTTGTATTCTCAAATGTCTCCACTTCCCATTTGCTCCAAGAGAAGATGGTGTGTTTCTCTGGGACAGAAGGAGAGGGAGGAGGTCATCTCTTGTGGTAATTGTCCTTAATCTATCAAAGGACATGGTATAGAGGACCATATTCTTCTTCCTAAGGCCCCTTTGATGAAAAGTTGAATTTATGTTTTCTACCTTCACTGCTCATTTCTCTCTTCAGGATCATATAACCAGCAGATGTCTCTAAAACCATATTCTCTCATAAACATTTTATTGGCTTCAAAGATGCTGAGGCTTTGGGATTTATAATACTATCACATTCCTCTACCCAGGATAACATTGCCATATTGCAATTACTCCAAGAACAAAAAAACCCACACCAAGATGATGAAGAAAAGATGTTTGAAATTTGTCCCAAAAGTTCTTCTTTTTGCCAGTGATTTGGTGAGTTTTAATCATTTTGCCTTCTTTAGAGAACAATTCTAAGAGGTACATTTTTCTAGGCACAAAAAAAAAAAAGGTTTATGAATGAGCTTCCTTTCCTGAAGCATTTTCCTATACAAATGGCTCTTTTCTAATTACATTTTCCCTTCTTTTTTTCAGCTAAAGCTTGGCAACCTCAATTTCAGTGGCTGAATTTAACAAGGATACTGGAATTTGGAAGAAAGAAATATGCAAATAGAATGGAAAGAAGTCAAACAGCAGGGCATTTTTTCTCAAGAGCTAGCATTCACCCAGAACTTTGGAAAGAATGTGAGAAAGAGATGTGAGGACAAAAATACACTATCTCCTCTTCTTTCAACCCATGAGGAAATTCTACTTTCCCTACTCAGGTGAGGCTTTACAAAGTTTGATAATTGACTTGGTAGCTCAGCTGAATTCAGACTTACAACTCAGCCCAGCAAACATCTGCTAAGCACTGACTGACAAAAAATGTTCCCTGTCCTCAGGAAGCTTATATTCCACTGAGGAGATGCAACACATATACAGATAAGTGAATTCAGGGTATATGTAAAGTAATTATATGTTTTAAGTAAATTTAAAATGTACAAAAACCTAGTAATTGGAATAATCAAGAAAGGACTTGGGCATCTGAGATTTGCTTTAAAGGAGGTAGGAGATTCTTTAAAAAAAATAATACATTTGTATTATTGATGCCATTTGTGCACCAAACATTTTCCTACTTCATTCATCTGTAGATTGAATCCTCCATTTTAACAAAGAAAAATGATTAAGCAAAAGCATCTAATACCATCTGACAATAGACAGGGTGCTTTGTTCTGGCAATCCTCCACTTCATTTCCATGAGGAAGGAGGTATATTTTACTGTTAGTTCTCCAGAAATTTTATTGGTTTTTCTATTCCTTAGGGTTCAACTTCAATTTGGTGACACTTTCACTTATACCATTGTAATCATGTATATTCAGGGACTGAGATATAAAGAGATTGGACAATTAGGGAGGGTCCAGAAGATTTTATAATTAATTCTAGATGTAATAGAGTTTATGGTATAGAAAGGTGATATTTTCAGACCTATGCTTCAGGAAGACCAATTTCACACCTGGATACAGGATGAACCAGAGTGGAGAAACTGAAGACAGGTAGATTAACCAACAGTCTATTGTAATTGGTCAGGTCTGAAGGCCTGCATCAGGGTAGTAACAGTGTCAGAGGAGAGAAGAGGACATATATGGAAGATGTTATGAAAGTAGAAATCAAAAGACTTGATGACTGATTAGATATGGTGGTGGTGGTGGTGGTGGTGGTGGTGGTGTGTGTGTGTGTGTGTGTGTGTGTGTGTGTGTGTGTGTGCGCGTGAGAGAGAGAATGAGGAGCTGAAGGTGCCACCTCGGTGAATGGTGTTACTCTCAATAATAATAGGAAAATTAGGAAGAAGGAATATTTTTTGGAAAAGATAATGTGTTTCATTTTGGACATGTTGAGTTTAAGATATCCAGGTGATGGAAATACAGTTCAAAATGTCCACTAGGTGGTAGGACATGTATGATTGGAGGTTGGGAGAAATGTTAGAGTTGAGAAACATCTTCATAGAGATGATAATTGAAACCATGGGAACTGATGTGATTATCAGGGGCACATATGGAAGAAGAAGAGAAGAGGGTTCAAGACAGAACCTCGGGGAACACTCACAGTTATCTGGTAAGGCCTAGACAAAGGTCTAACGAATGAGGCTAATAGAAAGTAGTGTCTCCAAAACCTAGAGAGAAAAGAGGATGGAGAATGTCAGATACCACAGAAATGTCAGGAAGGATGAGGATTGAGAAAAGACCATTAGGTTTGACAATTGAGAGATCTTTGGAGATCTTGCAGAGGAATGTCACTTGAGTGATCAGGTCAGAAGCCAGACCATAAAGACATAAGCAGAAAGTGAGAGGAAAGAAAGTGGAAGAACCTACTACAAACAGCCTTCTCAGTGAGTTTATCCACAAAAGGGAAGAGAGCTATAGGATGATAACTGGGGGGAATGGATGGATCAGATGAGTTTTTGAAGATGAAAGAGAATGGCATGTCATAATTCAAGTGGAAATCCATAATGGTGGTACCATTTCATAGCTTCGCCAATAATGTGTCTGTCTTCCCTTCAGCCTTTCCAACATAGAATCTTTTCAAATTTTGTCATCTTTGTCAATTCATATAATATGATATGAAATTTTATGTTTTATAAATTTACATTACCTATCTCATACTATTAGTGATTTGGAACACATTTTCCTTTGATCTCTTATAGCTTCAAAATTTTTCATATCCTCTGATCACTTATCTACTGCAAAATTGCTCTTGGAGTTATATATTTGTTTCAAGGCAAAGCTATGGATTCTGTGAGGCAGAAGTTACGAAGGAGTGCATTTCAGACATTAGAGATACCTACTTTGTTCAGTCTGTCAGGTAGCTCCAGTGACTGGAAATGAAGCCCCTTAGAAGAGATAAACCACTGAACTAGGAGTGTGGAAGGCGTGAGTTCAAGTTCTCCCTCTGATGCTTATTAGTTGTGTGAACATGTTCCTATGACCTTCCAGTCGCTTAACCTCTATGAGTCTCAGTTTCTTCATCTGCAAAATTGCACTTTAACCCTTAATATCCCTTCTGCCTTGAGATCTTTGATGTTATGAGCCTAGGAACTCACCTTTCACCAAATTTTCATGTAACTCTCCCGATTTACTGTAAGGTTTTTCCAAAATCAATTAGAACAAAAACAACATAAGGATTACTTTTCAGTGTGCATATGTGGGATTTTGATTAGAGCTTGGCATATTTCTGTTAAAAAATAAAAGACTTTCAGAATTCACAAACTTCATACACTGAAGTGGGGGCCTTAGAAGGCTATTAGAATTGTGATCCTACCTCATCTCATGGTTATAGCTTAGAAGGATTCAGCTGACTTATTTGGACTTAGTTGATAGAGTATTGGGCCTGGAGTGGGGGATAATCATCTTTAAGAGTTCAAAACTGGTCTCAGACACTTACATAAGCAACATATTTCACCTTATTTGCCTCAATTTCCTCAACTGTAAAATCAGCTGGAGAAGGAAATAGCAAATGACTGCAGTATAATTGAAAAAATGGGGTCACAACAAGTCTGACACTGCTGAAAAAAGACTGAGCAACAAAGTCTGTGATTTCACTATGGTTGGCACATTCTGTCCTGGCACATGTGGAAATCTATCACTTTGTAAATGATTGGGTTTTTTTAATGTTTATTTATCTTTATTTTTCAACATTTCCACAAAATTTTGAGTTCCAAGTTTTCTCCCCATTTTTCCCCACTCTCCACCCAAAACTCTGTGCATTCTGATTACCCTGTTCTCCAATCTGCCTTCCCTTCTATCATACCTCTCCCTTCCCTTATTCCCATTTTCTTTCTTTTCTTGTAGGACAAGATATATTTCTATACCCCATTACCTGTATTTCTTATTTCCCAGTTGCATGCAAAAACAATTCTCAACATTCATTCCTAAAACTTTGAGTTTCTACTTCTCTCCCTCCCTTCCTCCCCACCCATCCCCACTGAGAAGGCAAGTAATCAATATAGGCTATATACGTATAGTTTTACAAAAGACTTTCATGACACTCATGTTGTATAAGACCAACTATATTTCCCTCCATCCTATCTTGCTCCTCATTTATTCTATTCTCTCTTTTGACCTTGTCCATCCCCAAAAGTGTTTACTTCTAATTACTCCCTCCTCCCACTTGCCCTCCCTTCTGTGATCCTCCCACCCCACTTATCCCCTTCTGCTCTACTTTCCTATAGTGTAAGATAGATTTTCATTCCAAATTGAGTGTTAATGTTATTCCCTCCTTAAGCCATCTCTCATCTCCCCCCTTTTCCCCTCCATTGAAAAAGTTTTTTTCTTGCCTCTTTTATGAGATAATTTGCCCCATTCCATTTCTCCCTTTCTCCTCCCAGTTTCTCTCTCACCCCTTAATTTTATTTTTTAAGATATCCTCCCTTCCTATTCAACTCACCCTGTGCTCTGTCTCTGTCTGTCTCTTTGTCTCTCTATCTCTCCATCTCTATGTATATATATGTATATATAATGTGTGTGTGTGTGTGTGTGTGTGTGTAATCCCTCCAGCTACCCAAATATGGAGAAAAATTTCAATAATTACAAACATTACCTTCCTATGTAGGAATGTAAACAGTTCAACTTTAGTAAGTCCCCTATGATTTCTCTTTCCTGCATACCTTTTCATGCTTCACTTGATTCTTATGTTTGAAAGTCAAATATTCTATTCAGCTCTGGTCTTTCATCAAGAATGCTTGAAAGTCCTCTATTTCATTGAATGATCAGTTTTTCCCCTGAAGTTTTATACTCAGTTTTGCTGGGTGGGTGATGCTTGGTTTTAATCTCAATTCTTTTGACTTCTGGAATATCATATTCCAAGCCTTCGATCTCTTAATGTAGAAGCTGCTAGATCTTGAGTTATCCTGATTGTATTTCCACAATACTAGAATTGTTTCTTTCTAGCTGCTTGCAATATTTTCTCCTTGACCTGGGGACTCTAGAATTTGGCAACAATATTCCTAAGAATGTCTCTTTCCAGATCTCTTTCAGCAGGTGATCAGTGGATTCTTTCAATATTTATTTTATCCTCTGGTTCTAGAACTTCAGGGCAGTTTTCCTTAATAATTTCATGAAAGATGATGTCTAGGCTCTTTTTTGACTATGGTTTTCAGGTAGTCCCATAATTTTTAAATTGTCTCTCCTGGATCTATTTTCCAGGTCAGTTGTTTTTCCAGTGAGATATTTCACATTGTCTTCTATTTTTTCTTTCTTTTGGTTTTGTTTTGTAATTTCTTGTTTTCTCATAAAGTCATTAGCTTCCATCTGCTCCATTCTAATTTTTGAAGAACTAGTTGCTTCAGTAAGCTTTTGAACCTCCTTTTTCATTTGGCTAATTCTGCTTTTTAAAGCATTCTTATCTTCATTGGCTTTTGGGATCTTTTTTGCCAATTGAGTTAGCCTATTTTTCAAGGTGTTATTTTCTTCAGCATTTTTTCAGATCTCCTTTAGCAAGCTGTTGACTTGTTTTTCATGATTTTCTTGCATTGCTCTCATTTCTCTTCCCAATTTTTCCTCTACCTCTCTTACTTGATTTTCAAAATCTTTTTTGAGCTCGTCTATGGCCTGGGATCATTGCATCTTTATTTTGGAGGTTTTGGGTGCAGAAGCCTTGACTTTTAGGTCTTCCTCTAGTGGTAAGCATTGTTCTTCCTCAACCAAAAGGATTGAAGAAAATAACTGTTTGCCAAGAAAATAACCCTGTATAGTCATATTTTTCTCTTTTTTTGTGGATTTTCCCATCCACTTGACTTTTGAGTCCTTTGTCAAGAGGAGGGTATACTCTGGGGACCTGTAAGTTTTCAGTTCCTCCAAGGTGGCACAGTGAAGGGAGAGAAGTTACTCTTCTCCTGGCCTGCACTCTGGTCTGGGAGATACTGTAAACTTTTCTGCCCAGGATCTTTGAAGCTGTCTTTGGCATTTGTGGGTTAAGCAATCTGGGAACCACAGCTGCTGCTGCTACTGGAGATTCCACCTCTGAGACCTCCTTGCACTGCGTGACCAAGATTGGGCTGCACTCTAAGGGCTGCCCTCTGCTCCAAATCCAGTGTGATTCCTGTCCACTTTTCAGGCTGTCTCAGGCTGGAAATCTCTTTCACTCTGTCATTTTGTGGCTTCTGCTGCTCTAGAATTTGTTTAGGGTCATTTTTTTACAGATATTTCATAGGCTATCGGGGGAAAGCTAGAGTAGGTGTATCTTTCTACTCTACCATCTTGACTCTGCCCCCCTGTAAATGATTCTTGCTAAAGCTGTTAATTGTTTCAAATAGTTTTTAGTTGATTCTTTATGGTAGAGTTTCTTAAACTTTTTTCACTCATGACCTCTTTTTTCCTGAGAAATTTTCACATGACCCTGGATATAGAAGTATATAAAATAAGTGTACAAATCAAAGATCTCTTGGTAAATGATGCTCAAGTGTTGCATGGGCTGAAAAAATCATCACTTTGAGACCAACCTGGAGATAAATCTGGCTGCCCTTTGATTGGTTAGTTCTTCATCCCTTGGCCTACATTTGGAAGATTTTTGCTGGGTGGGACCTGCTAAAGTGCCTGCTCCAGTCATTCAAAGTGCAATAATCACCACTGTTTTGATGAGGCATCAAGGGAAGACTCCAGGGGAGGAGCTAGCCTTATAATTTGGAGCTGTTGATATTGAAGTGTGCCCTTTATTTTGCTAATAGAAAGAAGGATATTAGGATTTAGACTTCTGAGGAACCTTAGGGATCATGTAATACACATCTCTCATTTTATAGGGGAGGAAAATGAGGCAAACAAATATAAGTGACTGGACCAGGGTCACACAGTAAATGTCTGAGGACAAATGTGAGCTAAGGACTTGATTATGGCCTTAGAAATTTCAGTTCTGGGATACTACACTACCTACTTCAGAAGGTTGTTGGAAAGTAATGCTTTATAAACTTTAAAGAGTTCCATCAAGGTGAACTTTTATTATTTATTCCCTCTGTTCATGGGCAGCTCATGCACTGATGCTCTAAGTGTGTGATTTGGCTGGTCAAGAGTCAGTAGAATATGACTGATGAGCTTGGTCTCCCACACCACTGGAGAATAGGCTGAAACTCCAGCTCACCCTTAATAAGAAATTCACTTGCTTGCATCCTAGGTCATGGAATTTCTCTCTAATCAGGGATGCCTCTGCATCTTCCCCCATCCCTGAATGAAGGAATTTTAGAATTTTTGTTAGGACCTTAGATAAGGAAGCTAACGGGGATAAAAGTCATTGGAACAGTCATCTAATAAAATTATTGTGGGAAGACTCTCCAAAATAATACCTGGCTCATAGCAAGGGCATGTGGGATTCCATTAGAGAAAGGCTTCATGGAAGTGGTAATTGTACTTGTATTTGTGGACAAGTGCTTGAGTGGAAGGCCCAGGAAAGGCCAACTATTATGTTTCCCAAATCTCTCTATCACTGAGTTTTTTAGAAGAGAGAATAGCATTGAGAAAAGCTGAATACATCCAAGTACTTGACTGAACTCACATAACAGGAACTGATGTTTCTATAGTGCCTTAAGATGTGGAAAATAATTTATGGACTGAATCTCACATGGTCCTCCCAATAGCTCTGTGGGGTTGGTTTTATTTCCCTCATTTTCTAGATGAAGATACTGAGGCTCAAAGAGATAATTCATTTGGGATCATAGGTCTAGAATCTATCTAGCCCAACTCCATTTTACAGAAGAAGAAAGTGGGAGCAAGGAAGGTTAAATAATTTTGTCATGGTCATATAACTAGTAAGAAACTAAGGTAGGATTTGAATCCATGTCTTCCTGACTACAGAGACAGGGCTGTATTCAATTCTCCTTTCTGCCCCAAACGTAGCTGTGGCTAACCTCAGAGAGGCACGAGTTTGCAGTGCACCACAGAGCAGGAATACATCTTGTCTCCACACAGAAGGCTTTCATCTCTGAATAGAGGTGATTCTCAATTTCTCAGAGTCCCATAGAAACCGTCAGAGACTCTAAGTTACCAAAGAGTGGCTGATTTGCATTGTTTAAGGCATTTTCCGTACCTGGAGCTCCCAACATCGAAATAATAAAAAGTGTAGCTTAAAATAAACTTTGTATCCACAAAAATTCATTTCTCTTCACTCCTATCCTCATGGACCTTGCATACATTTCTCCCCTTTAAATAGCCCACTCACAGGGGACACTTACTTTAAGCCAATGTTATGGCCCAGGACATCTTTTGTTATTTATCTTCACTGTGACGTCATTGGCACTTTGACATGGTCTCAGGCTAAGCCCTCATGTGGGAACTTTCCTGTTGCCTTAGTAACCATCCTGAGGCCCTGTGCATCAGCGGCTTGCTTCATTCGCTAGAAACCTCAACCTAGTCCCTGCTGCATTGGTGCTCTGGTGACCTCCAGGCTGACATCTGGCCTGCTGTTCATGTCCAGTGAGGCTGGTTGAATGGTCACTTCAAGGCCTCTCATTCTGTCTCCTCCTCCTGGATCACTTGAGATAAATGTCTGTGAAAAATAATGAGGCTAGATATTCCTAAAGATAAACTGAAGCCAGCAAGGTTATTTCAAATGACTGTAGACAGTCTCATTTGTGAGCCTGAATTCAGTTTTGCTTACCTTTTTATTCCTCCTGCTTCTTTTTTCTCCTCTCTGTTTTCTATTAAACAACAACAGGTGGATCCCTTAGTTACCTGGCAGGTATGACCCATTGGCTACCAGAATAGGTTGGTTTGGGGATTGACATATCTGACAGGGATGAAAACATACTTGGAAGGAGAATGTCTGGGCATAGACATGGTAGCAGCTGGTCAGCCACTACAGAGCTCCCCAGCCATAGTCATTGAGGAGCAAGGTCATTTAAGGCAACAGCAAAGGTAAGGCTGATGCTGAAAAATCTTTGGGTTAGTCTATTCAGGAGGGGGTGGGAAAAGTATGAGACTACATCCCAGAAATAGGTTTTAAGGCAACTAGGTGGTGCAGTAGATAGAGCACTGTAATGTTAATAGGATAGGAAGATCTTTCCCCACCTATTAATAGGCCTAACACATGGAGCCTGTAATCACATGGAGCTTGGGTCCCATGGAACTCAGACTTGACGGAGTTTGCTGAAGAAGGAGAGTCAGCAGAAAGCGAAAGCAGGCAGAGAAGAGGTAAAGAAGCAAACCATGAGGGGGCAGAGGGAGGAATTTGTCTAGGGGAACTTGTTTTTGTGGGGGGGCAGGGCCCTGATAGAAGAAAGGGTTTATGATGTCAGTGGTCCCTGGATTAGTGATAAGTACTCTGTTAAATATCTTACTTCCTGGTATTCTAATGATATCCCAAATAAATATTTTTGGTTTTGCCTTTGAGAAATAGAATTTATTACAATTTGCAAATTTTCTCTGGAAATATGCATGCATATTCCTAGAAGCTTCTATGGATATCACATAAGCATTACAAGCACCATCTCTGGAGTCAGAAGGATCCGGATTCAAATCCAGCATCATGCACTTACTAGCCATGTGACCCCAAGGCAAGTCATTTAAACCTCTTTGCTTTAGTTCCTCAGTAAAGGGAGACAGAGAAGGAAATGGCAAGCCAGTCCAGTGTCCTTGCCAAGCAAATCCTAAATGGGGTCACAGAGAGTTGGACATGACTGAAACAACTCAATAACAACAGCAGATGGTAATAGGACCATAGATTTAGGGGAGACTTGCACTAGCAGCCTCAGGATTCTATCTTTATCATGGTATATGGTAAAATCTTAATAAATGTCATTCATTCATTCAATTGTAACTAACTGAGATTTCTTTCCATAGCTTTGGAGCTCAGGAAGTAGTTCTGTAGGTTTGGGCTCTGAGATTTGAACTTGTAGTCTTTGTTTCTTTTCTAATCTTTCTGGGCTAGAAGGAGTCTTCTCTGTGAATGACTCCACCTTAGTTCATGGTTTGTAACTAAATTCAGGTCACTGAGATAATATCAGAGCAAACAGACCTAGGTACTTTGATTCCCAGTGCATTGCTCATACCATGAAGACATAATTAATCCCCTCTACTATTCTACAGCCCCTTGAGTCTGTCCTGGGCTATTTTATAATTAATACCATCTGATTGCTCTTGCTTCATGGATGTTATATACATTCTTCCTTCCCCTCATCTGCCATCTTGCCATCACCTATGAATATAAGGTCTTCTTTCATGGTAGGTGGCCAGAACTGTGTGAATAGAATTTACTTATTGAGGAAAATGGAAACAACAATTCATGCTTTTGCCAACCTATCTGAAAACAGGCTCAACACCCACAGTTCTGTTAATAAACTTTCATATGACACAGACTAAGTTCCTTCACTGTCTTGGTTGTACTTTTCTGGAGAGACTCAAGCTCCTCAGTCTGGTTATTAGCTATTAGTTCTCATTGCTCCTCCAAGGCTGTGAACCTCCAAGGCTATCCCTCATCCTCAATCTCATAAAACCCTTAGATTCTTTTAAGTCTCTGCTCAAGCACTACCTCCCTAAAGAGGCATTTCTCAATCTCCCCAGTTCCCAGTGCTTCCTCCCCCCATAAATCAGCTTGCAAATATTTGCTTTGTATACATGTGATATTTGTTTATATTTATATATGTACTTTTTCATGATAAAATGTAAGCTTCTTTAGGCCAGGGGCTTCTTATAACCTAACAGTGTCTAGCACATATTTGACTTTTAGGTGCTAGTTGATTGCCTCGTGGTTGATAATTGCTATGATCTTGTCTTGATGAGCTGAATCCCTAGTAGGAGGAATGTTGAAGGCAGTTTTCTATCAGATTCATTATCTTACTGGTTGCAAGACATTCTTCTTCCTGGTTGGAGGTGGCATATACCAGGAGAACAAACCATCCCCTGTCAGATCCTGATGGAGACAGCTTGGCACCTTGAACCCAGAGCCTTGGGGAATAACAATGACCGCAAGACAATCATCTCTATTTTCAGTCATCATTGAGGGGAACACGCTGCAGAGAACAGGCACATCTTTGGAACTGCCAATACCAAACAGAGATCAACCTCCACCAATGTGCAGGTAAATCTAAGGACCACAGGAATGGCAATATCTCTGAGAGCACCAGCCTTTCAAGTTCAAACCTGAGAACCATAACTGCTTCTTCAGGTGCTGCCAGCCCCATCTTCTCAGTAACTCCCACTACTGATGACCCTGAAAAGAAAATTCTTGGTATCAAAATCTTTGACATCATCAATGAGATCAATGTCAGACACAGATCTGCTTTTTATCAGTGGAATCAGCATTAAAGGAGATGCTTTGCTATCTGCTTTGCTGTTGTATTCTAGGGACCAAGCAACCTTTCCTCTGTCTTGTAGCTAAAGCTCCTTTATGTATTTTCTCTCCTTTTAGATTGTGAGCTCCTTGAGAACAGGGACTATTGCAATTAGGGTTGTCTTTGTTTTCCTATCACTTATAATACTTTGCACAGTGTAAATGCTTAATAAATTTTTTTAATTTCATTCATTCATCACCATGGATCATCTTTGGGAATTAAGGAGATGGGTTACTGTGGAATTAATTGTATGCTCCACATCAAGTAGCCTTTGATTCTCTGACCTGCTGGGGCAGGGAGGTATAGTGCAGTATGGTGGGTATAGGCCAGGTTTGGAATTCTGGTTCGGCTACCTACTATTCATATAACCATAGTCAAGACATTTTCTGTCTCTGGGATTTGTTTTTCTTATCTTCTGGAAAGAACATCAGAGGACACTGAGGTCAACATCCCTCAAAATATCATTCAGTCAACATGTGCTTATGAAGTATCTGCTATGTTCCATGCACTGTTTTTGGTGCCAGTGGTACAAGTACAAAGAATGAAACAAACCTTGCTTTCTGTGAACTTACATTCTAATGGGTGGGAGAGGGGAAGACAAGTGTATATGTAAACATATAGGAATAAATATAAGGTGAATGAATATGAATCTAAATATATAAATGTAGTTGTTAACTACCAGGTAGTTTTGGAGAAGGCACTGGAAGTTGGGGAGGATCAGGAAAGGTTTCATGCAGAAGATGATCCTTGTGTTGCATCTTAAAAGGGGAGAGAGAGAGAGAGAGAGAGAGAGAGAGAGAGAGGAGAGAGAGAGAGAGAGAGAGAGAGAGAGAGAGAGAGAGAGAGAGAGAGACTCTGAGGTAAAGATGAGGGAGGAATACATTCCAGGAATATGAATGATCAGTGCAAAAGCATGGAGATGAGAAACAGTTTATCATGATCAAGATCCCAACATTTACAAGGTCACACAGGCAAGATTTGAACCCAGGTCCTTTGATTCAAAAGCCAGTGAGTACCCTTTCCATTGTTTCACTGTCTTATGGGGAAAAAACAAAAGCAGAATCCTACCCCATGTTCTGATGCTGCTCATCATTTTTTATTTCATGATATGCTTTTTTTAACCACTGCCTTTTTGTCCCCCCAGGGAGCCTACCACGGTGCTTAGCATTCTGGAGCCACGCACTAAATACTTGTGGAATGGTAGAGACAATCAAAGTTAACAGGTCTAGAAAATGTGCAAAATCAGGCAGTTCCAAGTTATATATGAGGACAAAATGAGACCGGCACATGCAAAATGTTTGTGACAACCTAGAATGATTGATTTTCATATTACCTTTACACGGCGTCATTAATGAGTTAATGTAGTATGTGAAGCCCAGGCAAGGATAGTGAAAAATATGTGAACTAATCAATATTTTGTTAAAGCTGGAAAAAGGGCAGGCTCCCTGAATCAGTCATCGTTAAATGTGGATCAGAGCCTAATAAATTAGAAATAATGAAATATGCTATTTCCAAGTCGGGAATTTCAAAAATCGCAAGAGAAACCACATAACGAAGTATGAAAAACTGGGAAAATGGAACAGGAATGGAGTCATTGGCAGCGATATTCCTTCTTTGGGAAGGAAAAAGTCCTCCCGGGAGGCAGTGTTGTTCAGTGGGTAGTGCCCTGATTTTGGCATCTGGAGGATGGAGGGGGGGCAGTTCTGCCCCTCACTAGCTCCATGCCCTTATGCTAGTCACAGCATCTCTGAACCTCAATTTCCTTATCTATAAAATAAAGGGACTAGATCAGAAAATCTCAAAGGTCTCTCATAGTTCTAAATCCTTTGACTCTCCTAAGATACCTTTTCTATGATGCTGCCTTTCTGACTATAGTCTTCATGATTATTGATTTTTCCTTAAAAACCTCTAGAGTGAATTCATTTTTATATTTCTCACATATCTACATACTGTAAAAGAAGTTTTAACCCTAAAAATAGAAACAAATATAAGTGAATCTAACCATTTTTGCTCATATTCAGATCTGACGTCGTTAAATTTGTAATAATAACGCAATAAAACAATAATAGGGAGCATTTATGTAGCACCTTAAGGTTTGCAAAATGCTTTATGAACTTTATCTCATTTTATCTTTACAACTCTAAGAGATTTTGTGCAGTTATTTCAGTCATGTCTGACTCTGTTACTCCATTTGGTATCTTCTTGGCAAAGATACTGGAGTAGTTTGCCATTTCCTTCTCCAGCTCATTTTACAGATGAAGAAACTGAGGTAAAGAGGGTTAAGTGACTTGTCCAGGGTCACCCAGGTAGTAAGTGTCTGAGGCCAAATTTGAACTCACAAAGATGAGTCTTCCTGAGTTGAGGTCAGCACTCTATCTACTGTGCCAGGTACTTTTATTTTTCCCATTCTACAGATGAGGAAATTGAGGCAAAAAGGGTCACACATCTAATAAGTATCTGAGGCCAGATTTGAATTCATGGCTTTCTGACTCCGGGCCAAGCACTCTTTTCACTGTACATCTAGCTACATATCTCAAATTAGGAGAGGCTCACAGACACAGAAATTAGGAGAGAGGGAGACCTTTAGACATCGAGACAGAAGTGGATGTATGCAGACAGGAGAAAATCTTTACTATGTCATTGGGTCCAAGATATTTTCAATCTAGTCTATTTGGGTTCTCTATAAGAAGACATTTGATATTTATAAGACATTCTTTGAAATCAGAAATGGTTTCATTTTTGTCATGCATCCCCAGCACCAGAAAAATAGTAGGTAATCAATAAAAGCTTATTAACTGGCTGATTCATTGCTTAATTCTCTGGAAATGGGAAGTGGGAAGCATTTTGGACCAAAAGAAAATTGCCCCAGACAAAGAAAAAACAAACCAAACAAGGGTAGCATAGTGCAGTAGATAATCCTGGACTGGGAGCTAGGAATGCCTACATTCCAATTCTTTCTCTGACATTTACTAGCTGTTACTTTGGGCAAACCACTTTCCTTCACTGGACTTCACTATTCTCACCTGGAAAATGAGGAGGTTAGATTGAATGATCTTTAAGGTCCCTTCCAACTTGAAATCTGTGCTTCTGTTATCCTATAACAGTAGTGGGCACTAAGTAAGCCAAAAGAAATGTATTATGGTTGACTTATTGCTTTCTAGCTCAAAGAAGAGAGGTTAAGAGCCTGGGTCAACAGTAAGGACCAAAGCAAGCTCATGCCTTAGCTTCAAACCCTTCACATTAGTGAAGTTGCCTCATCTTAGTGAAGTATAAAGAAAACTGACCTTTCCCATGAGATGCTTTGGGTCCAAATCTCAACAGTCATGTGTCTTTGGGTTTATTCTTTTACCTCTTAAAGTCTCAGTTTCTGTATCTAAGAAATGGAGAGAATAATGCTTTCCCTATGTACCTCATGGAGTAATTGAAGTAATTGAGATAAAATTGTAAGCTTAGATTCCATGTAATGATGATAGTAATCTATTTGAAAGAAATACGAAATTTTGGTGAATGTCAAGTTCACTATGAGGAAACACTCTAATATGGCAACTGAAAAAACTCCTCTTATCGCAGGCTGTGTTTCAAAAGACAAGACTTCAAGGCACAAGATAGTGATGGAGCTAATGGATTCTGCCTTAGACCATGGCTACTGGACTTGGCTTTGTTCAGTTCTTTCAGGAAAGATATTGAGGGACTACAGAGCACCTGGCAGAAGGCAACTAGAATGATGGAGGGTCTTAGGATAAACTCTAATACACTATGAGGATTGAGTGAAGAAACTAAGGGTGTTCAGCCTGAAGAAGAGACAATTTAGAGGATAAATGAGAGAGTTGTCTTCAACAAATGGGTTAGCCCAAGAGGCAGAAGAATCTCCTTTGCTACAGATTTCTAAGCAAAGATTCGGTTATTATCATCAGGCATGCCATAAAGTGGATCCTTTTTCAAGTATGCTTTGGACTAGACAGCAGTTCTTAACCTCTGGTCTGGTGAAGCCTGTGGACCTCTTCTCAGAATCATGTTTTCTAATTTATAAAGCAAGATACACAGGATTTCAGTTACATTGAAATGTATTTATCAAATATTACCCCCTTCAACATTTATGGACTTAAGGTTAAGAGCCCCTGGATGAGCTCTGAGATCCCTTTCAACTCAGAAACTCTGTCATTTTGTAGTGATAATGACAATAGTGATGTTGACAGTGGTTATGGTGCCAATGATGTCATTGGGGTTTATAATGGTGATGTTGAAATATACTTTATGGTAATGCAGGTTAGCTAGGTAGTGTAGTAAATAGAGTGCCAGGCCCAGAGTCAGGAAGATTCATCTTCTTGAGTTCAAATCTAGTTTCAGACACTTACTAGCTGTGTGACCCTGGACAAGTCATTTAACCCTCTCTGCCTTGATTTCCTCAATTGTAAAATGAGCCGGAGATGGGAATGGCAAACCACTTCAGTATTTCTTGCCAAGACAACCCCAAATAAGGTCACAAAGAATCAGACAAAACTGAAAAATAACTGAACGAGAACAAAGGCACATAATATTTTCAATAGTATTAAAATTAGATCTAGCTCATAATATGACTTTTTCGAGTGACTCGTTTCTCCTTTGAACTAGGATCCATGGGTTAATGACTACTAGCAGTAGAATATCAACAAAATCTGTAGACAAAAATTCTGTTACCCTGCTTCCCTTCAATTGCTGTTTTTATTTGGACCAATAGCAATGCACCCAAAGCACCGTTTGGTCTTTTGTATGCAGGATAATTATAGGCCCACAGAATTCTTCAGGCCCCAGGTGAAAATCATTTTCCTTAGGTAATCTTCCAACATGAATGACTTATAATGGCTCATAATGAGCATCTGGGTATAACATGCATTTAAATTGTTTTCCTATCTTGTCCTCATAATATAGGGGCGTCTTAATGGCAGTCAGGAGGTTTTCTGAGATGCTGAATTCAAAGCAATTTTCCTACGTAATGATATTGTCACGGGTTCATCATTAAAATTCCTTTTGCCATCATAATTCTTGCTTGCTGACAGCTCGACACCTTAATCATTCCTACTTATTTTTGCATCTCTTTGTGAACTTCTGAGATGACATTTGAGTCTTTATGATGAAAAAAGATTTTTCCAATCAAGCAAACAGAATCTAGTGTTTCTTAATGATGGACTCAGAGCAAAAGATCATTGATTCGTTTAGAAGGGTTCTGTGAACGCAAAACCTTGGGGGCCTTTCCGTGCAGGACATATAACAATGTTAGCTTAACTCCCTGAATTTTCTGCAGATAAAGTCTCTCCCAGCTACTATTGATGTGGGATGGAAGGAGAACCACAGGAAGGCAGAATTCATAAGATAACTGCTTCAGATCATTTAGTCCAAACCTTTGATTTTTACAGAGGAAGAAACTGAGACCACAGAGAGTAGCAATGACCTGGCCAACATCCCTGAGGTTGTAGATGGCATCACCAGAATTTGAACCCTCCAGATTCTTTAACTGAAAATACAGTGTACCTTCCATAATACTGCACTTATTCAATCCAATAAAAAATTAATCTATAATCCTGTTACAAAGTTCCAAACAGTTAAATATAGCCTTGAGGGCCAACTCTGGGAGGATCCCTAGGTATCTCCCAAAACAAATAAGATGTGGATTGAAGGAATTTACATTCTAGAAGGGGGAGGGGTGGGGAAGGAAACAGGTTTTTATTAAAAACCCACTATGTGTCAGGCACTGTTCTAAGTGTTTTACACATATCTTATTTGTAAATAGGTCAGGGTTGACTTACAAAACTCGCACCTGTTGCTAACTTCCTCAGACCCATAATTCCTTTCATTCAGGGGTCAGGGATGGGAAGCAATATCAGATAGATGCATGTTTTGCTCTTAGATCTTTAGTTATCTAGATTATTGAGTTATCTAGATTATTAGGTAGCTAGGTGGTTAGTGGATAGAGTGTTGGACTGGGAGTCAGGAAGACCTGAATTTGAATCTTGCCTCAGTCACTTACTCTTTTCGTTAGTTACGTGTTAATTTTTACTAGTTTGGGGCAAATCATGTAACCTCTTTCATCCTCTGTTAAGTTATCTGTAAAATGGGAATAACAAAAGTGCCTGTGTTGAAGAATTGTTGTAAGGCTCAAATGAGATAATGTATGTAATCAAGCAAACAATAAACAGTTATTAAACACCTATTAAAGTACCTTACAAATATTAAAGTGCATAAATGCTAGGCATTTTTTTTATTATTGCAGTTAAATCTCAATGACTTGGAGAAGGGGTCAGGAAGTCGCAGGTTTTAGAAATTTTTACTTACAGAATACTTAACACTTCTAGTATCCAAAGATGAAACCAGGATGCAATTTTGACTAGTAAAAGTCTGGACTTAATCAAGAAGAATAATTTCAGTTCATTTCAATTCAACAAGCATTTTTAATCACCCACTGTGTGCCCCGGTTCAGGTTCTCATCCACTCATGCCCAGATTACTTCAATAATCTCCAGGTTGGTCTCTCAGCCTCAAGTGTTTCCCATTCTAATCCATCCTCCATTCATCTGGGAAAGAGATTTTCCAAAAGCACAAGTCTGACTATGTTGTCACTGTCCCCCGCGCCCCCCACAAAGGAGTCCAGTGACCCCCTATGACCTCCAGGATCGAATAGGATCAGACCTCTGTTTGACTTTTAAAATCCTTCACAACCTTCCTGCCTTTCAGTCGTCTTATACTCTCCAACCTCTAGAACCCTCCATCTCTCAAATCCCACCTTCTCTAAGAAGCTTATTCTAATACCCTCACCTTCTCCCACCTGCCTAGTAGTGCCTTCTTTTATCTACTCTGTCTGTACTTTGTTCGAAGGTTGTCCTTTCTTTAAGAACATAAGCTCTTGTGGACAGAAAGTATGTTTTGGCCTTTCCCAAGTGCTCAGCACATGGTAAGTGTTCAATCAATGCTCATGGACTTCCTGCCTGCCTGTCATTGTTAGGTGATGGGATAATAAATGCAAAAAAATTGGACAACTTTTGTCCTCAAGTAGCTTGTTCAAGTGCGTCTAATGGGAAGAAATAAAAAACCTGGCTCATAGATAAGTAAATGCAAACAATATGCAAAATAAATACAAAGTAATTTCAGGGTTCAAGGAGAGTGCTCCATATATGTATGTATACAGGACATCCCCCAAAGTTTTAATGTAATTTTAAGCTAAAACATGGGAGGCTGCCCTGTATGTGTGTCTTTGCATGCAAGTGTATGCCTGTATACATTTGTATTTCTTTCTTGAGAAAGAGATCTGTTCCTCCCTCTCTGTCTCACTACACATAGGATTCCTATTCGCCTTCCCTGGAAGATAGAAAGGAATATTCCCTTCTCTATTAGCTCCATCTTTTCTTTTTTCTGTCTGGTCTACATCTGTTAAAAGCAACTTGCCTGTTGCTTCCTGTGATGGTGTATAGACTGCTGTAGAGACAGTCTGCCACTTTCATTTGGACTAGGAGGTAACACACAGGTTAATTACTGTATTTGGTCCTATGGTGTTCTGAACTTCTGTGTGGGCCACTCTTTATATCTTGAAGGAAAACAATCACAAAAGGACAAAGATAAAAAGCCACGATGCAATACCTTAACTAGGTTACTGTTTTCTTCTTGTGGTTTTCCCATATTGTCTCCCACTTTGTTTCCTTTCCTTCTTGGTAAAAACTCAAAAGAAACATCATCAAAAAGGCAAGGTCTGTGGACAATTGGAGACAGATCCCAAGCCATTCCAGCAAATGGGAGGAAGTCGGCGGCACCCCCTGCACGTTCAGTCTGTCGAGAGGGGACTCGTCATCACTTCTGGCAGATTCCCTGACCCTGCAGAATACAGAGTGGTGCTCCTGAAATCCAAATGAGTTTTCCCAAAATTAATCACTAAGGTTGGTTGAAGCATCTCCTCATCAGTATTCAGCAACTCTGCCACAAGATGAAAGAGGGAAGAAAAACCTCCTCAGGAGGAGAGGAAATAGAAGGAGCCTTATCTGAGACCAAACGCCACCATCATTTACTCATCCCCAACTCCCATTGACTTCAATCAGCGCCAGCCTATCACCGGGAAGAAATTGGCCTTAGGACAGAATTTTGGATTTCTCTAATAGCATTACAAGAGGATAAAGGCTTATAATAATGAGTTTAGTATCTTGCATGCAAGAGGAAGCATTGGGTAGCAGCAAGTTTTAAAAGATGCTGTGGGCTTAGGGAATTTGATATTTGTTGGGGACGCTGCAAAAAAGGTTTCATAACAAATGAATATGTACATATGAATGCATCATTGGGGGAGCAACACTGAGAAATTAAATGACTTCATCCCAGAAGCTGGAATCGTTTTCTGTGTCTGGTACCCAGGACAAAGATAATCGATGAGGATGGTGTTAGAAATAATGATAATAGTAATAGTGAAGCTTGCATAGTACTTTACAAATACTATCTTACTTGATCCGCATAAAAATTCTTAAAGGTAGATGTCATTATTATCCATGCACTTAGAGGTGAAGAAACTGAGGTATATACAGCTGTGGTACCTGAGACCACATTTGAACAGAGGAAGCAGCTATGAGATGAGAAGAGGAAGGAGTAGATCTGCACCCTGACACCAGCTTGCTGTCCCTTTGCCAGTTCTTGGATGTTCCAGGGAAGCTTCTCAGCTTTCAGGGCCCCTTCTGCTCTGCCTGCAGCTCCACCTGGCTAGGGAAAGTCAGGCTGTCAGCCCCTCTGCCCCCTTTTGCTTTCAGGGCATTAAGAAGGTCATGATTTTTCCCAAACTCTAAATCTGAATCCTGAACCCTTTAAAACATGGGAACTATGAAATTCTCTCTGTCTGTCCTTTCTTTTGGCTCTCTCTTTCTCTTTGTTCATTTTATTTAGGTTCTGCCTTTCTCTCCTCCATCTCTCTTCTCTTTGTTCTCTCTCTCCTCCTTTCTGTTTTTTCTTTCTCTGTTCGCTCTCTCTTTCTATCTGCCTCTCTCACACACTCATATACAGAGAGTGACTCATATATATGAGCTGCTCTGTTCCTGACAGAAGTGAATCAAGGATTAAAAAAAAAAAAAGATAAGGCAAAGCAGCTTATTAAGTCAGGCTATAGATCACAGAGAAAATCAGAATATGGCCTCATCACAGTCTGACACCCACACCTGATCAGAGTCAGGAAAGGAGAGAGAGATGGAATAGAAAAGCATGTTATAAGCCATCAGCTTCAATTAAACGCTCTCTGGTATGCGTGAGAACATGCTGGGGCCAGCCTCTTTCCTTGGATCCAACTTCCACAGACCTAGCTGTTGGCTTATTATTTTCAGCACCTTTATGGCAGCTGACCCAGAAGCTCTGATAAAGCCCACCTCTTTCCTCCCATCCTTGGAATCCTTGATATTGTTTGATTCTGATTGGGATTCAGTTCATATCAATTCAAATAAGTTCAGCTCAATTTAAGAAGTCTGTACTGAGCACCTACTATATGCTGGGGATTGCAAGGCAAAAATGAAGCTGTCCCTGTCCTCAGGGAACTTGTATTCTGCTGGGGGTGGTAGTGGTGATGGAGGTGGTAGTGGTGGTAGCAGTGGCAGACTTCTCCATCCTGGTTTGCACGATTGTTCTGAATTCCCTGTTCTCTGTGGGCTTCAGTGAATTAGAATGAAGAGATTCCATCCATGAACACATACAGACAATACCTGCTCTACATCTAGCCCCATGTTAAATGGCCTGGGAGACGTAACACCAAAGAAGGATTTCTTATTGCCCCTTTGGAGCCTTCTTTTGCCTTTTGGGGGAGATTTGACATACAAGGATAATGGGATAACTGCTGCTATTATGTGAGAAAAGATGAGGACCAGATTCTTACAGAGATCAATGCAACTGGAGACCAGAGGAAGGAGAAGTCACATAGTATTGGGGAAAGTAAGGAAGACCTTAGAGAGGAAGTAGGATCTGAATTTGTCTTAAAGAGTGAAAGTCCTATGATTTTTTTGGTAAGCCAAGAAGATATAGAATGAGCCAAGGTGCTTGGAAGAATTAATTGGCTGGGGAGGAAGCAGTAAGAGAGTTAGTGGATGGACTGTTGCACTTAAAGACAAGAAACTTGGCTTCATACCCTGCTGCCTTTAAATCCTGTTTCCTCATCTGTAAAATGAAGACAATAATATTTGCATTACTTGCCTCATAGGATTTGGAGGATAGGGCTTTACAAACCAGAAATTCTGTAATGATTTAGTCATTATTAATTTTTCCACACCTTCCTTTTATGAATTATATATTGAATGGTACAGTGGATAGGGTGTTGGATTCAGTCTCTAGGTCATAGGTTCAAAACCTACCTCTGATACTTTCTAATAGGCAAATTATTTAAGTTTTTTGAAGCTCAGTTTCCTCATCTTTTTAGTATCTGGGGTTACCACCTCTCCCCAGTTTATGTTTTGAGTTCTCAAGATAAGATTACTCCAGATTTGAGATACTTTGTAGAGCTGCAACCACTTAAAATCATAGCTCACAAATGCCTACCAATTTATTTACTATTGAGAGTTGTCCAGAGAACATAATTAGATCAAAGTAAAAAGATTTAATTAAATAGAACAGTTTTTTAAAGTATCAAACATTCTCCCCCTACATAATTCAAAATGTGGGGCAAACTCTCCCACAAATACACAAACCATCAGTAGGAAGAGTGGATACATACAGAAGATGTGGTCAGGATGTATGCACTGAACAATGCACACATAAGTCATGTTCAGCGAGCTCAGGGCATGCATGTGGAAAGACAGTTCAGGCCATTTGTGTTACGGGTCGCCAGGTCCCCACCTGGCGATGTCCTCATCCTGTCCCTTCTGGACCAGCCTCCTTATTTGTTGCTTGTGGCTTACATATTCCCTAGTATTCCTGCTGAGTTCCCATGATTCACAACTTGATGCACTGTGTCTCTTAGGTGCTGCTCTGTGGTTCTTGTGGCTACTCCTGGCCACTGTCAGACTCCATTGTGAATTTGCTCAGCTTCTCTGCGTCTAGTATCTGCCTTCAGATGGAGTTCTTGCCTAGGGTATAACTTCATCATCATGAGAAGAGTGGACTCTGCTATACTCTTTTAGTTTGGAGTCTAGATGTTTTCTA
Organism: Bettongia penicillata ogilbyi; assembly: GCA_023548195.1. Lineage (NCBI taxonomy): Eukaryota > Metazoa > Chordata > Mammalia > Diprotodontia > Potoroidae > Bettongia > Bettongia penicillata. The sequence continues at coordinate 757,216 of JAJHZJ010000433.1, read as the reverse complement.
CAATGCTTTTAGAAGACCAGACATCTTTAACATACTCAGTCATCAGACTAAGGATCTAGGAGAACAGCCAAGCAAGCAACCTTCTTGGATCTTTCCCCTTTTGTTGTATGCGCTACAATAGGCTTTTTCTCTTCGTCTGGTGAATCTTTTCCCCAAGTGTTAAGCTCTTTAAAATACAGAGCAGTTTAAAAATATTTCTTTGGAAGAAACTAGGCTACTTCTGTCCTTAGGCTAGATATGCTTTTTGTACTGATCTTTCTGGGTGTCTGGTACCTCTCCATTAACATTTCACTTTTTGTTTAGGGCAAGTATTCCTTAAACCTCCTATTTTTAATTTCTGAAGGCTAGACTCTCCTAATTAGCATGAGCTCAAGATACTGCCGTCCTAATGAAATGCCAGGGTTATCAGCATGTGGGATCCTCCAGTTTTTCAATCCCCAATCCCCTTCTTCTCTCCTATGTAGATGAATGGGTGTCTAGAGTTAGGATCAAAGCATAGAGGTACAATTAAGTATGGTAAAGCTGACTAAGCCTGGGTAAGGTGGTTGATATACGACTTCTTCTCTAACCATATTTTAGTCTTTTTCTCCAGTTCTCTCACTCTCCTCTATTGGAAGTTCACGAAAGCAGAAACTTTATTTTCTTGTCTGTCCCTCCCTCTCACCCCTTTTATAGAGCGTCATGACTTCTAAGCTTCTTTATGGACCATGGAGAATAGCAGGCTACTGTTCCGGCTGGCGGGAAGCAATCAATAATCTTTTTCTTTCCTTTTCTGTCTTTGCCTATTTTCTGTTAGGAGCTGGAAAGTCTGCATGGCCTCCTGACAAGCTATGCTAACTAGATCTTGGAGCAACAATCCTATATAAAATAGGTTCATACATTTAAAATTGGAAGCTCAGACCTCAGAGCTCATCCAGTTTAATTCTCTAATGATGAAACTGAGGCACACTAAGGGGATGTGACTTGCCTAAGGTCATATTGGTAGCAAATGATAGACTGGATTAGAACCCAGGTCCTCTGCTTCCAAATTCAGTATCCTTTTCACTTTCACACTGCCCCCCAATAATTGTGTGCATGCCTTTAGGGTTATTACTAAGAATTGTGTTTTCATTAGATAGGCAACATTTTTGACACTAAGCTAGACATGTTTTCTGATGTTCCATGTGCTGGTAGATGTCAGCTTAAACTGAAATATTGAGCTAAGAATTTCCCATGAGGCCCATGTGCCTGATAATTCTCATGAAATACCTCTCTCTAGAGCAAGAATTCTTAATCTTTTGTATCATGTATTTATCTGGTGAAGGCTTTGGACTTCTCAGAATAAGATGGTCTTAAAAAATGTGTAAGATTAAATTTATAAGATTACAAAGGAAATAAAATGTATTGAAATACGGCTATCAAAATACATCCAAAATGTTAACAGATACCAGATTAAGAAACTCTTCTCTAGAGATTAAAGATGTCTTTAGTAAGGTTCAAAATTGGGGTGTTCTCTTGACCTATTCTGAGAAGACCCTGGGCATACTGGTCTCCAAAAACTTTGCAGATCTGCAAGTTTATGGAATCATGAGGGTTGAAAGGGTCTACAGGACTCACACAGTTCAAACCATAGCTGCAAAAGAGTCCTCATTATAACTGACCTGACAAGTAGTCATCTAGTTCTTGTTCAGAAAACTGAGACTGGGTTCTTGGGCACTAATATTTAAAAGGCTACTTGGCACCTGTGCTTCTTATCGGTCAGAAACAACTGACCTTAGTACCTAGTGAAAATAGAAAGTTCTCAAATAGTCTACTATTCCCTTATCATTGGGGGTCTTCTCTGTGGCCTATCTCCTTTCTTTGGGGGGGAGGTATCCATCTAGTAGATGCCCCATGGTGTCTCAGATCAATACCACTCCCCCACCAAAAAAAATTCCCCTAGACTGAATTTGTTTTAAAAGCTGATTCGAGAGTAGGACCTGCAGAGGTAATATTTAGCCCAGGCATTAGAACTTTCTTGCATCACTGCCTCAGTGGGGGCAAATATATGAATCTGAGGGAAAAATTGAGCCGAATTGAACATTCCCCATCCCTCCCCTTATTACCATCCGACCTGAAGCTGACCACCCAAAATTTGAACCTATTTAAACAACTCACAGGCCATTGCCACTTGCTGACATCTCCTTTCATATTGTTCGGGGGAATAGGTCCATTTCAATGCCTGACAAACACTTAAAAAAAAAACAACAAACCAAACAAACAAGCAGGAGGAAATTGAACATCTTAAGTGGAAGTCCATTTTTATGAGTGCCTCAAGTTATCAGAAAATACCATTTAAAAAAAATGTTCCCGTTCCTGAGACTGCCAGCTCCTTGACATAGACATGAGTCACATAACTGCTTCCCTGGGCCATTGTGTCTCGTTTTTGTAGTACAGTATTATTTGTCACTAAGTACCTTTTATTGCTACAAGGAAACAGCAAAGCTGAAGAATGCGTTTTCAGGACTGCTTCCCCAAGACCCGCAGCTGGAGAGACATGAGGTGTTTCTACATGTTCCCCTAAGAAAATGAAGCAGTAAGACCCTATTCAAAGAGACAGAGCTCGTGTGCGTCGCCTGAGATCGTAATCATTCCTGATACCAGTGTTGGGGAGTTGTATTTGAGCCCAGACGAGAATGGAAACAGATGCTTCTAACACAGGCAGGTATTAAGTCTATCCCCTGCAGGCAATACATGCATCTTAAATCATTATCATAAAAACACTTTCTGGTTTCTAATAAAAGGAGGGCTGAAAATAAGCCCTGGGAGAGAGGTCAGGAAACTTATGGTCGTGTTCCACCTCTCATTGCCTAGCTAGGTCACCTTAGGTGAGTCACATAGTTTGTGAATCAGTTCTGTCTTTTTGTTGAACGACCACCTAAAGAACTAAGATAAGGATTGGGTAACTGAGGATTTCTCTTGGATGCAGACATCCAGTGTGGAGGATACTCCCATTCCATGATGGACCCTCATTGTCTCATATCAGGAGAAAAGTCTGTCCACACTTCCTCAGTTAGACCCCAAAAATTACCCAGGATATATTGCCACCACTCTCCTGAGATCCCCTTTTCCTCTGTCTCTACCATCTCCTAGGGATCCAGATAGAGGGATCTGTTGAGGGATCTGTTGTCTATGGGTAAGTTGACCGTGCTGTGAGATGTATGCCATACTCCTTGGGATCCTTTCGCTATGCCAATGCAAAGGTAGGTGGTCCTTTGGGGAATTCTCCTCCCCAGCCCAATGAAATTTACCCAAGTGGAAGAATTCTGAGTTCTATCTCCGAGGGTCCTTTCCCTAGAGAGGTAGTTCAATGTTAAGGTAGGCAGCATTCTATTTGTGCTAGTTCATTAGATTGGGAAGCTTAGAGCTGGAAGGGATCTTAGAGAGGTAGGGGATGGAACTAGAAAGAGTACTCACCTTAGAGGAGCAAGACTTGCATTTGAATCTTGGCTCTGCTGTGAAACCACAGCTAAGTTATCTACCATCTCTGTTTCTTCCTGTGGAATATAAGGGAACTGGAAAAGATGACTTCTCTTGTCCCTACCAGCTCTGGATCAATGATCATATGAATCTATGAATTCTACCAAAAGGTTCTAATTCACTGAACAGTGAAGGATTTGGAGCTGGAAAAAACCTTAGAAAGGCTTCATTACACAGTGGCAACGATGCTAATTAGAATCTAGAGTTTGAGAAACTTTGTTCTCATCCTGATTCTGCTACTTGTTACCTATACCACCTTGGAAAAGTCACTAGGTGATACCATGGATAGAATGTTGGATGTGGAGTCAGCAAGACCTGAGTTCTAATCTTACCTCAAAACTATGTGACCCTGGTCAAGTGACTTAACCTCTCAGCCTCAGGAGCTCATAGAGGCTCCTGAAAGCTGATTATTAAATTTTTGGGTAAGCATTTATACCACAGAAATCGGCAAACCCTGCAAATCAGGACTGGATTTGTTGGTTTGTTCACTGTCTAGACTTAAGAAAGTGGTAGAGAACATGTCAACGATACAGACTAATTTAAAAGTGTCTTGAGGTTTCAGAAAGTCAGTTGTTAAGCATTTGTCAGCACACTACAGCTCAGTTTCCTCTTTAGTTAATTGAGGATAATAATAGTATACTATTTCACAGGGGTGTAGTGAGGCTCAAACAAAAACTTATGTGAAGTGCTTTGAAATTTTTAAAGGACTTCATAAATATTATTGTGGTTGTTTTCATCATCAACCATCATCAACCTTTCTGGATCTTAGTTTCTCATCTGTAAAGTAGATATTGTCTCTAAGGTATCTTCTAGTTCCAGTAGATGATCCCATGAGGTTACTTTATAGAACTCCTTCTTTTGACAAACTAGGAAACTGAGGTCCAGAAAAAAAGATATATTTTGCCTCACTTTGTGCAACTAATAAATAGGAGAGCCAGGATTTATGCTCAGATCCTCTGCCTCTAAATCCATGTATGCCTCTAAATTCCCAGTATGATACAGCAGGCAATCCACCATGACACATTTATGAAGCATGTAAGAGGCCCCCCATATACTCTGTGACTGTGTGATACCCATGTGTGAACAGGGTCAGCTCTCTTCTTGGAATCAGACTAACTGGGGGAGAAGCCAGCTCTTTACCAGTGGCAGAACATAATCTTATCAGAGAAAGCCCAAATTAAGGAGGCTTGGATGCATCCAAGCCTGGAAATCTGCATTAAAATGAAAAATCAGCTGGAGTCAGAAAAGAAACAGACCCAGCTTCTTATGGTGACAGCAGCAGTTGTCATCTTAGGGAGGAGTGGGGCAGAAATGCATTTGACTTGTGCTGGAGACTAAAGGGGATTCAATGGCAACAGCCTTGCCCCTCCTGGGAGGGATATTTCAGAGCTCAGCTCAAGGCAAGGGTTCTGTTTTTTTTCTTTACAGGATTATGTATCTCTGCTTTAAAGAGAGTGCCCTGGTAGAAAAATGACAGTATTTTTTCCTGCAGAATTGGGACTGTTAGAAAAAGTCAGAATGGGTAGCTGCAGAGGCTGGTGTTTGTCCCATCAAAGTAACTCGAGGTGGGACTCAACGTCCTTTAGGTTAGGCTATTGTGAGTCCTTGGCTGATATGAAATCAAAATATCCTAGCAGATAGGAGAAAAACTATGGAGTCAGTTCTCCAATTAGCCTCCCATACAGCATCCTCAAGATGGATTATTTGTAATTGACTCATAAATCCAGCTTTGCTTCCCCTTGTCAACCATCGGTCAATCAGTCAGTCAGTCAGTCAGTCAGTCAGGAAAACACAGGGAATTTATTAAGTGTCCACTATATTCCAAGCACTATACTAAACCAACATGAGTCTGATCTGCTTTCTGTCACTGACATTTGGTATTAGTGTGATCCAGAGTCAGACCCAAAGGAATTCCTGCATTATCAATACCACAGAGGTCCTTGAGTGTACATTGTAATTTTATTTAATTTTTAATTTATTGAATAAAACTAGCATTCCTATAACATAATAAAAATTTGTACACAAAATTGCAAATTTATTATGCACAATTTGCTAATCTTTTAAAATACATAATAAAATTATCATGTAAATTTCTTTTGTAATTTTCACTGTAATTTTAAAAAGTCCACATTTACTTTTTGATGATTTGCTGATTAGTTGCGACAACTGCAACAACAGGAAAGTGATCTCATTGGGTCCCATTCTTCCCACAGTCCAGCTTTTGTCCCCACATAGGATGCTGTCCCATTTTATGTTTGTCCATTGAAAACCCACCTATTCCTCAAGGGCCAGCTCAATAACCCACCTCACCCAAGGAATTTTCTGTAATGCCTTCTTGGTGATCTCTTCCCCTCTCTGGGATTCCACTGAGCTTGTGTCCTCTTCTGAACCTAGTTTAGACTGTGGTTTTGGGGTGCACTGTGTAATGTCATCATAAGTAGCATATGATGTAGTACATGGGATATCTCATTGTAGGATCTGAATTCAAATTCAGGCTCTGCTACATTCTACCTTTGTGACCTCACACATCACTTAGTGTCTCTCAGCTTTAGTTTCCTCATATGTAAAATGAAAGGTTCTCAAACTGTAGTCCAGGGACTTTTGAGGATCCCTGTCACCTATTTGGGGGTCTGCGAGATCAAAACTGTTTTTATAATAATATTAAGGCATTTTAATTTCTAACTTGAAAAATATTGATAGATGTAGCTTAGAGAAACAAAAACAAAATCTCCCTTGGGGAGGGTCCTCCATAATTTTTAAGTGGGTATAGGTGACCTGAAACCCCAAAGTCTGAGCACTGCTAAGCTAGATGATCGCCGAGGTTTTTTTCAGTTCTGGTTTTGAGGAGCAAGTCTTTTTTCTAGTGCACCAAAAATTGTCCTTACTATGTCTCTAATCTTTACCTTGTGTGTAGTCAGCACTAACTCTATCATTTAAGAGGGGAAGTTGGTATCCAAACCAAGAGGAACGATGACTATCTTCCTTTTATCCCCTAAGTGGACTAACTGTTCTACCCAGGGTATTTTTCAGAGCTCTACTCTAAAGCTCAGACATAGGGGTCTCTCTAGGATCTCAGCACAGGCAAGAGTGCAGAGGCTGCCAATGAGGCAGGAAGCTTGTGGAATGGATAGAGCAGGAAAACTTTATCAGATTTGGGTACCTCACTGTGCCTGGTGATGGCAGATTCCTGCATTCTGTGAATAAATTCTTTGATTGGGGATAAGAAGGAAAGTCTAAAGATGCTTTATGTTGCAGTTCAAGGTAAAGAACACACCTACAAGCAGGGCTTATTCGGAAATTCAGGGAGCAAGCTATTCAGGAATCATATCTGTAACCTAGGAGAGGCAATCAGGGCTTTGCTTCAGGGTAGCAAAATGCTGAGCAGCAGGCAAAAATCAGACATAGGTAGTCCATCAGTAGAAAAGACAGTACAGAAAGTACTGGTTACCAGGATCTGTGCTAATTAGTTCTTATTATTTTCACATTTTCAGTTACAAAGTTGATTTCACGGTTCTTTGTGTTCCATGCCCCCAGTACAAAAATGACTAGTTATGACCCTGAGGGGAGAGAATTGATAGCAGAGGGATGACAATCACTTCTCTGTCTGCCTCCTTCCTTCTGGCCTTCTGTAAGTTAGTGATAGATAATGAAGCCAGATAATATCTGGGAGACTGTGGGAGGCATGCTTGTGGTCCCATTTTGCTTTGGGTCAGGGAGACATACTAAGAGTGCCTTTAGTTTAGGTTCTGGGGCTACCCTTCCAGAGATTACGAATGTCTCTTCTGTCAATGGCCCTCTTCCCCTAAGTCGCATATGATGGCTTACTGACTTGACTACAGGTATTTTGCTTATTGTTTTACAAGGATGAGAACCAGCCTTTACATTGTGAGTATACAGATACAAAAATACTGTAACTGTTCCCTGTAGCTGACATAGAGTTGAGATTTCAAATACCTGCCTTTTATAGGTTCATTTCAGCTGCATTGGGGGACTTAGAGAATTCTATAGAAGAGGTAAACTAGCCAATGATGCCAAAAGCGCTTTATTTGGTACATTTTAGCACACACAGAGGCTCTTCGATTGAACCATCTAGAGGTAGAGAGATAAAAGAAGTCAGGCAGGGCAAGGATATGTGCAGATCACAGCCATCTAAGAGACAGGAGACAGGATGCAACTATGAGTTGGTCATTGAAGAACACAACAGGACTTAGCTTAAGATGATCTGGGGGATTGTAAGAGTCTTATTTTAGACTCTGTCCCTCACTTTCCATATCTGTAAAATGAGGACATTGTATTCAGTGAAACCTAAGGTTCCTTTCAGCTCTAAATCTATAACCTTATCTATGACTCCATGAACCTAGGTTATGCCTAGCTCTGCCCTTTTCATTGTGGGCACAGCTGGGGTGTCCCACGCAAAAATGTTTTGGAAGAGGTCCAGGTGTTTTCTAGAGAATGGCAGGGTCTTGCTTAGATATGTCTGATTTGATATTTTTCCTCCTGATGTCACGGGCAGGTAAGTATTAATGAACTGTGAAGTTGCAAGTTTCCAATTAAGACAGATTTCAGAGATGAGCAGTTCCAGAGACTTGGCCAGATGGGAAAAGCAGGCAGGGGAGAGGACATATCTGGCACAGAGAGATTCTGTAAAGAGAAAGACAGAGGTTTTTCAGACTACCACGCTGACTAAACACGGATGCCCATTCATTTTTCCACTTAAGTCTGAATCATTGCATGATGTAGGGAAAAGAGAACTAGATAGATTTGGATCCAGGCAACCTTGGGAGGAGGGCTGATTCTGTTCTGCCTCAGATGCCTGGGATACATTCTTTCCTCACCTTTCCCCCTCCCTCTAGAATTCCTCTCCTTCAAGACACAGCTTTGTGACCTTAATATTCAGATTCCCCCAGCTCCTATAACCCACTCTCTAGTTAACTTATATTTAACTATCTTGTGTTTAGTTTTATTCTATGTATGTTTATATATGTACAAAGTGTCTCAAGAATGCCAAATCTTTGTGTGTGGATATTATTTCATTCATTCATTTTGCTTGTATTCCTCATACCCAGAATAGCCCTGGTGGACAGGAGGGGCTTAAAAAGTAACTGATGATTGATCTAGCTGTGACCTTGGGCCAGTCACTTTCCATCTCTAATACTCAGTTGTCTCACTGCTGAACTGAGGGCACTGGATGTCAGGAGCCTCCAAATCTCATCCAGATCTAACCTTCAATGATGTTCACTTTTGAGATACTGTCATTGTCTCCAAGTACATCTCTCATCCCCTTCCCAGTGATGACCTGATTCTGTAACTTGCTCAGCCCCTTCATGGGTCCTGTTTGACCAATGCTGGTTTGTCCTGGAGTTCATGCTTTACATTCATGAAGTATCTAGTGTTGAGAATTTAAGTCATTTCATGCTCTATTTGGTTCTTCCTATCTCCCAAAGAGCTTCCGTGCAGCTACAGATAGGGTCATAACGAACCCATAAAGATGCAGATGCCAAACTGATTTATTTTTCAAACTCTGTCCTCTTTAAATACATTGAGTGAATCTGATTTCTACAGATATTTGACTACTGTACTGGAAATGATAAGATGCATAAGAGTTATTCAGGCACAGGCACTTCTAGAGGTTCTGATACTTGGGCTAGCTTCTTTCATTCTCTGGGAGTGACACGATATAAGTGTGGGAGTGTGTGTGTGTGTGTGTATGTGTGTGTGTGTGTGAGTGTGTATGGAGGGGGTCTAGGGAAGGTGAAAAAAGTAAGTGTCATGCATATTTAACTTTTGGTCCTTGTGCGAGTTGGATTTTATAACATTCTCATTATGATAAGATTACAGATCTAGACCCTTAGAAGGCATCTGGTCCAGCTCCCTAATTTTACAGGTGAGGAAACTGAGGCTCAAAGAGATGAAGAGAATTGCCAAGCAAAGGTCACCCAGATCATAAATGGCAGAGTTGGGATGTCAGTCCAGGACATCTGGCTCCCAATCTGGCATATTCCTCACTCTACTATCCTTTCTAGCTTGGAGATCTGGAAAGGGAATTAGATGGCTTGTGAACAGAATTTACCGCAGGGTAATTGCATTTTATTTTCTGATATAACAAAAAGTGCAACTATTCACAAATCCTGCAACTTTGACAAGCCTCATCTGCTTGGCTTTATCCGGTCCTTATTGAAGAGACATTGTTTGAGATAAGGAAGACTGAGTTTCAGAAGTGGATCTGGGAAAAGTGGTGAGGGGGGCCCAGTTTGACTTTGGGGTCCCCCCAGGACATTTTCTTTGTCCTCCACCATCCCATACAGACCATGTAGACTGATCATTCTGCCCTCTGTACCATCCTTCCTCTCTTCATGGAGGCATCAGATAATGCCAGTCCACTACCTAGAGAAAGAATTGTCTACACTCCTTCCTATAACTTCTTTTTTTACTCACATCAGAATGCTTCAACATCTGGCTTCTAATTTCACCATTCTACTGAACTGGTTGTCTCTTGAGATTCCTGATTGGCCTCCCCTGCCTGCCCTACCCTCTTCTATCTCCTTACTTTGTTCTCTAACAGCATGAGTTTGCTTTGTGAAATTATGAGTTAAATTTTATTTATTTCCATGAATAAAAATGGATTTTCTCTTCCATACCCCCCACAATTGAAAAAAAGGAAAACAAAATCCTTGTAACAAATATGCACGGTCAAGCAAAATAAATTCATTCATTGAATGCATCCAAAAATATACACCATATTTTGCCCTCTGGGCAATCAATCATTCCTCTGTCAGGAGGTACATAGTAGGACCATTTCTCATCCCAGATGTCTGGAAGCATGGTTGGTCATTGCAGTGATAAAAAGTCTTATGACTTTCAAAGTTGTTTGTTTGTACAGTACTAATATTATTGCAAAAATTATTTTCTTTTGCTTCTCACCTCCTAGGGGTATTATGAGAATCAAATGTAATAATTATAAAATATTTCGCAAATTTCAAAGCTCTGCTTAAATAATGCTAGTTACTATTAATTCATTCAATTATGCAATTTTATAGCATACTTTATAGCATACTATAGTATAATAGATACCATTATATAATTATCACATATATAATTATAATACAATTATTATTTAATTAATTGTGAATTAAATATATTATTATGATTATTAAGACGAGTAATTTAGAAATGCTACTTGGTTTGTTAATGACATTGTGAAATTTTGTTTTAAGGTCATGCAGCAAGTCCTTAATGGAATAAAAGGATATGTTAAGCCTTTGGTCCCAACAACCTGCCAGAGTTCAGAAAGTGGCATCACAGATAGAATTCAGGACCAGTAACAGGAATAGGGAATATTTGCAGTTAACGCCTGATTCTGACACTACATAGTTGTGTAGACTATGGGCAAGTCACTGAGCCCCACTTTCTTTTTTTGTAATATGAGAATAACAATGATTGTAGTATTTGCCTCTTAGTTAATTAGTTAAAAACTTATCAGTAGGGAAGCATATATTAAGCACCTACTGTGTACCATGCACTGGGGAAACAAGACAAAAATAAATCAGTCCTTCCCTCAATATATTTTCAAGCTTTATTTCTTTTGTTCCACTGACTTTGTCAGTGTGGTGAACTCCCAATATGGAAAGTCTTTCCACTGATGCAAGTCCACAACTCCTTGGTAATGTATAGTTTCAGAGAGTTGCTTGGGGACACTGAGAACTTAAGTCCTCACTGAGGGTCTCACAGCCAGTAAGTGTCAGAGGTGGAATTAGAACCTAGTTCCACCTGCCTTAACAGTCTGGCGCTCTCTCCCCAATTCCATTATCTTGCTGCACTGTCTAGGGCCATGTAAATGTCAGCAGCTGTTTTTCGAAATGTAAAGTCTCCTGAGACTGATGGAATCCAGCCTGCGACTTTTCAGGAGGTAAATGATTCTCCTTCTGTCCAAAGAACCTCAGAAAGCAAGCATGTTGAGGCCTGCCAGGGCTGCTGAGGTTTACTGGATTTGGGATGGACAAGTGGAGCTTGGCTGTCTGTAGTTAAGGCACGGTGATAGAAATCCACCTCTAAGTCAAGAGAACTTAGGCCTGAGCCCTGCCTATGACCATGTGTGAAACTGGTCATATCACTTAAGGCAGGGCAAGAGTGGGGTACATATGGAAAGGATAATCCTAGAACCGCCCCCCCCCAAATTAGTAGTAAGTACTGAATGTACAGAAGTAGGCAATACTTTATGCTCTAGTAAGAACAGAAATGTGGTGGCTAGGGCAGTAGACTTGGAGGCAGGAAGATTTGGGTTGGAATTCAATCTCAGACACTGTGAGGCCCTGGGCCTTTGTAACAGGAGGGGGTTGAACTCAATGACTTCTAAAGGCTCTCCTGGATGTAAATTTAAGATTCAATGAAGTGATCCATATTTACAAAGTATCTGGAGGATTAGATTTCTCCTAATTTTCATGTGGGGACATTGAGATGTTCAAAATTATCCTGCTGTCTTTTTCACCAGCCTGTCAATATGACATTTGCTTTGGAGATTGGTATGCTCTGAAATTGACCTGTTCTAGAAAATCTGTGAATTTGCTGTTCTTTTGGAGTTTTTTTAATATTGATTGTCTGTCTCTAATCACTTTATGAAAAGACTTCTTTTCAACTTTGACAGATAATTTACATTTTCTTCTTTTATTATTAGCTTCATTGGACATAACCTACTCTATTTCATATCAAGTTTCCATGTTTTTTCTTGTTGATAAGACTTCTCTTGAAATATCTGAAGAATAAAGTTCAGAAAGATAACTTGCATGAGGCAGAGCAACTTTATTTTTCTCTTCAGGAGACATTTGAAAATATTGCAGAGTGGCTGGTATTCCTTCATACAACTTTTGTTGCTACTTAAGAATTGTCCAGCCACATGGTGGCACTCAGTTGTGGACAGTAGAGGTATGTCAAATGTAACAGGAGAGTTGAACATTGTTGATTGTAGCTTAAATGACGAATCAGAAAAAAAAAATGGAGGAAACGGGAGGATAACCACACAGATGATGAATCATAACTGAGATTAGGTTGGTCAATAAGTCAGTCAAAAAAGCACTAATTAAATGCTTACTACATGCAAGGCACTGTTCTAAGCATCAACAATATAAATCCAAGCAGGTAAGATGGGCCCTGCCTTCAAGGAGTTCACAGACTAATGCGAGAGAAAACATGCCAACAACTACATACATACAAGATATCTATGAAACGGATGGAAAGTTATCTCAGAGGGAAGACGCCAATGGTTGAAGTGTATTGGGGAAAGGGAGTGGGAAAGTCCTCCCCACTAAGAATGAAGAGGGTTAGGCTTAGCAAGGTACAGTAAGAGATGATATATTAAAAGATCATAGTTGTTTAAAAGAATTTCAGAGTCCTTGATCTTGCTCATAGGTGACCAGAAGAAAGAGGAAATGACCATTCCTATATATCCCTGAAGTAGGGTGGAAGTCTAGGTCATTGGAGGCGAGCAGATTTAGGAATTGAGAAGTTAGGAAACCTCAAAACAAATGTTCAATTTCCTTAGTATGAGAGTAGGAAGTGGATAGAGGGAAATATTAGGTACTGAACTCATCAAGAAAGGAGGGAAAATGTCCCAGGGTTTGAGCTAAGAAGTCATAAACATCTGGATGTGTTGATGTATTTGAACAGAGTGAAAGTCATGGGAGTAATGATTGCTTAGTGATGGAGGGAGATGAGAAGTCTAGATGCGGCATTGGGGAGTGAAGACCACCCCAGCTCCTCCATCAGAATCAGTGAGTCAGGGGCAAGATAACATGAGCAAGGAGAATTTTTGAAAAGCTGACTTAGCCTATTTCTTAGACAGTCCTTAAAGCCTTTTTCAGATTCCAGATGCTTGAACTTTGCCATTCTAGGTTCATCTTTGTACATGAGGAGGAATCAGAAGATAAACTTAATGGAAAAAAATAAGTGGCGACTTTGGTTACTGGAATCATGGTATAATCAATAAATAATCATTTATTAAGTACATACTGGGGTCACTGGCAATTCTGCACCATGGTAAAGGAGAAAATCAGGTAAAATGGTGATTGTCCTGGATTTGAGATCAAAGGACTTGGGTCTCAACTCTCAGCTCTGCTCTTAGGGAAAAGCTACATACACATTATAGTAGAAGGATTACTTGGCTTTAGCATTAGAGAAGCTGGGTTCAAATCCTGCCTCTGAGACTTGTTATCTCAGTGTCTTTAAGCATGTGATTAAACCTCCTTGGGCATATTTCTTCATCCTAATAACCACATGTTGGGGATATCACAGAGGGGACTCTGTCAGTTATATATAGATTACATGATTTCAGGTATCCCTTCCAACTCTTAGGTGCTATGAAAAAATGCCCACTTTCATTGACTACAAACCATCAGTCTAATCCATTTCTCAGATTACTGACAGATGCTAAATTCCCCTGTAGCCTAATGTTTCATGGGAACATTTAATGGCTAGAAAGTCTTAATTCTCTTAAGGCCTTATTGAACCATACATTGGTGGTTCTCCTTTGTCTTCAAAAAGGACCAAAATGACATCACCATTGTAAAGTGAAATTTCAGTATGTCTAACTGTGGCTGATCAGACCAATATGAGCTCGGAATGCTCTACCACAGGTTGGGCACAGATAGTCCATTTGAATATTTGGGATCGATATCCCAAATTTGCACATCCTGCATTTACTTTGTGCTGTCTCAGTTCTGCTTTGCTCAAAGAGCACAGTACTTTTTCTTATGTGGGCACACTATGCAGAGTGTACTGTGACAGTGTCTCCCATGTTGCATAGTCAAATCCAAAGTTATTGAGAGAGATCTTGAGAGTGTCCTTCTATCATTTCTTCTGGCCACCATGTGATTGCCTGCGCTATGCAATATCTCCATAAAATAGTCTTTTTGTCAAGCATACATTTTGCATTTGAACAACATGGCCAGCCCAATGGAGTTGCACTCTCTGAAGTATAGTTTGAATACTTGATAGTTCAACTCCAGCAAGGACTTCAGTGTCTGGTAACTTATCCTGCTGGGTGATCCTCAGAATCTTCCTAACACAGTTCAAATGGTAGTGATTCAGTTTCTTGGCATGGCACTGGTAGACTGTCCAAGTTTCATAAGCATATAACAATGAGGTCAACACAGTGGCTCTGTAGACCTTCAGTTTTGTAGTCAGTCTAATACTTCTTCTCTCTCAAACCTTTCTTTGAAGCCTCCCCAACACTGAGCTAGCTCTGGCAATGTGTGCATCAACCTCATTGTCAATGTGTACATCTTTGGAAAGTACACTGCCAAGGTAAGTAAACTTATCCACAGATTTAGAACTTCTCCATTTGTTGTAATTGATGGTTCCATGTATGGATGGTGTGGTGGTGGTTGATGAAGCATCTGTGTTTTTTGGTGTTGACTATTAGGCCAAAATTAGCACAGACAGCAGAGAATTGATCCATACTTTGTTGCATCTCAGCTTCAGAGGCTGTATTGAGTGCACAATCATCTCCAAACAGAAAATCATGCCCCAAGACTCCCTCCACTTTGGTCTTGGCTTGTAACCTTTCCATATTGAAGAATTTACCATTGTTATGGTAGTTGACTTTGATGCCATGTTCATCCTCATTGAAAGCATTGTCAACATGGCTGAAAATATCATACTAAAAAGCATGGGAGCAAGTACACAGTCCTGTTTCACTCCATTGGTGACTGGGAAGGCATGAGAGCTTTGTCCATTATCCAGAACCTGGGCAAACATGCCATCATGGAACTGACATACAATATTGATGAACATCTTTGGGCAACCAAATTTTGACAAAATTTTCCATAAGTCCTCATGACTAACAGTGTCAAAGGCCTTGGTCAGATCCACAAATATTGTGTACAGACCTCTGTTCTACTCCTGGCATTTCTCCTGGAGTTGTTGGGCAACAAACACCATATCTACTGTTCCTCAGCCCTTCCTGAAACAACACTGACTCTCAGGTATATGCCCATCTTCCAGGTGAAGGATCTGCCTATTAAGAAAGACTCTAGGGGAGGAGCCAAGATGGTGGAGTAGAAGGACTCATGTATGCTAGCTCCAAACCCACAGCCCATAAATTTCCTGTAAAAAGAACTCCCCACAAATTCTGGAGCAATGGAAGCCACGCAGAAATGAAGTGGAGGAGATTTCCATTCCAGAGAGCCCTGAAAAACTGCCACCAAAGGTCCGTTGTACACCAGACAGTGGAGCTCAGCTCTGTCCTGCCCTGGCCGCATGGCCCGAGAGGAGCAGAGCCAAGCAGGCTTCAGGGACAGAATCTCCAGTGGCCATGAAGGTCCCTCCACCCACAGGTGCTGCAGGTCAGTGAGAGAGACTTCTGGGCTAACCGAGAGGGGAGCAACATGTCTCCATAACTCAGGCCCCCTTGGGAGGCAGCGGCAGAGGCAGCAGCAGGGGCAGCAGCAGACCCAGTGATGGCCTGGGACTCCTGGAGCAGACAGGAGCTCAGGGCCATTACTGAAGGTCTCCCCATAAACCCCCTGAGGAAAGTGAGCCTGGGAGGCGGCCCTGCCCCCACCTGAGCACCAGAACTTAAGCTCACATTGAATAGCATCCCCTCCTGCCACTGAAAGCCCTGAGGCTGGGGAGCAGCATTTGAATCTCAGACCCTAAGCACTAGCTGGGCAGATCTAGGCGGGGGGGAAGAGGAATCTCAGAAGTCAAGTAACTGGCTGGGAAAATGCCCAGAAAAGAGAGGAAAAATAACACCATAGAAGGCTACTTTCTTGGGGAACAGATGTTTCCACCTTTCCTTTCTGATGAGGAAGTACAATGTTTACCACCAGGGAAAGACATAGAAGCCAAGGCCTCTGTATCCCAAACATCTGAAATAGATACCCAATGGGTTCAGGCCATGGAAGAGCTCAAAAAGGATTTTGAAAATCAAGTTAGACAGGTGGAGGAAAAACTGGGAAGAGAAATGAGAGAGATGCAAGAAAAGCATGAAAAATGGGTCAATACCTTGCTAAAAGAGACCTCCAAAAATGCTGAAGAAAATAACACCTTGAAAAATAGGCTCACTCAATTGGCAAAAGATGTTCAAAAAGCCAATGAGGAGAAGAATGCTTTCAAAAGCAGAATTAGCCAAATGGAAAAAGAGGTTCAAAAGCTCACTTAAGAAAATAGTTCTCTCAAAATTAGAATGGAACAGATGGAGGCTAATGACTTTCTGAGAAACCAAGAAATCACAAAACAAAACCAAAAGAATGAAAAAATGGAAGAGAATGTGAAATACCTCATTGGAAAAATAACTGACCTGGAAAATAGATGTAGGAGAGACAATTTAAAAATTATGGGAATACCTGAAAGCCATGATCAAAAAAAGAGCCTAGACATAATCTTTCATGAAATTATCAAGGAAAACTGCCCTGATATTCTACAACCAGAGGGCAAAATAAGTATTGAAGGAATCCATTGATCACCGCCTGAAAGAGATCCAAAAAGAGAAACTCCTAGGAACATTGTGGCCAAATTCCAGAGTTGCCAGGTCAAGGAGAAAATCTTGCAAGCAGCTAGAAAGAAACAATTCCAGTATTGTGGAAATACAATCAGGATAACACAAGATCTAGCAGCTTCTACATTAAGGGATGGAAGGGCGTGGAATAGGATATTCCAGAAGTCAAAGGAACTAGGACTCAAACCAAGAATCACCTACCCAGCAAAACTGAGTATAATACTTCATGGGAAATATGATCTTTCAATGAAATAGAGGACTTTCAAGCATTCTTGATGAAAAGACCAGAGCTGAAAAGAAAATTTGACCTTCAAACACAAGAATGGGAGGAAGCATGAAAAAGCAAACAGCAAAGAGGAGTCATAAGGGACTTACCAAAGGTGAACTGTGCATTCCTACATGGAAAGACAATATTTGTAACTCTTAAAACTTTTCAGTATCTGGGTAGTTGGTGGGACTACACACATACATACACACATACATGCACACACATGTACACATGTGTGCACATACTCACATACACACATGCATGCACACACAGAGACAGAGAGCACAGAGGGAATTGAATAGGATGGGATCATATCTTAAAAGAAATTAAGGTAAAAGGTGAGAGAGAAATGTAGTGGGAGGAGAGAGGGTGAAATGGAATGGGGTAAATTACATCTCATTCAAGAGGCAAGCAGGAGACTTTTTAGTGGAGGGAAAAAGAGGAGAGCTGAGAAAAAACATGAAGTTTACTCTCATCCCATTCGACTAAAGGAAGGAATAAAATGCACACTTATTTTGGTATGAAAATCTATCTTACAATACAGGAAAGTGGGGGAGAAGGAGATAAGCAGGGTGGGGGGGGACAATGGAAGGGAGGGCAATGGGAGGAGGGAGCAATTTGAAGTCAACACTTGGGGAGGGACAAGATCAAAAGACAGAATAGAAACAATGGGGGGCAGGATAGGATGGAGGGAAATATAGTTAGTCTTACACAACATGACTATTATGGAAGTCATTTGCAAAACAACACAGATATGGCCTATATTGAATTGCCTGCCTTCCCAAAGTTAATGGGTGGGGAGGGAGGGATGGGGAGAATTTGGAACTCAAAGTTTTAGGAACAACTGTCAAGTATTGTTGTTGCTACTAGGAAATAAGAAATACAGGTAATGGGGAATAGAAAGTCATCTGGCCCTAAAGGACAGAGGAGAAGATGGGGACAAGAGAAGGGAGGGAGGATAGAAGAGAGGGCAGATTGGGGATAGGGGAAATTAGAATGCTTGGTGTATTGGGGTCGGGGGAGGGGACAAATGGGGAGAAAATTTGGAACCCAAAATTTTGTGAAAATGAATGTAAAAAGTTAAATAAATAAATTTATATTAAGAATTAAAAAAAAGGACTCTAGCAAGAATTTTGCCAGCAGTGACTAAGAGAGAGATCCCTTGTGATTGTCGCAGGACAATCTATTCCCTTTACCCTTATAGAGATGGACAGTGGAGGCATCCTTGAATTTCTGGGGGATTCCTTCTCATGCCACATAACCTGGAAAATTTCAGTCAGCTTTTGTATGAACAATGGTCCCCCATTCCATCCTTTAGGTGCTATGAAAAAATGTCCCCTTTCATTGACTAAAAACCATCAGTCTAATCCATTTCTCAGATTACTGACAGATGCTAAATGCCCCTGTAGCCTAATGTTCCATGGGGACATTTAATGGGTAGAAAGTCTTAATTCTCTTAAGACCATATTGAACCATATAATGCTAATACACATTGATGGATAATTCAAGGTCTAATGCTACATCAACTGTTTATAATCCTTGAGGCTCAAACAACAGGGGGCAAACAATCAATAGCTCGAACATTAAATTTTATGTAGGTCCTAAAGACATTTAGATTTGGTTTATAGAATGTGTTCCCCTTTTATCATCGTAAAAATCAATATGTGGATATGGAATTAATTTGATTCCATTTTAAACTTAAATAAGGATGAGATGGGACCATAACTTGGATAGAGTAGGCCCCATAGCACTAGTTTGGGGGGATTAAATAGATGGGAGCACCAAGAGGACATTTAAAAGTTTTTTTTTAATGGTACTGAACATGATGGTGTATATCTGCCATCTCTGCTACAGGGGAGGCTCAAACAAATGTATCACTTGAGTTCAAGAATTCTGATTTGTAGCAGAGCTAAAGTCAATAAGGTGTCCACACTGAGTCCACCATCAGTGTGGTGAAGCCACCAGGATGCCCAAGGAGGAGGCCCTTGCACTAGAAATGGAGCAGGTTAAAGATTTTGTGCTTATGAGTAAGACTTGTGAATTGCATTTCACTGTGAGACCAGATGAAATTAGGAGCCCTAATCTCAAACAAAACAAAAACAAAATGATACAGAAGAAAATATTTTTCAAAAATGGTGCCATGACTCTAATTGCAGAGAACCCTGGAAATGCTGCCTCACCTTCTCAATGATATCTGAAGTGATGTGAGTTTTGCCTAAGCATTGACAGGGGGGAAAAGTAGATGCAATGTCTATCAAATGCAACTGGGTGAACAGTTCATACATTTTATGATTTTTATACAATTGATTAATTTACCTATATCTTGAAGAAGTATATCTTATTTATTTACACACTACAATCATGCAATATAATACCACTGAATTTCACAATTGTCCAAAATCAATAGATATTAATGAACTAACTTCAGTGCCACAGAGTACTTAGGATTACAGTTTTCTATTGTGGTTAGATATGATTTCCCCCCTAAAATATTAAATTTAACTTGAAAGAAATTTAATGAAATAATTTACATGTATAGACCTAAGAAAACACACAGGCCAACAATATTATCCATGTAGCCTAATATTTCAGGCCATCTGTTTCTTTCATTCAACTCTTGGTAGTTTGACACACAAATTAGAAGTTTAAATAAATTTAGAAAAAAGGGCAATCAACTGGGATTAGAACTGAGTAACAGAAGGACATTAGTCTGCATTATATTTGGGAAATAATGCAGGGTTTTCTGTGATCCCCAACTGCTCACTGCCACACAGTTTCATCTCTTTAAGCCCACTATTTAGGGTCATATAGCTAGTAAGCGTCTGAGGTTGGATTTGAACTCAGGTCTTCCTGACTCCAGGTCTGGCTCTCTATCTGTTGCTCCACCTAGCTGTCCCAATTATTGGCACACAGAAGTATACCTGATTCTTTCATATCTATCTATCTATCTATCTATCTATCTATCTATCTATCTATCTATCTATCTATCTATATGCATATATGTATGTATGTATATCTTACTACAGAGAAGGACACTGCAGGCAAAGGAAGTTAAGTAACCTGTTTATTTGCACTACATTTAGTGTAAAGCAAAACCAGCATTTGGACCAGGGTCTCCTACTTCACACTCAGCTCTCTTCCTATCTTTTTGGTGAGAGAAAGTCTTAAAGATGATACCTAAGCTTTCTTCACAGTCACACCTGGCACATACCTATTTCAAAAAAATGACTCATTTTTCACGTTTCTTTGGACCAATCACTTATTTCTAATGTGAGACACAGAGAGCAAATTGAATTTTTCTATTGTTTTTCTAGGAAAAGTTCAAAAAATTTGGGGGACATAGTTATAAGTGCATTAGTCCTAGCCACATTTTAGGATTGGAGATGTAGTCACTCAGTCAGTCAACAAGCATTTATTAAACACTTGCTATGTTACAGGATCTGTAAAAAGAGCAAAATATTCAAAGAAGGACAGCAACCTCTCCCAGAGGACTTTACAGTCAAATGAGAGGACTCTATATGTGAATGACTGGGATATCAAGAGGCAGACAGGTAGAGAGAGAGAGAGAGAGAGAGAGAGAGAGAGAGAGAGACAAGAGACAGAGAAAGACAGAGAGACAGAGAGGGACAGAGACAGAGATAGAGAGACAGAGACAGAGATACACACTAGTTGGACTTTTCTGGAAGGGACTTCAGAAGACATCCAGTCTAACCCCTTCATTTGGTCTTTTAGAAAACTGAAGTTAAATGAGTTCTTCAAGTTCCGTCAGAGGAGTTAAGGTAAGGGGCAAGATTTGAATGAAAATCCTTTGATGCAAGGGCTAGTGTTTTTTAAAAGACACTTGGAACTGTCTCTTGGAGACAGATAGAGGCACATGGAGAATAACTCAAGGGATCAGTTAGACTGTAAATTTCTTGAGATCAGGGTCTATGGTCTATACTTTTTGGAGATCACCTATAGTGCCTAACTCAGGGCTGTGCACCTAGCAGGTGATCATTTTGTAGATATTCCAGAAAGAAATGTGGAATCAAATCTAGTTGGTTGCTTCTTTGAATCACATAATTAATCTCTCTTTAAGAAAGAGAACTTACCCTGCCATTGCAGAAGATGACACAGGACTATACTTATTGGCCTGAAGTGTCACACTCTTTGCTTTCTCTGTCTCCTGCTTTTCTTTTCATCAGGGAAGAGACAATATTCCTTAGTCAGGAATGAGTATTCCTTTTTTTTAAGTGAAGGTGACACATCCAAGAGGAATTTCTGTTTCAATGATGGTGTTTAAATGGCCCCAGTCAAACTATAAAAATAAAGGGTTAATTGAAAAGACTAAATGGGGAGGTATACTGACCACCTTTCCTATGGTTTTGACTTGACTGGACAGAGTTTCACACCAGGCAGGGTTGGCAGAAGGACACTTGGCTCTGGGATGGTCTCAGTGGTAGAATGGAATGTCTCAAGGGAAGATTCTAGAGCAGCCAGTTGGAAGAAATACCAAAGAACAGATTTGGCTCTCTCTGCACCTCCTGCTTTCTCATTTAGCCATGTCTAGTATAATTGTAGTATGTCCATACTTGAAAGGAGAGAAGATAGGCAACCTTCTTTGGATAATGACAATGAACAACAACTCATAGTTATTTTGCATTTTAAAGCTTACAAAATGCTTTCCATATATTTTGACATCTAGTCTCATAGTAATCTTAAGGGGGAGATAGTACAAGCACTGTTCTTCCCATTTCATAGATGAGGAAACAGAGTCAGAGAGATGCAGTAATTCTTCACATAATGACAGAATTTTTTAGAGTTGAAGGGATCCCTGGTGGTCATCAATCCATTATTCACTCACTCACTCAAAATGAACACAGTAAGTGATTACTAGGGGCATCTGCGGTAGAAGGAATTCTTTCAACCCTCACTAGACTAATTTGTGAAAATAATCTATTCAGCATTTGTTGCATACATCCCGGTGACAGGCGCTGTGTTAAACAATGATTGTGAGTAGTCCTTGTATTCAAAGAACTTACATTCTGATGAGTGAGGGAGGGCACAAGCTGTGTCCAAGATAACTTTGGAGAAGGGGCTAGGACCTGGGAATAAGATAGGACTACATGTAGAAGGTGGCGCTTGATCTGAGTCTTGAAAGAAATTCAACTTTCCAGGAGGTAGAGAGGGAGAACATTCTAGGCATCAGGGGCAGTCAGTGCAAAGATATGGAGAAAGGGGATGGAACATTGTATGTTAGAGGCAGTACTTTTCTTCTAAAATATTTAGACTGAAGAGAACATGGAGTAACATCTAGGAACTGGAATGGTAGGAAGGGACCAGGTTGTCAGTAGTTTTATATACCAAACAGAGAAGTTTGTTCTCAATCTAAAAGGTAATAGGGAGCCACTAGAGTTTATTGATCAAGGGTATTATGTAATTATACTTGAGGTATAGAAAAAAACAACAGTATGTGGAGGATGGATTAGTGAGGGTTGAGAATTAAGGCAGGCAGGCTGATTGGGAGGCTGCTGCAAAAATCTAGGAGAGAGAGGATAAGAGTAAATAATCCAAAGCTTTTCTGAATATGAATTTCCTCTCTAATGTTCAGACTGTTGGGGTTGGAGGCGAGGAAGAGATTAGACAGAAGAGGAAAAACTTCAAACCAACTGTGTAGGTACTTGCCTGAACACTTTATAAGGAGGGAATTTTAAGAATTGAAAATGTATGGAAATGATTCTACCCAGAACTGACTTCAGAGAACCACTGCAGTTGATTATTTTGTGATTTTCTAGGAAGTTGATATATGAGATCCTCAGCTTTCTAAAACTTTTCACCTGTGATTCTTGTAAGTTGAGAAATATAGCCTTTATATTTTAATGATGCTGAATGTTCTTGACTATAGAAGCCAAAGAAACAACTGAACCAGCTGAGGAAAGGCATCCCATGAATAAGAAATACCAATCTTCTTGAATCTAGAAATACCTTCACCTCTGATGATTATATGAGACCTAAATGTCTTTGGTGCATTTCGTCAGTGCGCTTAACAACATGACTGAACAATGTTTTTCTTATTGTAGCACAGATTTCATTAGTTTTCTTGGATGCCATACCAAATTGTTGATATATTGAGTTGGTGGTTCACTAAAGCCCCCAGGTCATTTTCAGATAAAGTACTATCTATCCATGCCTCCCTCATCTCATATTTATGAAATTGATTATAAAGGAAACTCAGGTGTGGCACTTTATATTCATCTCCATTAAGATTCATTCCAGTGTTCTAGGTCATAAATTTCTTCTTGGTTCTATCAATGTCAGGCAGTGTGGAATAGAGTGAGAAAGATCAGGGTTCAAATTCTACCTTAGACCCTGACTATCTATGTGACACTGAACAAGTCACTTAATCTCTTTACCTAAGTTACCTCAGCTGTAAAATGAAGAAGTTGAATTCAGTGCCTTCTAAAGTCTCTTCCAGGTCTAAATATATTATCCTATTATAGCTAACTCTTTTAGTTTTTTTAAAAAAATCTGTATCTTCAAGCTTATTGAGCCTGACAGCTATACTTTTATTCAAAGCATTGATAAAGAATATTAAGCAGTAAAGGGCCAAGCATAGCTCCTAGGTACCCTTCACTGAAGAATGGGAAGAAGGAGAAGATAATACCAAAATAAATGTCTGCATACAAGATGCATACTGACTGTAGGAAAAGATACAATAAAAATCATTTAATAGGGAAAGTAGTAGGAAATACCTAAGTTAGAGATAAGAGAACACCTATGACTCTTGGTAAAGCAGGTCACCCATCCCAATGGATGTCCATCCTCAGAGACTGAAAGAACTAATGGATGTGATTACTGAGCCATTGTTAGTTATCTTTGAAAGATCTTGGAGAGATGCCCGAGGACTGTAGAAATGCATGTATTGCTTTGATTTGTAAAACAAGGAGAACAGAATCTAAACTATGAACTTGATTAATTTCAGAATTCCAGAATATATTATATTGGAGGGATGGTGAGTAAACAATCAGAAAGGGAAGCTATCATCACAAAGAGGCAACATTGCTCCATCATGGCTAGAGCATGACAGACTAACTTTATTATTTTTTTTATGAGATTACTAAAGAAGACCTGGAGTAGAAAGAGATTATATAGCTTTAGTTGCCGAGATTTTAGTAAAGCATTTGAGAAAGTTGCTCTTTCTATGGAAGGATGGAGTAATGTGGGCTATATGCTTATAGAGTTAGGTAGATTCAAGACTGGTTGAATGACCAGCACCAGAGTCATGAAGATCTAGGTTTGAGGCATCTGACACATACCAACTACTTTTGATCCTGAGCAAATCACATGCCTTTCAGAATTTTAGGCATTCTTCAAATGCAGAAATATATATATATGTATATATATATATATATATATATATATACATATATATATATATTTAGAGGTAGTTTCTTCCCCAAGTAGTTTTCTCGACCAGTGAAATCCCAGATATTGCCCTGATTCCTACCCACACAGATAGTGAGGAGTTAAATGAACCAGGATTGGATTTCATGTTCCCTCCCTAACCATCCCTATTGAGAAGTCAAGAAATTCCATATAGGTTATATATGTGTAGCTTTCCTAGAGACTTTCATAATTGTCATGTTGTGAAAGATTAATTATATTTCCCTCCATCCTATCTTGCCCCCTCTTTATTCTCTTCTCTCTTTAAACTTTGTGCCTTCCCTAAAGTGTTTACTTCTAATTACTCCCTCCTCCCATTTGCCCTCTCTTCAATCATTCCCTCCACCACACTTATCCCCTTCTCCCCTACTTTCCTGTAGTGTAAGATAGATTTTCATCCCAAACTGTGTGCATGATATTCCATCCTTAAGCCAAATGTGATGATAATAAACTTCACTTTTTCCCTCTTACCTCCCCGCTTTTGCCCTCCATTGAAAAAGCTTTTTCTTGACTTTTTAATGAGATAATTTGCCCCATTCCATTTCTCCCTTTCTCCTCCCAATATATTCCTCTCTCACCCCCTAATTTTATTTTTTAGATATCATCCCTTCCCATTCAACTAACCCTCTGCCCTCTGTCTGTGTGTGTTGTGTCTGTGTGTGTATGTGTTATCCCACCAACTACCCAAATACTGAGAAAAATTTCAAGAGTTACAAATATTATCTTTCTATATAGGAATGTAAACAGGTCAACTTTAGTAAGTCCCTTATCATTTATCTTTCCTGTTCATCTTTTCATGCTTCTCTTGATTCTTGTGTTTAAAAGTCAAATTTTCTATTTAGCTCTGGTCTTTTCATCAAGAATGCTTAAAAGTCCTCTCTTTCATTGAATGACCACTTTTCCCCCCTGAAGTATTATACTCAGTTTGCTGGGTAGGTGATTCTTGGTTTTAATCTTAGTTCTTTTGACTTCTGGAATATCATATTCCAAGCCATTTGATCCCTTAATGTAGAAACTGCTAGGTCTTGTGTTATCCTTATTGTGTTTCCACAATAATTTAATCGTTTCTTTCTGACTACTTTCAATATTTTCTCCTTGACCTGGGAATTCTGGAATTTGGCTACAATAGTCCTGGGAGTTTTTCTTTTTATATCTCTTTCAGGAGGTGATTGGTGGATTCTTTCCATATTTATTTTACCCTCTGGTTCTAGAATAACAGGACAGTTTTCCTTGATAATTTCCTGAAAAATGATATCTAGGCTTCTTTTTTGGTCATGGCTTTCAGGTAGTCTCATAATTTTTAAATTGTCTCTCCTGGATCTATTTTCCATGTCAGTTGTTTTTCCAGTGAGGTATTTCACATTGTCTTCTGTTTTTTCATTCTTTTGGTTTTATTTTTTAATTTCTTGGTTTCTCATAAAGTCAAGTTAGCTTCCATCTTCTCCATTCTAATTTTTAAAAAATTATTTTCTTTAGTGAGCTTTTGAACATCCTTTTCCATTTTGGCTAATTCTACTTTTTAAAGTTTTCTTCTCTTCACTGTATTTTTGGGCCTCTTTTGCCATTTGAGTTTGTCTATTTTTAAAAGTGCTATTTTCCTCAGCACTTTTTGAGTCTCCTTTAGCAAGCTGTTGACTCACTTTTCAAGATTTTCTTGCATTGCTCTCATTTTTCTTCTCAATTTTTCTTCCACTTCTCTTACTTGATTTTCAAAATTCTTTTTGAGTTCCTCTGTGGCCTGAGACCATTGCATATTTATTTTGGAGGTTTGGGATGCAGAAACCTTGACTTTTATGTCTTCCTCTAATGGTATGCATTGTTTTTCCTCATCTGAAAGAATGGAAGAAAATACCTGGTCACCAAGAAAGTGACCTTTTATAATCTTATCATTTTCCTTTATTTTGGGCATTTTCCCATCCAGTTACTTGACTTTGGAGTCCTTTGTCAAGAGAAGGATATACTCTGGGAACCTGTAAATTCTCAGTTCCCAGTCTGGTCTGGGAGCTACCGCAAGCTTTTCTGTCCAGGATCTCTCTAGAGCCTCCACCAGCTCCTCCAGCCAGTGCTCCTCCTAACCCCAGGACCACCACTCAGGGCTGAAACCCAGATTATCTGCTCAATTCCTCCAGGATCTTTAGGCCCTGGGTTCCAAAAATGGATGCTGCTACTGCTGCTGCCTGGGTCCAGGTCTAGGGGAGGACTTGGCTCCCTTCTCAACCAGGTGAAATAACTTTCTCACTGACCTTTGAAGCTGTCTCTTTCATTTGTGGGTTGAGGGATCTGGGAACTGCAGTTGCTGCCAGTCTCATCCTGAAGTCTGCTCCAATCCTGTCCATGCCATGCCACACAGCTAAGGCTAGACTATGCTCTTCTCTAAGTCTGGTGTGATAGACCTTTCCTGTCAGTCTTCCAGACTCTGTTGGGCTGGAAATCTCTTTCACTTTGTCATTTTGTAGTTTCTACTGCTCTAGAATTTGTCTAGAGTAATTTCTTACAGGTATTTTATGGGCTGTGAGTGGAGAGCTCCTACAGGTTATCCTTCTACTCCACCATCTTTCCTCTGCCCCCAGTTAAGTGACTTCTTGTCATTGGTCATATAGATAGTATGTGTCAGAAGCAGACCCTGAACCCAGAAATGCTATCTACTAAACTACTCAGTTTCTGCCTTACCTCTCGTTTTGTATTGAAATTTTTTTTTACCATATAGCATCCTAAATTTAGAGCTAGAAGAGGTCTTAGTTATCTAACCCCACCCCTTCATTTATAGGTGAGTAAATTGAGGCCCAGAGCAGGTAAATCAGTTGGCCAAGATCAAACAGAGATTAAGTGACATAGTCAGGCTCCAAATCCAAGTTGGGGTTGCAGACATCAGTTGAACAGAAGACAGTGACTTAGTGGGTCAGAGTACTTCCTTTTCATGCCTAAAGTGGTAGTTCCTTCACTCACTTCTGTGCAATTCCAGCCTTGGTCAAAAATGCTCACTGGGCCCATTGCCTACTGTTTGATGCTCATTGGAGCACCTGGGCTTCTTCACATTTTCATGGCTCCTTCAAAGACCACCTGTTCTCTAGATATTATCATTGGAGATGGAATATGATGAATTCAGGAGAGTTTGCCAGTTGAATATGCTGCAGAGAAAGACTTAAAAAAAGGAAGAGAAGTGATCTGTTTTTAGATGAAAAGGGCTTTAATGTCCTTCTTCTAATTAACACTCTCATATCTGATGCACCCTACTGGGTATCAATACATATAAGTGCCTCCAAAATGTAACACACAATCCTTATAATTAATGGCAGTTGCTACTGCTCCTCAGATGGATGTGAGTTTTCCTAATGATCATTTCAGTGAGAACTCATCCACTTTTCAAAGTTTTTCTTCTGGCAGAAGTCACCTGGGATTTGCCTAACAAGTGATTCTAGAACTTTTAATTGGGAAAGTATGGACAGAGTTGCTATTCCTGTCATTTTAAAAAAAAGGCATTATAGATTGTAGCAGAAACAGACATGTCCAAAAAAATGTACGTATTCTGGGTATTTCCTCATTCCATGTTTAAAGGGGCAAATTCTTTTTTCCCAAATTTATGTATGAAGATTTCTCTAGGGAACAGGAAGAGAAATTATTTTCTGGGAATTCCCTAATAATACTTTGCTAGATTTTTAGCTGCAAACCTCAGAAAATAATGTTTGGTTCTGGAGCATTTTGTTTCTAGTTGCTTGTTCACAATTATGATAGAATTCCTTTCACTTATTAAAAAGCTTCAAGGGAACATTGCAATGCTAACCCTTTGACTTCCTGATCTCCCTTTTCCCTTTTTATTATGTCTGTCTCCATCTTTTCTCTTATATTCCACTGACACAATCATTTTTTGGTAGAATCACTACATTTAGCCAACTTTTATTAAATATCTACTCTCTACAATGGTGTGATGTAGGAGGAAAATAAAAAAAAACAACTTGCTACATCTGGCACCATCACATGTAGATTTGAATCCTGAGTTTGGAATTTATTGTCTTTGGGACTCTGGGCTGTAGCGTCCTTCTCTGTAAAGCGAGGTATTACTACTATGTTCATTGTCCCTGTGGGGACAATTCCTGTTCTAAATCTAAGATTGTATGATCTTAGATCATTTAATATCTCTGGATCTCAGCTTCCTCATCTATAAATGAAGAATGTGGCCCAGATCATCTCTGACATTTCCCCAGATCCATATCTATGACCCTTTGATTCCATAACTTCTAAAATTTCCTCCAACTTTAAGTTGTGATCTTTTATCTTTGAATTGTTTTGTGCCTTGATCAGTCCCAGATAGAAGTCTCTCCATATCTGTGACCTGCTCAGAGATTCCAATCCCAGATCCCTTTATGTTTACCTATTCAAAGAAACTTTACAATGATTAAGTTATTCTTCAGTAATGAGAAATAATTAATCAAATTTTTGTGACAAATGATATTTTTTGTATACAAAGCCTGTGCATACATTTACTGCTTGAGGTAGCCAATGTATTTCAGTCCTAAAAGGTGTCTAGTCATGTCCCAGGTATCTGTATAGTTTCACATTCTATGATCCTGGGTGTCTGAGGTGACCTTTCTACAGAAATAATAAATGAATTCAACAAGCAAATTTAAGTACCTATTAAGTTTAAAGCTCCCTTTATGGATGTTGGGGACACACTGATTTGAGAAAGACCTCTGAGCATAAGGACTGCGGCTCAGGAAAGGTGTTGGGAAGGAGCTATATATATATATATATAAGGGAGTTAATGATTCTAAAATCTGGTGATTAGAAAGAAGTGCCTGCTAGACACAGGAGGAAATCCTTGGCAAATGGAGGTAGGACATAGCATGCATAGTCTAGGGAATAGTGAATAGGTCAGTGAGGTGTATGTATATATGTGAAGGTAGTAAAACAAAATGCCCTAGTGAAAACTGTGAAGAGATTTAAACTCTAAGTAGAGATGTTTATCTTAGAGGGAATAGAGATCAACTAAAGATTTTTGAGCAGGGGTAGTGATATGGCCTGATCCTGTGTTTTTGAAAAATTATGTTGGTAGAAATGTCTAGGATCTATTGGTGAGTGGAAACACTGAAAATGGGGAAATCAGTTAGGAGCCTATTGCAGTGGTCCAGGTGAGATGGGGGTAAAAGGCCTGAACTGGCTTACTAACTCTGAGAATGGAAAGAAGGCAAGTATGAGTGATTCTTTGGTAATAGAAATAGCATGATAAACCTTAGTAATTGATTGGCTATGTGACAGGTGGGGGAAAGGGAAGAGTGGAGGATCATTCTGAGACAGCCAACTTAGGTGACTGAGAGGATGATCACTCCCAAGACAAATAGGGAGGTTTGGAGGAAGGATGTGGGTCATTTTCCTAACAAACAGACTGACTTTAGCTTTCATTTATTCATTCAGATAATAGGTACAATATAATAGGTAAGATCCTTCTTGCAATGTATTTTTTTCATTTTTGTCTTCTTGTCTGTATCACTTAGTACAACATTCAGCACATAACAAATAAATTGCTTAAAAATGCTTGTTGATTAATTATTTTTAATGTGCAAAACATTTTACGAGGAAGCAAGGAAAATGGAAAAGAAAGAAGGAAGGAAGAAGGGGAAGAAGGAAGGAAGGAAGGAACAAAGCAAGAAAAAATTGAAAGGGAAAGAAAAATTAAGCCACCATTATATGATAGTAACTGTCCTGAACACTTTATAAATGTTACCTCATTTGATCATGCAAAGTAGGTGCTGGGCACAAAGAATATGAGAATACTTGAAATACCTTTTATTTCCTCAACATCTAGAGGTGATGATGCATGATTTCTTAAAGGCTTTCAAAAGCCATCCATTTTTGCATTTCTTATAACTCAATAATACCATAACTGTTTAGTCATAGTTTGTTTAGCACCTCCTCAATTTCCACTCATTTGCTTCTACCAAAGTGGGTGTGGGTGTGGGTGCTTCCTTCTCTGAAGATCTAAGCCACCTGAAATTTAGTATATGACTTCTAGGAAGTTTCCTGAGGTAAAGAGAGATTAAGTCAGTTGCTTAGATTCAAGTTAACCCATATCAGAGGTGGAATCTGAACCCCAGACTTCCTGACCCAGTAGCAACATTGCTTTCTTTGTGCTATGCTTTTTTTACAAAAACACCAGTAATAGGAAAATTAAAAATGAAAAAAAAATGAAACATTGCCTCTCAATTTATATATATGACTTAGTCTAACCAATATTTGAGTGGCCTAGCTACCTGAGTGATAAACACATTTCAACTATTCCTATATACGAGAAGCATTAGGACACTGATGCTGAATTGGGCAAGGAGTTTATGTTATAGTGGGGATTACTTTAGTGTTTGACAAGAATTCTTTACTAACTCTCAAATTATGTGATTCTGATATTCTAAAGTTCATTAATGAAAAGTCTCTTTGTCAGGAGTGGTCATGGTCCTTGCAACAGTAGTTTTCAAAACTCTTTTTAAAAGTATGTACCTCCTTTCTATTTTCTTCTCTGTTTTTTTTCCCCAAAAAGATGCTTTGATGATCCTTCCCCCACCACTTTAGTTCTCTTATTCCTATTACTTACCTGACTCTTTTGCCCATTTCATTGAGAAAAAGAAGAGAAAAATGAAAACCTTATAGCAAGAATATAGATTGTCAAGGAAAATAAATTCCCATGTTGGTTGCATCTCAAAAGAATCTTGAGGTCTTGGCAGCTTGCCTTATCATTAGTCATCTGGTATCACAGAGATCAAGTTTTCCAATACTTTTTTTCTTAATGTTATCATTTTTAAAATTGTTTTCCTGGTTCTATATACTTTATTCTGTATCATTTCTTACAAGTTTTCAACAGGTTTTTCTGATCCCACCCATTTCTGCATTTCTTATGGTTCAGTAATATTCTATTGAGTTAATATACTATAGTTTGTTTAACCATTCCTCAACAGATGGTTATGCTGTTAGTTTCCACTTATTTGTTACTATCAATACTGTTGTGTATGGGTCCTTTATATTACCAGTCAGTAATCACTAGAGATCAGTCATCTCTATTTTTTTCCAAATAGAGCTTCTCTAAAGCTTTATTCAAGTGCTGAACTTCCTTCTTATTATTTATTTATATTTGTCTAGATCTGGAATAGAGTACATGAGTTTCTCCATGATTATAGTTTTAAATTTTATTTCTTGAAAATGGCAGAATAGAGAGATGCTCTTCCCCCACAGGCCATAAAATACCTGTAAAGAATGACTCTCAACAAAGTCTAGAGCAGCAGAAGCCACAGGACGATGGAGTGAAGGAGATTTCCATAACAGGGTGATCAGGAAGGCCAATGTGGAAAGGTCTGTCACACCAGGTATGGAGTGGAGCGCAGCCCTTCCTTGGACATGCAGCACTGGAAGGAGTAGGACCACAGCAGTCCTCAGGGGCAGAATCCCCAGCAGCAGCTGAGGTTTGCAGATCTCTTAACCCACAGGCAACAAAGGCAGCTTCAAAGGTCAGTGAGAGGGCTTTTTCAGCTGGATGAGAAGGGAGCAGGGCCACCCCTAGCTCTGGCCCCAGGTGGTGACAGAGGCAGCAGCAGCAAGTGACCATAGCATTCAACAGACAGTATCCATTGTTGGAGCCCTCTGCTTAAAGCCCCTGGAGCAATTGAAGAGCTGATCTGAATTTCAGCCCTGAGTGCTAGCATGGTGGAACTGGAGGTGGTTGTGGAGAGGGAATTCTTTACTCCCAGATTCTGGGCAGAAATGTTTCTGGTTGCTTCTAGACCAGTGCACAGGGTTAATTGTGCCACCTTGGAGGAACTGAGATCTTATGGGTCCCCAGAGTATACGCTACTCTTGACAAAAGATCCAAAATCAAGTAACTGTTTGGGAAATGCCCAAAAAAGGGAAAATTAAGACTATAGAAAGTTACTTTCTTGGTGAACAGGTATTTTCTTCCATCCTTTCAGATGAGGAAGAAGAATGGTTACCATCAGGGGAAGACATAAAAGTCAAGGCTTCTGCATCCCAAGCATCCAAAATAAATATAAAATGGTCTCAGGCCATGGAAGAGCTCAAAAAGGATTTTGAAAATCAAGTAAGAGAGGTGGAGAAAAAATTGGGAAGAGAAATGACAGCAATGGAAGAAAATCATGAAAAGTGAGTCAACAGCTTCCTAAAGGAGACCCCAAAAAATACTGAAGAAAATAACACCTTCAAAAATAGGCTAACTCAACTGGCAAAAGAGGTTCAAAAATCCAATGAGGAGAAGAATGATTAAAAAAGCAAAATTAGCCAAATGGAAAAGGAGGTTCAAAATCTCACTGAGGAAAATAGTTCTCTCAAAATTTGAATGGAACAGATGGAAGCTAATGACTTTACAAGAAACCAATAAACTACAAAACAAAACCAAAAGATCAAAAAAATGAGGATAATGTGAAATATCTCGTTGGAAAAACAACTGACCTGGAAAATAGATCCAGGAGAGACAATTTAAAAATTATGAGACTACCTGAAAACCATGATCAAAAAAGAGCCTAGACATCATCTTTCATGAAATTATCAAGTAAAACTGCCCTGATATCCTAGAAACAGAAGTCAAAATAAATATTGATAGAGTCCACTGATCACCTCCTGAAAGAGATCCAAAAAGAGAAACTGCTAGGAACATTGTAGCCAAATTTCAGAGTTCCCAGATCAAAGAGAACATATTGCAAGGAGCTAGAAAGAAACAATTCTAGTATTGTGGAAATATAATCAGGATAACAGAAGATCTAACATCTTCTGCATTAAGGGATTGAAGAGCATGGAATATTATATTCCAGAAGTCAGAGGAACTATGATTAAAACCAAGAATCACCTACCCAGCAAAACTGAGTATAATACTTCAGGGGCAAAAATGGTCTTCAGTGAAATAGAGGACTTTCCAGCATTCTTGATGAAAATGCCAGAGTGGAAAAGAAAATTTAACTTTCAGACACAAGAATGAAAAGAAGCATGAAAAGGTAAACAGCAAAGAGAAATCATAAGGGACTTACTAAAGTTGATCTGTTTACATTCCTACATGGAAATATAATATTTGTAACTCTTGAAACTTTCCTCAGTGTCTGGGTAGTTGGTGTGATTATACACACACACACACACACACACATGCACACACACACACATGCACACACACACACACACACACACACACATATATATATATATATAGAGAGAGAGAGAGACAGACAGACAGACAGACAGATACAGAGACAGAGAGCAAAGGCTGTTGAATAGGAAGGGATCATATCTAAAATATAAATTTAATAAGTGACAGAGAAATATATTACAAGGTGAAAGGGAAAAGTGGAAGGGGGCAAATTATCTCTCATAGAAGAGGCAAGAAAAAGCTTTTCCAATGTAGGGGAAAAGGGGGGAGGTAAGAGTGAAAAAGTGAAGCTTACTCTCATCACATTTGGCTCAAGGAAGGAATAACATGCACACTCAATTTGGTATGAAAACTTATCTTGCACTGTAGGAAAGTAGGGAAGAAGGGGATAAAAAGGGTGGGGGTTGAAGGGAAGGGAGGGCAAATGAAAGGAGGGAGCAATTAGAAGTAAACACTCTTGGGTAGGGACAAAGTCAAAAGAAAGAATAGAAGAAATGGGGAGTAGGATAGGATGGAGGGAAATATTGTTAGTCTTACACAATGTGACTATTATGGAAGTCATTTGCAAAACTACAAATAAATAGCCTGTATTGGCTTGCCTTCTCAGTGGGGATGAGTGGGGAGGGAGGAAGAAAGAGAAATTGAAACTCAAAGTTTTAGGAACAAATGTTGAGAATTGTTTTTGCCTACAACTGGTAAAGAAGAAATACAGGTAATAGGGTATAGAAATTTATCTTGCTCTACAGGACAAAAGAGAAGATACAGATAAGGGAAGGGAGGGCTGTTAGCAGGGAGGCCAGATTGGTGGAAGGGGTAAACAGAATGCTTGGCATTTGGGGGTTGTGGTAGGGGAGAGATGGAGAGAAAATTTGGAACTTAAAATTTTGTGGAAATGAATGTTCAAAACTTAAAATAAATAAATAATTAAAATATTTTTCTTCCTGGAATTCAATTAATTTTACCTATTTAGATTTGGAGTCAGGAAAACCTGAGTGCAAATCTGGCCTCAGACACTTATCTGCTGTGTGAGTATTGATATGTCAATGTCTATCAATCTCCGTTTCCCCATCTGTTAAAATGAGAATAATAATGAGAATATCTAAATATATATGTGTATATATATACACACCCACATGGTTGTTGTTCAGTTTTCAGTTGTGTCTGAGTCTTTGTGATCCCATATGGGGTTTTCTAGAGTGATTTCCTCTTTCCTTCTCCAGTGAGTTAGGGCAAACAGAGAATAAGTGATTTACCCAGAGACACACAACCAATGAGAGTCTGAGATCTGATTAAAACTCACTTCTTCTGACTCCAGGCCCAGCACTCTAGCCACTGAGCCATCTACTTATCTCTACATACATATACCTTCCTCTTCTCTCTCTCTTCATCTCTCTCTATCTTTCTTCAATGCCCATATAAATTTGGGTCTCCCCAAAAATTTTAGTGCAGTTTTAAGTTATTCATATTTAAAACTATTAAGACTTGGAGACATCTAGTACTAACTATTGTCACACTGTAGCTGAAAAGGGAACATATTTCACATCAGAAGACACAAGTTGACATTCAATTTTCGCCACTACTGGCTATATGACCATGGACAAATAGCTTAAATTTTCTGAGCCTCAGGGCCATCATTTGTAGAATAGGGTAACAAGACTTGCCCTAAAAATATGAAACCTTATTTTTCAGACTAGAAAGCATTCCAGAAATGGGAGCTGTCATTGTGCACATGGGTAGTTTGTATTGTCAGTTGTTGCAAACAACAATAATGAACAATAAATGGAATGCTAAGGCAAACATAATTAGAGGGGTAAATTGGTGACTAAAAAACCCAAAGCAGACAATGCTTTCTACTGGGTAATAAACATTTTTTTTTAGATTATCCACTTCACTGCTCCCATCTATTAGTCCCTATAATTGAGAGATGACTGAAGTTAATAGTGCAAATTTGAAAAATAAAAGATTAAAGTTAGAAAAAACATTTAAATGAGAAAAAGTTACAGAAAGGAATTGCATAGTTTGTCTTTCAGTTAAAGAC
The DNA here is from genome assembly GCA_023548195.1 of Bettongia penicillata ogilbyi. NCBI lineage: Eukaryota > Metazoa > Chordata > Mammalia > Diprotodontia > Potoroidae > Bettongia > Bettongia penicillata. The sequence continues at coordinate 721,374 of JAJHZJ010000433.1, read as the reverse complement.
AAAATGTAATTTTCTTAGAAGCAACTTCATTTTTGTTTAAATCAAATTCATTTGAGGTTTACATGACAACATGCTCCCTAATTTCAGTGAATTCATGATCCTGGTGTATTCTTCTTTGGGGTAGATTGCAGTTACTCATCCTGCAAAATTCTCACCTGAGTCTTTTTGTCAGTCCACTTAAATAATCCATCTGAAGTGCTAGCAGCCTTCTGATATCATTATGGTACTAAGGTTGTTTTTAGGCTGTCTATCAGTAGTCTTTTGTTCTTGATAAATAAGTAGCCCAGCACCTTTTCTAATGTCCTGTGTCCTTGATGGTCTCTTTCTTGCCACTCCTTATTTTCAAGTCATTATTAGTGATGTTGCTGGACCACCCACACTCATCATACATCTTTCCATTTGTCTTTGAGTTACCTAAAATTTGGATTCTTTCAATGTTATGCTGCTCCAAGACCTACAGATATGTCACAAGCCCGTTTGATAATTACAAGGTTAGACCTTTATTGGAAAGTGTTGATATAATATCATTGAAAATACTTGTCCATTTCATATGTATGATACAGTCCAGGCTCCTTCTGATTATTCCTTGTCCAAGCTCCTTGTCTATCTGAAGTGCTTGCCCAGGGAGGTAAGAGGGAAATGGAGAGAGATTAAGTAGCTAATCTTGGAGCTAAAAAGATCTAGATTCAAGTCTTCTCCAATACAAATTAGCTGTGTGGTCACAGTGAGCAAGTCACTTAACTTGGTGCCCTAGACAACTGTCAGTCAGTCAATAAGCATTGAGTACCTACTGTGTGCTAGCCACTGTTGTAGACTCAGGGGCACTCAGGGTGAACAAAGTGAAAGGTTTCGTGATTTGGGGGAGTTTAAATATACTATACATACATAGGTATACATGACATGTATACACTCTTGACATAAGTTGATGGGAGGACAGGGGAGTGGAGCACTAAGTACTTACTAGTACTTAGAAGGACTCGGAAAGGATACCCGAGCTTGGAAGAAACCAGGGATTTTAAGAGGTAGAGTTGTGGAGGGTAAATATACCAGGACCAAATAACAGCCATCATAAGGCTTGGGGATGGGAGAGGGAGTGTTTTGTGTGTTGTAAAGTAAGAAGGCCCTTCTGGATGGACTATGATGTATGAAAGGAGGAGCAATATGAAAAAGCTTAGAGAGGTAGAGGGGGACCCCTTTGTGAAGGGCTTTAAATGCCAAACAAAGGATTAGAGTAAAATCCTTTCTCGGAATCCTAACAGGGACCTATGGACATTACTGAGTAATGGTCATATCTGTGATTTAGGAAAATCATTCAGTTATGTGGAGGATGGATTGGACTGGGCAGAGATTTGAGGCAGGGTGATCAATGAGGAGGTTGTTGTCCAGGCTAAGATGGCAGCCGGCTGAATGAAGAGAAAGGGAGTAATGCAAAAGTAGAAATGGTAAGGCTTGACAAGGAAGCCGATACATATGATGAGTGAGAGGGAGGAGTTGATAATGGTACCCTGGAGAGGGGTGAAATAGGGAAATTTAGAGGAGAGGTGATTGGGGAAGAGTTAATGAGATTAATCAGTAAAAAGCAGCCATTACTTCTCTACTATATGGCAGGCATCGTGCTAAGCAATGGGGATACACATATAACAACTAGAACAATGCCCACTAACAATGGGACTTACATTTGAAAGCAGAATACAATAACGGTATATAGAAGTGAATATGTGCTAAATATAAAGAGAATAAATACAAAATATACCCAAAGTCTCAGCGTGGATTTAAACTTGTAAAGCTTAAAATGTTACTAAAGCTTAAAACTTCCCTAAAACTTTTGGGGCACCTGGAATAAATAACTACAAACTAGTTAAATACAATGTAGATTGAGGAGACTTCATAGAGAAGGTGACTCTTGGGCTCGTAGGGAGGGGTTGTAAGAAGCAGAGGTGGGGAAGATGATGATAATCATTCCTGTATTGCCTTTCTCACAGGCCAGAGAGAATTGCTTTCTAATCCCCAGAGAATTATAGAAATGGAATCGTACTGATGCATTATAAAGATGGTAGCATGATTCAGTGAATGGAGGGCTGCAAGTGACATCCAGAAGACCTTGGTTCAGATAATGTCTTCCTCACTTACTAATTGGTCCTGTGGAAATCTCTTAACCTCTCTAAACAGCAATTTTCTCATCTCTAAAATGGAAAAATAGTATTTGCCCTAGAGGATTATGTTGGATTCCAATGTGATAATATACATAAAGTGCTGTGAAAACTTTAAAGCAAATGAAAGTTACTAGTACTATCAACTCAAAAAGTTATTATGAAGAAAGTTTTTCTAAGCTCTAAGTTGCAAAGGAAATGTAAATTTGTTCTTATTATTATTCTCTGATAAAGACCGCTTCCTTTAAATGCTATAGGGAAGACTAAATGTTTATTTATAGTCAACTGAATTATCTTCTGAATGCTTCCAAAATGGAAGATCATCTATTACTTTATTTACACATAATTTAGTGGTTGGATTTTCCAATCTCAGTAGTAACTTTTTAAGGCAGTCTGTTTAAATGCAAATTATTTGGATTTATTGACAGTCAGTTTGGGGGCAATTGGAAAGTCCTTAATATGCTTTATATGCATATGAATCAGTGTTAAACAAGGTGAGAAAATGCTAAAGACTTTGGAAGAATCCCTAAGCCAAATTCATTGGAATGTCAATTTCATTTGCTGAATTTTCTGCTATGGTTCGTTTCTGAATGGACTATCAATCTCTCTCGTTTTCTGTCTTTCTGTCTTTATCTCTCTGTCTCTGTCTCTCTTCTCATTCTCCTCTTTCTTTCAATAAACAAACAAATGAGTAAATAAATTATCTATTTATATACATAGTCATACATGCACACTTACAATTGGGTCACCTTGAATACAAATTTACACATGCATCCCTACTGTATTACTATGACATATTTGTATGTGTATACACACAAACACACACACACACACACTCACACACACACATACTGCAGTTTCATGGTGTATTGAGGCAACAACATCTCAAAGAATTCAGGGTCAGACCACCTCTAAATCCAAGCACAGTCATTTACTGGGGACTGCCACCCCTAGAAGCAGGCTAGGGTCCAAGAGGAACCAACAACTTCAGAGAAAGCAAGATGGATTTTCATAGGGTAAAGATGCAATTACATATCAAAAACTGAGAATATTAAAAAGGCAGGAGGGGTTTGTTAGGGGATTAGGTAATAGGGAAGAGTCTCTTCTATGATTTGGTGGTCAAATATCCTGGTTGTACTGCCCTCTGATTGATTAACTATTGTGGTCCTGTCTGGTCTAGATGGATAGTTGGGTATTGTAGTCCTGTCTTGGGTTAAATGGATGATGTGATTGTGGTTGATGATAAGAACACACCTGTTCAAATATGTGAATTGAATCTAGGGATAGTGGTTAGCTAGGTGCAAAGGCTTGTATTGAGTCTGGGGGCCTGTGATGTGGTTAAAGTTCAATTATATGGTTAAATCAGGACATGCCTGCGGCTCACTGGGACCCATAAGGAAGTTAGAATATTAGGGGCTGGGGGCAGGTTTATTAGGATTTCGTCATATACTTATATACATGTATATAAAACTTCTGTGTCTATATATACATATACATACATACATACATATATATACATATATATATATATATAATTTATATATAAAATGTAGAGTTTTTCCTTTTTCAATGGCTTATCCATAACCAAATGTCATGAAAGATATTGAGCACTATATTGGACCTTAGGGAAAGAAAGGAGATCAAGAGATTCTCTGGACCAACACCTTACCTTCAGATAGGCAATGTGTTATTGTTTCCATTGGGAGGAAAAGTCCATCTAAGTCTAGGTTCCTAGTTTTAGTGTTTTCTTTGACTCCTCCCTCTCTCTTGCTCCACATATCCTGAGAGTTGCCAAACCTTGTCATTTTTACTTTCCTAACATTGCTTTTTCTCTCTATTCACGTGGTCTCTACTCTACTTCAGACTGCCATTCTCTCTCTGCCTAGACTATTGCACTGGTCTCTTGACTGTTTTTCCTGTTTCTCTTTCCCCATTCCTATCTGTCTTCCTTGCAGTGATCAAAGGGATTTTCCCAAGTTTCTGGTTTAATCACATCACCTTCCTATCAAACTACAGTGACATAACCTCAAGGCTTAAACTCCAATTTTCCTGTTTGGCATTTTAAGGTCTTCTCCAGCTGACCCCATCTTACTTCCCCAACTTCACTGGCTTAGCCATACTGGTCTTTTCAATGCTCAGCAGATGATACTCAGTTTTCCCTTTCTATGCTTTTGCATTTGCTCTTTTGGTTAGAATGATCTTTCTCCTTTTATTAAGTAGAAGATCAAATTTTCTATTAAATAGAATTCTATGTCATAGAATCTCTGACTTCTCTCTAGACTCAGCCCAAGTGTCATGTTCTGCATGAATTCCTTGGTCTCCCCAGCTTCTAATGCCTTCCCTTCCAAGGTTATCTTGCATCTGATTTGTATACATTTGCATTTGTATACATCTTCCACATTGTATGTGGAAGAGTTGTCTCCTACTCACAGTAGAAAATGTCTGCTCCTTGAGGACCCAGACTGTTTGGCTTTTGTCTTTATAATTCCAGTGTCTGACACATAATAGGCACTTAATAAACACTTGCTAGTTGATTGGCTTGTTTGAGTCACATAACTGGCATGTAGTGAAAACCCCATTTTTCCTCCTATTGTAGTTTTCCTCCCCCATTAAACAACTCTGATTTTCAGAAAGTAAGGACCTAGGAAGTTAAATGACTTGCCCAAAGTCACAGAGTTAGTTAGTTGCAGATGTAGGACTAGAATCTGAATCTCCTGGCTCCCAGGGGAATATTCTTTTGGCATTCAATGGTTATATCTATATACCTCTATATTAACAACTCGCATTTCTATAAAATTTTAAGATTTTTCAAGCATGTTCCTTACAACAACCTTGTGAGACTGCTGTAATTCTCATTATAAAGATGAGAAGACTGAGGCCCAATCAAATAACTTGCCCAATCTAAGCATTTGAGTTGGTATTTGAAAGCAGATTCCATATGAGTCAAAGTCTAGCACTCTTTCCACTGTAATCTATGGTCAATGACATAAATGCACAAAGTGAAAGTCATTTCCTTAGGTTTGAGCCCAATGAAACCCCAGTACTAAAGTTAGGTTCATGATAAGGCAGCTAGATTCATACATGTTTCATAGCTGGCACCAATTCACCCAGAAGCTAATATTAGTGAGAATTCTATTTGCTAGACCCCCTGTCCTTTTCTACCCTATAGATCTCACATAGGCAGGGTTATCATCAAGATGGTATCCAATAATCTTTAAAATTCTCTCTCCATTCTAAATCTAATGAATCTTCCTAGAACTAAGAGACAATCGTTGGATCATAGATTTAGTCCTTTGGAAAGATCTCAGAAGTCATCTAGTCCAAATTCCTTATTTTACAGATGAGGAAACTGAGACTACAGGTTCAAGTGACTTGCCAAAGTCATATCAGCAGTAGTAAATGCTAGAGAAAGAATCTGAATCCAAGTCCTCTGGCTTGAGAGCCAGTATTCTTTCCATTGTCTTAAGCTAATATAATCTTCCTCATTTTATAATGTGGGAAGCTGACACCCACAGAGGGGAAGTAAGTAACAGAACTGTGAGTTCAGTACAGGGAATTGTGCTAAGTATTGTGGATATGAAGGCAAAAGTGAAACAGTGCCTGTCCTCATTAAGCTTCCAGTCAAATGGAAGAGACAACATACACACATTCAAGTATGTTCAGCATATATACAAAATGAATACCGTGATTTCAGGAAGTGGGCAGCACTAGTAGCTGGTGAAACATGAAAGGCCTCATGTAACCTCCTTTATGTGTTTTCTCCCAATTAGAAGGCGAATTCCATGAGAATAGAGACTATCTTACTTTTTTTTATACCCAGATTTTGACACAGTGCTTTGCACATATTAAAGGTTTAATAAATTGCTTTTTTCATTCATTCATTCATTCACTCATTCATTCATTTATTCATGAAGGTAGAGCTTGAGCAAAATTAAATAGCTGCTGAATGATTGAGCCAGTCTTCTGATTCCAAATCCAGTGCTTTTCTCTCTACTATATGCAGCTAAAATATAAGAAAATAAAATTTCTCTCCCCCCTTAGTAATGTGATTTATAAATAAAAGGTAAGACTTTGGAATAGTGTTCACTGGTTTATAGCATTTTAATATCCCAAGGAGCGAGTGTTTTTGTAAGATGCCCATGAGGGATGCATTTAAGTGGTGATGGGGGCTTCTTTTACTGTGGTTATTGCTTTCATTAAAGTCACAAAATTCTTTGCCATAAATTTGGTGTGCTTTGTGTTTTTTTTTCTTGCAGGAAGCTATTACATTATTCTTGATCCTTTGAAGTAGATTTTTAAAGTATGCATTCTAGATAGAAAAGTACATCTAATCAAGCATTCCAGTGATGCCTGTAACTTGCATTTGGCTTTTTTCTGTTTAGTGACAAGGCTTATGTGAAATCTGCAAAGGTTTGAAGGCTCCAATTACTCAGATACTAACACTTTAATTGATGCCCTGGGTTGAGTCTTCAAAGTTTCTCGGGCAAGGAATCCCAAGTCAAACACTTGTTTCTTGGAAATTGCTCTTCATTTTATGGGGTCCTGGAAAGTTATTATTCTGTCTTGTTGCATTTTTGGAGTTTGGAAATGAATAGGAAAGATAATACTATTGCAGACTTCAGAAATGTGAAACTGGAGTTGCAAGTGACATCAGAGACTCCAACTTTTGAGCTTGGGATTTAACCTCCACCTTAAACTTCCTAAGGAGTGTGTGTGTATCTGAATGTGTGTGTTTGAGTGTATATGTGTGTGTTTTTGTGTATGCATGTGTGTTTGTGTGTGTATGTGTTTGCATATGAATATGTGTTTGTGTATGTATGTGTTTGTGTATGAATGTGTGTGTATGTGTGAGTGTATTTGTGTAGGGGTGTGCATGTGTGTGTATTTGTGTGCATGTCTATGTATTTGTGTGTATGTCTGTGTTTGTGTGTATGTATGTGTGTTTGTGTGCCTGTGTAGGTGTGTATATATGTGTGTATGTGTTTGTATGTGTGTGTAGAAGGGAGCTTTTTCTCCTTTTCTCCTCCCTTTATAGCCTATTGATAGAGTGGCTCTCTCTGGTGCAGATGCCAAACATTCTTGACCTGACTCCCCACTAATGGAGCCAAATAAGTGTTCATTAGGCACTTACTGTGTGCTGGACACTGTGCTAAGTGAAGGGAATAAAAAAAAGAAACATCAACCAATAAGGGTTTCATTTTTCATGAAGAAGCTCAGGTCTTTATAGCACTGAGTCAAAGCTCATGTCCATCCCCATGGAGACACAGCACATACTCCATGAAACCACTTTAATATATGTGTAAAGTACATTGCAAACTTTAAAGTGCCATAACATGTCTTTTCTTATTACTTATTACCATCTCCTTTCTAGGATTTTTGTCATCAGCGAATTACTAGGTATTTCTATGTCTCTTCTTTCACAGTAGGTCCTTTCTATGCTTGAGTTGATAAACATAGGGAATTCTTTCCCCCGTTCCTTTTCAGTTGATTAGATGTAGAAAAATTGACGTGAATACATGTTTACTAGCTCCTGTTAGGATCAGTCCATGGCTAGATAGGAAATAGTTATGCCTGTATCCTTGTATCTTAAGCCACAGTAGAAAAATCCTAAGTCTGGTCAGACTAATGTCCTTATCTAGTTATTTACTTTCCAAATATTCACCTCTTCCAAACCCCTTGTCTTCTATTTACAGGAGTGATGGAAATACCATCCATGTCTGTAAGATCTTCAATCCCTTGCCCTAGGACTTTATAATCCTTAGTAATGTTTTCTAGATTTTTTCTAGATTATTTGTGCTCACATGAATTACCAGAAAAGGGCAATAGCCATCAAGTGTGACGTCTTGGGAAGTTTTTGGTTACATTCTGGGGACGTGTTCTAAGAAGATGGCAGGACAATTATCATTTCTATTCTTCTGGGACTTGTCTTTTGATTTAGCCTAATGTTTCATTGTTTGTTTGTTTTTTTGTCTACAATATCCTGCTGTTGACTTCTATTGAGCTTATAATCTGGTGGAACACACACACTATTTTTTAAAATAGTGTTTTATTTTTCCCCCAATCTCATGTTAAAACAATTTTTAGCATTAGTTTTTTTAAAGGTTTGATTTTTAAATTCTATCTCTCTCTCCCTTCCTTCCTCCTCCCTGAGATGGTAGGCAATCCAATATAGGTTACACATGTACAATCACCTGAAACATTTCCATATTGTTCATTTTGAACAAGAAGACTCCATAAAAAAATAGAACGAAAGTGAAAAATAGTATGCCTTAGTGTGTATTCAGACAAAATCAGTTCTTTTTCTGGAGGTGGATAGTATGTTTCATCATGAGTCCTTTGGGATTGTGTTGCGTTGGTGAGAATAGCTAAGTCATTCATAGTTCTTCATTGTACAATATTGTAATTACTGGGTAGAATGTTCATCTGGTTCTTCTCACATCACTTTGCATCAGTTCATGTGAATTTCTCAGGTTTTTCTGAAATCATCTTACTTGTGATTTCTTATAGCACAGTAATATTCCCCAGCCATTACCCAATTCATTGGCAATCCCTCAATTTCTGGTTCCTTGCCATGACTAGGAGAGCTGCTATAAATATTTTTGTACAAATAGATCCTTTTCCCTTTACAAACAGCTTTTTGGGAATACAGACCTAGTAGTGGTATCATTGGATCAAAAGGTATGCACAGTTTGGTAGCCCTTTGGGCATAGTTCCAAATTGTTCTCCAGAATGGTTGGATCTATCCACAACAGTGCATCAGTTTCTCTACATCCCCTCCAACATTTGTCATTTTCTTTTTTTGTCATATTAGCCAATCTGATAGTTTGAGGTAATACCTCAGAGGTGTCTTAAATTTGCATTTCTCTAATCAATAGTTATTTAGAACATTTTTTTCATATGACTATAGATAGCTTTGATTTCTTTCAAACATGCTACTATTTAACCATGTTACTTGCTACTTGTGTAGTTGATTTTTTGAACCCAAATGGATGTCTTTACATTAATCAAATTTTGGCTTTTTAGGGGCAGCCATAGTAACAACTAGCATTTACATAAGACTGGTGTTTGTAAAACATTTTATATAGGTTAATCTCTTTTGATCCCTATCTAGTAAAGTTGGAGCTATTGCAATCACCTCCATTTTAAAGATGAATAAACCAAGATTGAAAAAAGTTTAAGTGATTTTCCCTGAGTCACCCAGTTAAGTATGTCCTTGAAGGAGGCTTTGAACTTAGCTTTCCTGATTCCAAGTACAGCATTCCATCTACTGGGTACCCTAGCATCAAAGCATACATTTTTCTCCTGACTTCACCCTGATTCTTTTACTCTCACCAGCCTGGCTATGAAGGAAGACACTTAAGAAAACTATTTGCCAAAAACTGTCAGAAGTAGAAAAATTTCAATGATGAATCTTTTAAAGGGGAGCAGACCAATGATCACAGCTCCTATCCCTTACCCCACAGCATCTCAGCAACCCTCCTTATCCTTGAGAATCACAAGAAAAATTCAGGAGCAAAGTAAGGCTAAGAAGGAATAATATAAGAATCTGAGCAAGAACACAGAGACATCGGTAATCACATACACCCACATATATATATATGTATGTATGTATGTATTTATATATATATATATATATGTGTAATGTTAATTATGTTAATGAGAGTTAAAGATTAGCCTTACTCATTAATGGACCTGCCCATTAAGAGAAGCTTGATTAGAGGAGTTTCATTTTGTAGGAAGGCCCACATCTTTTGTTAATTTCTAATGAGGCACTGGTTCTCAAGGGTTGTGATGCCCTCTGGCTCTGAAAAAAAAATACACACACACATACATTCTGAGGTGAGGTGAGGTTTTGTTATGGGGTTTACTCATTGGAAGTGTTTGTTTGGCCAAACAAGACTCTAGGCAATAACTAAGGAGCCCCCCAGCTTTGAAAACCTAGATGTTGCTGTTTTCTCTCTGGTAACTATGTAAGTATGTAATGGTCGGACAGTTGAATCTATTTGTTGATATGTAATGTATGTATTGCTTATGGTCAGACTTATGGAAGCCATGTCTTTTTGTCTTTATTTCTCTATATTTTCTCTGAAGTTCATGTTACTAACTTTTCCCCCTTCACTAAGTGAATGATATATATGTTTGATCAAAGTAGATTGTTGACTCCTCCAAAGTTGCTTTCCTTTTAGAAAAATAGAACTAAGAACCTGTACAGCAGGCCTTCCTGTGTTTGTCGGAGTACTTGCTGTATATATGTGTGTGTGTGTGTGTGTACAGAATGTATATGCATGCATGTATGTGTATATATTGGATATTGTATATGTACATGTATGTATACACACATATATATGCACACACTTACATATATATATATATATATATATATATATATATATATATATATATATATATATATATCAAGGTGTTTAGGATGGAGAGTGAGGGGGAGTGACAGTCAGAAGTCAAATTGGCATTACTCTTATCTCTCTAACTTCACTCATCACTGACAAAAACAGAGGAGATGCATCTCCCTACTCTGAGTGGCCTTTTTAATGATTGAACAAATGTCTGTGCTAACAGCATGGGGGAAAAGCTAATCCCACCCTATGTGGCCACTCAGACTGGACTCAGAACCCAGTGCTCTCTTCTGTCCTAGGTGCTGACAGGAAGTTTGTGAAAGATCTGAGAGATGTCACAGAGGAATGACCAAAGTGTTCCTGAACATAGAGGAGGAGAAAGGGAGAGATTGACACAGACATTTTTTAGAGAAAAGCAAGTTTTGCTGACAAACTTTTGATGAGAAAACACAGTTTCATAACCCCATGAGGACTTATGTCCTGAAGGAATGAAATGAAGGAGGAGGAAATTTTGGTAGAATGTAGAGCAAGCACAGTGAGGGAGGAAGGGAGAGATTCTTTTTTAAAAATAATATTTTACAATTACATGTAAAATATCTGAGGGATTCTTAAGATCTGAATCATTTTTGAGACGGAGATCAATTGCTACAGTGCTTGAGCTAAGAAGAAATCATGTATGTTGACTGAAATGATTGAATGTTGAAGTTACAGACAACAAAGAAAGTCCTTTTAAAGTTTTTCCTTTCTTTAAAGAAAAAGCTGGCTGATTTGCACAATTGTACAATATTTATTGTAAAACAGGAGAGGACCAGCTATATTCAGATATTCAACTGAATTTTTGATCTCACTGAGTCCAAGGGTTCCCTCTAATGATTCACATTGTAAGCTTCCATTCATACACATCTTGTATGACTCTCACTTCCTCTCCAAACATCACCACAGGAAGTCCACTCAGTGGGGAAGAGCCCTTCCCTACTTTATTCTAACATCTCAAGGATACGTGAAGTACACTCTGACCATGTGTTGTCTTCCCTCACTCTCGCCATGTGACTAGCCTGTCTTCTCTTTGTAGCATACAATTCTTTTTTTTTTAGTTAAATTTATTTATTTAATTTTTACATTCATTTTCACAAAATTTTGGGTTCCAAATTTTCTCCCCATTTGTCCCCTCCCCCCACCCCAATACACCTAGCATCCTAATTTCCCCTATCACCAATCTGCCCTTTCTTCTATCATCCCTCCCTTTCCTTGTCCCCAACTTCTCTTCTGTCCTGTAGGGCCAGATAACTTTCTATTCCCTATTACCTGTATTTCTTATTTCCTAGTAGCAAAAACAATACTCAACAGTTGTTCCTAAAACTTTGAGTTCCCACTTCTCCCCATCCTTCCCACCCCACCCATTCCCTTTGGGAAGGTAGGCAATTCAATATAGGCCCTATCTGTGTAGTTTTGCAAATGACTTCAATAATAGTCATGTTGTGTAAGACCAACTATATTTCCCTCCATCCTATCCTGCCCCCCCATTGCTTCTATTCTCTCATTTGATCCTGTCCCTCCCCAAGAGTGTTGATTTTAAATTGCTCCCTCCTCCCCTTGCCCTCCCTTTCATCATCCCCCCTACTCTGCTTCTCTCCTTCTCCCCCACTTTCCTATATTGTAAGATAGGTTTTCATACCAAAATGAGTGTGCATTTTATTCCTTTCTTTAGTCGAATGTGATGAGAGTAAACTTCATATTTTTCTCTCAGCTCCCCTCTTTTTCCCTCCAGTAAAAGTCTCCTGCCTGCCTCTTCTATGAGAGATAATTTGCTTCATTCCATTTCTCCCTCTCTCCTCCCAATACATTTCTCAATCACTGCTTAATTTCATTTTTTTAAGGTATTATCCCATCCTATTCAATTCACTCTGTGCTCTCTGTCTGTGTGTGTGCACATGTGTATGTGTGTGTGCATGTGCGCATGCATGTGTGTATGTATGTATGTGTGTGTAATCCCACCAACTACCCAGATACTGAAAAGTTTCAAGAGTTACAAATATTGCCTTTCCATGTAGGAATGTAAACAGTTCAACTTTAGTAAGTCCCTTATGACTTCTCTTTGCTCTTTACCTTTTCATGCTTCTCTTCATTCTTGTGTTTGAAAGTCAGATTTTCTTTTCAGTTCTGGTCTTTTCATCTGCTTCAAAGTCCTCTATTTCATTGAAAGACCATTTTTCCCCCTGAAGTATTATACTCAGTTTTGCTGGATAGGTGATTCTTGGTTTTAGTCCTAGTTCCTTTGACTTCTGGACTATCATATTCCATGCCCTTCTATCCCTTAATGTAGAAGCTGCTAGATCTTGTGTTATCCTGATTGTATTTCCACAATACTTGAATTGTTTCTTTCTAGCTGCTTGCAATATTTTCTCCTTGACCTGGCAACTCTGGAATTTGGCTACAATATTCCTAGGAGTTTCTGTTTTTGGATCTCTTTCAAGAGGTGATTGGTGGATTCTTTCAATATTTATTTTGCCCTCTAGTTTTAGAATATTAGGGCAGTTTTCCTTGATAATTTCATGAAAGATGATGTCTAGGTTCTTTTTTTGATCATGGCTTTCAGGTAGTCCCATAATTTTTAAATTGTCTCTCCTGGATCTATTCTCCAGGTCAGTTGTTTTTCCCATGAGATATTTCACATTGTCTTCCATTTTTTCATTCTTTTGGTTTTGTTTTGTGATTTCTTGGTTTCTCATAAAGTCCTTAGACTCCATCTGTTCCATTCTAATTTTGAGAGAACTATTTTCTTCAGTGATCTTTTGAGCCTCCTTGGCTAATTCTGCTTTTGAAAGCATTCTCCTCCTCATTGGCTTTTTGAACCTCTTTTGCCAATTGAGTTAGCCTATTTTTCAAGGTGGTATTTTCTTCAGCATTTTTGGAGGTCTCTTTTAGCAATGTGTTGACCTGCTTTTCATGCTTTTCTTGTATCCCTCTCATTTATCTTCCCAGTTTTTTCTCCACCTCTCTAACTTGATTTTCAAAATCCTTTTTGGGCTCTTCCATGGCCTGAGCCCATTGGATATTTATTTTGGACGTCTGGGATACAGAAGTCTTGCCTTTTATGTCTTTCCCTGATGGTAAGCATTGTTCTTCCTCATCTGAAAGGAAGGGAGGAGATATCTGTTCACCAAGAAAGTAACCGTCTATGGTCTTACTTTTTTTCCCTTTTCTGGGCACTTTCCCAGGCAGTTACTTGACTTTTGAGATTCCTCTCCACCCCTACCTTGCCTCCAGTTCCCAGCATACAGTTCTTGATGACAACATTTCCTTATGTTCTTCTTCAAAGTACCTCATTGGTTATAAGTTAGATCCTGTTCCTATTTACCTTACACCTCTCCATTGCCTTCTGGGTGAAGCTCATCTTTAGTTTTCTGGGAGCGGTGGTGTTCTAAGTCTAATGGACACATAGCAACATTGGAAAAATGGTTGCTTTTGGACAATGGACTTTTACTCTTATGGGAAGCTTGAGATCAGTAAAGGTACTTCGTAATTTCTCAGCAGTCATCCAGACTTTCCTTCTTCTTATCCACTCTGGACCTCAGACCATTGTCTATCTATAATGACTGTCTCAGAAACACACCCTGGACAAGCTCTATAGATGAATGTGGAAATCTGGGCAATCAATTGTATCTTTATGGTCTTTCCCAGGTGGATGAATAGTTCAAACTTCTTCTGCTGATTACAAATCTCTTTAAGGAGACTAACATTTCACTGTATTTTGCCATGAATATAATCTCATTCACAAATAGGAACATCTGAAGACCTCATATCCACAAGGGAATCTCTCCTCTGCCTGGGCTAAATGCTGGATGTCCTCCAGTTTGGTGAACATATATCTCCTTATTTTATGCCCCACTTGATGAGGCATAACATTGATTGAGTTATTTCTATTATTATATCTCCTAAGGAATACTGTGCAATCTTGATGTATGGATGGGAGATACTGTGTTGTAAAACAAGCCTGTAAGATGGTATTTTGTTCCACCTAGCTGAAAACTTTGTCATAATCAAAAACCAATGGACAAAATGGAAAGCTGTATTCTCTGCATATTTCAGTAGTTGTATAAAGATGGTCCATTGTTAAATATTATTTGGTAAAACTTTTTTACTTCCTACTTATTCATCAGATACCCTCAATTCACTTACAGATGACTGATAAAATGGGACAAGATACATATAGTCACTGATGCTTTCTTGGCCACTTTGTTTTGTTATTGGTAAAATTGATACTGATTTTTTTCTTGCTTTTAGTATCTAGCCCTTCTTGAGATCCTTCAAAAAAGTGTCCCTTAGTGCCCTCACTATTCTGTTATCTCCCTTGCAGATCTCCTTCAATGTAAATTTGATGCAGTCCAGCTATATGTTCTGTTTTTATATTTCTTGGCAGCATTTATATCTCTTTTTGAAGCAAGTCAGGTTCTAGGGTATTAGGTCCAACAGATCAGGAAAAGATGATCAGCAGAAATTGCGATTTTTTTTCCTTTAAGGGAACAGGAGTGAAGTGTTAACCCTTTATGAACTTTGATTGGTTGGATAGGACTTTGAGAAAACCCCCTTTTGCTATGTCGATATATCTAATTTGAACAGGTTAAGGGTTTAGGAATATTAAGTAACTACAATAACACCAAAATTGTGACCAGTCTTCAAGAAGACAAAGATTGAGAACATCAGGAAAAATCAGGGATTCTATCAGATAATCGGAAGTTAAGGAATGGATAGGTACCAACGACTAGAAATAGGTAGGATATTAATTAGAAGAATTGATGTGTAAAGGGCTTTAGAAATAGTTTAGTGCACATTATCTCATTTATTCCTCACATCTCTGGGAAAATATTTGTGCAAGTATTATCCTAATTTGATGGGTGAGGAAACTGAAACTCAGGGAGGTTAAAGGATTAATTCTAGGTAACATGGCTACTACACGGTAGAGTTCAGACTTCAACCAAGGTCTTCTGACTCCCAAGTCAATGCCTTATAAAATTTCCATTGTGCTTTAGCTACCTCCATCCTAGGAGTTTTAACAGAAAATGAAGAAATGCATGCCTTCTCAAGGCTAGAAATAAACTATAAGAAAGTTGGTAGTATAAGGAACACACACACAGAACACACAGGAAGGTAAAATTACAATTTCCTCTAAGCTCTGTTCTTTAACAAACAACTCATCATAATCTCACTGTATTCCTATTTGAAAAAGTAGCTTATTTTACAAAGTTTAACTTTGAAAATAAACCATTTTGGTTGTGAAAAAACTGAAAAGGCCAGAGATACAAATAAATTGAATCAAATTCCAATAGCAGCTCCACCATTAATATCAAATGGATACTGATTCAGGTGAAAATTGTTTGGCTGCCTTCAGGAGGCTCCCTTCCCCCTTGGGTGGTTTGAATGTTCACATGGTTGGGAGTATTGGGAGTCACTAAGTATTCTTTTTCATGAAATGGAAGACTTTCAGATCTTAGAATTACCCGGACTCTTTGTCCTGAAGACCCCTAGCCCACATATCTGCCCCACTGACATTACCTGAGCACTCCTAGACCTTAACATCTTTCCATTTTCTACATGTTTAGGGCTTCCAGGCTTTTCCATCCACCTTCTAAATGATGTTTCTCTTATGTGTGCCATGCCCCAATCAGAGTGTGAGACCCTTGAGATCAGGGACTGGCTAGCTTTTTCTACTTGTATCCCCAGAGCTCAATATAGTGCCTGACACATATTAAGCACATAGTAACCTTTTTTTAAAAAATATATACCTATCATTTCTGTTTATGTGTATATCTATCTATCTATCTGTCTTTTTATCTGCCCATCCATCTGTCTATCTATCTATCTATCTATCTATCTATCTATCTATCTATCTATCTATCTATCTATCTGTCATCAGTTGTGTTCTGTTTCCATAGATATGCTCAGTTAAAGGGTTCTATTCAGGTGGGAGGGGGAAAAGGTCTCACTAGACAGAGGCTGTGGATGCCAAGAGATTCTAACAAGCCTGCTGTGGGAATGGACTTGACTGTTAGCTTTGCCAATTAACATCCCTGAAATGTACAAGGCTTTAACATGAGTTAAATCAGGAGAACTGGGAGGAAGGGCAAAGAATAACTTGTCAGCTAGAGATCACACTGAGAATTTATGAGCCTATAAGAATGAAGAAGGAATTTACTTGGGGCTTTAAGCAGAATGAATTTCAAAATCCCTTTCTGAGCTTGCAGTACACAGTGGTATCCAAAAGAACCGGGATCAAAGAAACATACTCTTAGCACAGAGCTGCCCCCATTCTGAAATACATTCCCTCAACACCTTTATTTTCTAGCCTTCTACAAAGCTCAGATTAGGTATCACCTCTAACAGGAAGCCATTCCCTACCACCCTTTCTCTTCTCCTATTTGTAACTGCCATCCCTGACATTATGGTATTACTTTGCATCTATTCCTCTGTGGCATGGTGTAGCAGAAAGACTTGAAATCAGGGGGAACCAGGGTCCAGTACTGTTTCTAACACCTGCTGGTCATGTGATCCTCCGTAAATCACCTAACCTCACAGTACCTCAGGTAACTTTCTAAGACTATAAATTACTTATGAGTCAGCATAGAGATAGTTTCCTCACTGGGAGTAAGCTATGTCAGCGAAATCATGTGAGGTTCCCACTCATCACACCAATATTGATCAAATTTTGGAGTTAGAAAGTGAATTTAAAAAAAGCAAACACTGGGAAAACGTGTTTGTGACCAATTTCTGAAGGTCAGAAGGCACTGGTGTGCTAAAAAAAATATGTTGGGTTTGTAATTAGAAGGCCTGATTTTGAGTTCAGGTTCTGCCATTTGCTTATGATTAATAGGACAAATCACTTTGCCATCTTCTTGATTCAAAAGATGTGTAAAATGGGGTTGAGATAAATGATCTTCCTTCTTCACTTTAAAAATAATTATTCTACAGTTTTAAAGTGTGAAGTGTATGAGGACAGCTATCACTTTTTTTCTGGAAAAAAGGTAGATTTCCTATTGATAGCAAGCTGTTTTACAGTAATAGCATCTTCATTAGACTGCCTTAAGATGAACCATTCTTGGCCATATTAAAGGGAGGACAGGCCACTAGGTGTTTGGTCAGAGGATTTGAATGAAAATTCTCTTTTATCTATTGTCTGTGTGATTTTGGGCAAGTCATTTTCCCTTTGCATCTAAATGCCACCATTTGTAAAATGAGGATTTGGATTAAATGACTTTTATACTGTCTTCCAGTTGTAGATCTGTGATAATCCTTTAAATGTAAAAACATATTAAAAAAAGAGACTAGATTTTCTCTTTCCTTAGTCACTGAGGGTAACCTAGGGAGGATGGACTCTCTGACTAGATGTTGAAAAGGTGGATTCTTTAGTCTTACAGATCTGATAACCATCACTTTTGCCTTATTTGGGTGAAAAGAGAAAGAAATATTTCCCCAGAAAATCTCAAGTTACGATTTAGACTCTTAGCTCCAGACTGACTGGAGAACACTTAAGAAATTTTTAACAAGTCTCATCAACAGCTATCAGCTATGTGTAGGAACAGGATGGAATTTGAGGGGGATGACTGATTCATTTTTGTCTTTGGATCCCCTAGCACATAGTAGGCATTTAATAAATGCTTGTTGGATATGTATACATTAGATAATGCTTCTAGGAGGGGAGAGAGGCAGTGTGACATAGGGGCTAGAGAGCTGGCCTTGAGGCCAAAAAGAGCTGGGTTCATGGTCTACCTCTAACATACACTCACTATGTGACCCTGGGGAAGTCATTTAACCTTATTTAAGAGCAGAGAAGGTTTTGTTTCTGTTCAGTCATTTCTGACTCCTTGTGACCCCATTTGGGGTTTTCTTGGCAAAGATATCATTCTCTTCTCCAACTCATTTTACAGATGAGGAAACTGAGGCAAATAGGGTTAAATGACTTGCCCACACACAGCTAATAAGTGTCTGAGGCCAGATTTGAACTCAGGATGATGGGTCTTCCTGACTCTATGCCCTGCATCTGTCTGTTGCAGCCACTTAGCTACTCACAGAAAGGTACCAGAAATAAAAGTATAAAAACTGGAGGGTGCTGCTTCTAGTACCTGGAAAAAGTTCATCAAAACCATTGTTCCATGAGCATTAGTCATAGAATTGAGAGTTATAGGATCAATCATAGTTCAAGATTAGAAGGGACCTCAGAGTTCTTGTAGTTTTGACTCCCTACTTTACAGATGAAGAAACAGGAGTCAGGGAGGCTAAATTATTTGTCCAACGTAATACAGGTACTAAGTGTAAGAGACAGGATTTGAACCCAGACTGTCTGACTCCATCACAAGTGTTCATCTCACTGTAACACATGCCCTCTAAACCTTACTGCTACTTAAAATGACTACTGCATTACTGTAACTGAGGATAGTGAGCCATGGAACTTTATGAGAAAATATAACTGTGTTTCTCTTAAGGTGGACTTGATGTGGAGCTTTGTAACTGTTAATTAGCCCTTATTTTATTTTCATCATCTGCTGCTCTGAACATTCTCATAGATTATGGCAAAGCTCTGGGGGCAATAAGGACTTATTTTCAATTGGAAAGGTCATCACACTTTAATTTCAAGAGGTGAAAACTCTGCTGACTTTCATTCCTCTGCATTTTAGGCTCTTTTCTGAGCTGATCTTGGTCAATATTTGTTGGCTGAATTAATTAACATTTTCCTGTGGAACCGTACTATCCTCACTGTACCCTGTTTCTGCTGTGTGCTCTCTAAAGACTTCATATGCTCTATCACAAGACAAGAGTACTGAGTAGCTGAATGGCCCAGGAAGACTCAACATCTGGAGCCTTCTCATGTGAGGCTGATGGTGTGAAGGGATGATGCTGAACACCGGGAGGGAAGATGAGGTCAGATAACAAGGAGATGATACGACAACAAGAAGAGTAATAAGGCACCTGAAGGGCCTCAAGACCATATCATGGGAAGATAAATGGAAGGAACTGAGGAGTACTAAGAAGACTTAGAAAGGAAGTCATACATAACAATAAAGATAATAATAATTATTATTATGAGATGAGATTTATATATTCTATATTATTTCTACCTGAATTTTAGCATTCTTCTAATATGAATGTAGACAACGAACATTATTGTGAGAAGGGCCATCGTTTCATCAGACTAACAAGAGATTTCATAACAAATATCATCAACCACCAAAAGACCAAGAGCCCCTAATTAATCTATATGGAAGCAAGCTGTGTCTAGAGAAGTGTTTTGCCAAAGGTCACACAGATAGCAAATGGGAGAAGAGGATTAAAAGTCAAGTTCCTGATTCCAAATCCTGGATTCTTACTATTGAACCATATTTCTAGTAAGTGAAATGAGGTCAATGGTCATACGCTCTCTACTCTTGTGTGCCCTCTGTCCCATCTTTTTTGGAAGCTATCTCACAGGAGCTGAAAGGATGGTGGATTTAGGCTCCTCCTAAGACCAGATATCCTCTAACAAATGCTAGTAACAAAGACAGTGGACCAGGTACTCTGCTGAGTTCTCCGAGTTCCAACTAGACTTTCCGAATTGATGCATCGTCTGTCTCCATCGCCTCTCTTCCAATCTCATGTCTTGCTTGTTTGAAGTGTTTTTTTGGAAATCGTTCCCAAAATTCAATCTTAAGTGCAATTGTTGTAGTTGATATTTTTATGTGAGAAGAGCAAAGAATTGAAGGACTGAAGTTAGAGTAATAGTGGGATGCTTATGATTATATACTTTGAATAAGAAAATGTTTAATGAGATTTTACTTTATCTCTTTTTTCAGAACTCAGAGCAAAGATGCCATGCCAATCAATAGTCACTCAGTCTCTAAAAATACCTTCTTTGACGAACATGCATGCCCCTCATTTATATGGAAAATAGATGATGAAAATTATTATTAATTGGAGTTTAAAACAGGAAAGAAAACAACAAAAAAGTCAAGCTACTTATTTAGAATCAAGTTTTTATAAATAAGGATGATATAATTGAAAGAAAATCTGATGGGAAGCCTGAAACTTGTTTTAATCCCTGTCCATCACTAGCTATCTTGGTGACTTAGGTCACTCCTCCAACTTTTCTGGACCTCAGTTTCCTCCTCTTTAAAATGAATAATGGTTATTAAAATTTTGGTTGCCTAAAAAAAAATAAAATGAATGATGAATTAGATCATGTAGTCTTAGGAAGGGGATCTCAAAAAGGCCTCCAATCCCAAATGTGCTCCTTACTCCCTCCAATCCCAAATGTGCTCCTTACTCCCTGGGATTGACTTTAGGTATCATGTACTGCCTTAGCCTCCTCTTCTTTAGACTAAACTTTCCCAGAGTCCTCAGCTGATCCTCAGGGATGATCTGGAGAGTTTTCACCATCTTGGTTATCACCTCTTTTATGTTATTGAGTTATCAATGTACTTTCTAAAGCTGAGCATAGCCCTCCAGATGTGGTTTGAACAATCCCTCAAACAGTCAATCAACCCATAATCATTTATTGCCACTTCTTTTTGTACACCATCTTAATGTAAACCCAGATCACATTTGCCTTCTTTGTTGGTCTATGGTGCTGTTGTTTCATATTGTAGGTAGGTGCAGAGTAGTGTGGTGGTTAGGGCATTGGACTTGGAGTCCAAAAGACCTAGCTTCAAATCTCACCTAAAAGTACTTACAAGAATAGCTGCGTGTCCTTGGGCAAGGCAATTTACCTCTTGATTCCTCACTTCCCTTCTAGGCAAAATGAGAAATTTGGATTTGAAGGGACCCCTTGGGTACTCTCTCTCTCTCTCTCTCTCTCTCTCTCTCTCTCTCTCTCTCTCTCTCACACACACACACACACACACACACACACACACTTCACCTCACAAGGGTTTAGTTTTCACGTCCATGCGGATGACTCCCCGATATCCAGCTTCTGGTCCTCTTCTCAACTCCTTGCCTTTATCACCAGCTGCCTTCTTTTTGTTGTTTGGACATTTCCAAGTGTCTGGACCTTTAGGTGTCTGGAACCCTGCTTGTCCCAAATGGAACCCCAAAGCCCAAACCCTCTTCTCCACCAAAGGGCTGGACTCTGTTTAACTCCCTCCCATTCTTCTAGAACCCCAGGTTCTTAATCTCAGCATTTTTCTCATCTTCCTTCTCTCCCTCACCCCACATGAAAAAATCAGTTGTCAAACCTGTATGCCTTCCACTTCTCTTGTGCTCTGATCATCCATCAGCTGGCCCATTGCAATGGCTTCCTGATTGTTCTCCCAGCCTAGAGTTTCTCTCTACTCCAATTCACACTCCAGAAAGCTGCCAAAGTGATTTGTTCTAAACACAGATGTGACTATGTTGTTCCACTAATCAATAAAGTCCAGTGGTTCCCTATTATCTCTAGAATAAAATAGAAATGTCTCTGTCCAGCTTTTAAAACCCTTCACAATGTAGCCCAGATTCATCTTTCCAGCCTCAATGTGCATTCCTCCTCTTTTGTTTCTTTGGTCCTGCCAATTGGCTGTTTCTTTGTTTTTCATACTCCGCACTCCATCACCTATTTTTGTGTCTTTTCATTGGCATCACCTAGCCTGCAAATGCACTCCTCTGAGAATGCTTTACTTCTGAGAACACTTTACTTCCTTTGGCACTAAGCTGAAACATCACATTCCTCAAGATTCCTATCCTGATGCCCCCGATTGCTAACATCTTTCTTTTCTATTTTGTATTTAATATCTTGTGTTAATTCTGTATACATTCATTCTTAACTTACATAGGCATGTGCTGTCGTCTCACAATCTCATTCTATCATTTTTGAACTTTGACAGGCCTCAAAACCACAAGCTCAAATAAGGCGTTCAGTTTCCTCAACTCGATCCAGTTGGGAGAAACGACAGCAATCGTTTTCTCTTTAGCTCCCTTGATTCTCATTAATTTCAGCCCTACTTGTTTTTCTAAACCAACTCTTCTCTTGTTTCCTATCAACATCTTTGCTTCCCTTCCAATTTGATTCATCCCATTTGGGGGCTGATTTGTTTCTTTGTCTATAATTGGCCTCCTGCCATGACCCTTTATTTCTCAGAAACAGTGAAGCAGATGACAAGAAAGGAAGAAGGGATGAGAAATGCCCCTCCTGGGTTTAAAGCCCAGTATCCTGCCAGGCTAGACAGTGGTCAGATCACTGATTCTGACTCCCACATCAGTCAGTGTGTGACTCTGGGCCTGCGCTTCAGTCTCCATGGGAAATCATTATGGTTTTTGTTTGGCAGTGGGGAAGAGGGTACAATTGCCTTCTGTAAGATCTCCCTAATAATTTAAGGGTGAGCCTCTTACATCAATAAAACAACAGATCCTTACTCCCATCTATTAAGTGCTCAGCACTGTGGGAAATGCAAGAAGCTCATAGAACCTCAGAGTTGGTGCCACTTGAGCAGCCACCACAAACAGCCTGCACCAGAACAAGAATCCACCCTTCTGAATCCTCCACAGATGGCCAACCATCCTTTGCTGGAAGATTTGGAGTGAGGGAGAATTGGCCACTTCTGCAGGCAGCCCCTGCCCCTTTGGGGTATTCCTTACTGATAGGGTAGCTAGGTGGTACCACAGGTACAAGGGCCTTAGTTCAAATCCAGCTTCAGATACTTACTGGCTGTGTGACCCTAGGCAAGTCACTGAACATGGTTTGCCTCATTTTCCTCATCTGCAAAACAAGCTGAAGAAGGAAATGACAAACCACTCCAGGATCTTTCCAAGAGGACTCCAAATGGGGTCACAAAGAGTCAGACACATACAATGAACTGCAAAAATTTTAGGAATGTTTTCTTGACATTGAGCACAAATTTACCTCTCTTCAGCTTTTTATGTCCTAATTTTGAGTTCAAATAGATAAGCCTAATCCCTCTTTCAGTAACAGCCCTTCATAGGTTTAAGACAGCTCTTATGCCATCTAGGAGTCTTCTCTAGGGTAGGTAGATGGTACAGTGGAAGAATACTGGGCTGGGAATCAGGAAGACGAGTTCAAATCCTGCTTCTGACACTTAGAATCCATGTAACTCTGGGCAAAGTGCTTAAGCTCTGTCTGCCTGAGGTAGGATTTAAACTCGTATTCCTGATTCCAACTCAGATATTCTACTTACTATTCCATATAACTAGATAATAGCCAATTTGATTATAGATAATAGAAAATACATTTTGTAACAACTATTATTTGTAAAGCACTTTGATTATCTTAAAGCATTATGTAAATTCTAGCTATTAATAATAATAAGAAAATAATATAGAGCACTTACTATAACATATAGCATTTATCATGTGCCAGGCAATGTGCTAAGTTCTGCTTCTCCTTCTCCTTCTTTTCCTCCTCCTCCTCCTACTTCTTCTTCTCCACCTCCTTCTATTTTTCCTTCTTCCCTTCCTCCTCCTTCGTCTCCTTTTCCTCTTCTTTTTTTTCTCCTCCTCCTCCTTCTTCTTTTCCTTCTCCTTTTTTCCTTTTCGTCCTCTTCCTCTTCCTCCTCCTCCTCCTCCTTCTCCTTCTCCTTCTTCTCCTTCTTCTTCTCCTTCTTCTTCTTCTTCTTCTTCTTCTTCTTCTTCTTCTTCTTCTTCTTCTTCTTCTTCTTCTTCCTTCTCTTTTGGAGGCTAGACATCCATAGCACCTTTAACGACTCCTCATATGGAGTAAATAGACTCAAGGCTTCTCACCATCCTATCTGTCCTCCTCCAGACATTTGATAGTTTTTAATTTCCCTTCTTAAAGTAAGGCATCCAGAATTGAAGACCAGAAAGAAAAAGAAGTCCAGATAGAGCTTGATGAGGACAGAGAACAGCAGACCCATACCTCCCCTTGTCTGATCACGCAGCCTCTTCTGACACAGGCTAACCTCTCAGAAGGCCTACTGAGCTCTGGAGAATAGATAGAGTGCAAGATCCTTGAGAGTAGGAATTGGGTTATCATTGGAGGCTAGCACATGGTAGGTAACTAATACTCATTGATAAATATAAAACCCAGTCCCTGCCCTCAAGGAACTTACAATTCCGTGGTGAGATCAGATTAAGATAGATGAAACCCTGACATCATAGTATGTAAATGACAGTAACATATTGTGGTGTATACCCTAGGCTAAGTATAACTAGAGTTCAGAGACAGGATAGATCAATAGATCAACAAGCATTTATTAAACACCAACTATATGCCAAGGACTGGAACTGGTAAGATCAGTAAGAAATAGAAAAAGAATAGCACAACTTCTTTCTACAATGTTTGCTTACAAACAGGGGTTTTCACAAATAGCCTGCAATGCAGTATGACAAATATTAATATCCCAGTTCTACTGATAAAGCCTAGGTCATGGTTAAAAGTCAGGAAGGATTTCCTGTAGAAGGTAGGGGCTGAGTTGCCCTTAGGGAAGGCCTTCACAGATGGCTATTGTTTGGCCATGTGGAGGCAGAACTACCCCCAGGCTATGATGCAGTAGGGAAATTTTTCCTTACTCGAGGTGGATGATATTTTGTGATTACTTAGAGGGCACCTAGGTGGTGCAGTAGAGAGAGTTCAGGTCTTAGAGTCAGAAAAACCTGAGTTCAAATCTGACATCAGGAACTCTATCTACCTTGTCACTCTGGGCAAGTCACTTAACCCTGTTTGTCTCAGTTTTCTCATCTGTAAAATGAGCTGGAGGAGAAAATGGTAAACCATTCCAGTATTTCTACTAAGAAAGCCCTAAATGGGGTCACTAAGAGTCAGACATAACTAAAAAACAAAACAAAACAAAAAAACCCACCCAATTCAACAACAAGAATATTGGGTGAAGAGGAAGCACTATATCTGGATGGTGCAAATAAAATATGTAAGGATCATAGACATGCAGTCCGCATATAAATATGGATAACTAAGCTCCTCTTCAGTGTAAGCTCTTTGAGGGAAGGATTGGCACAAAGAAATGTTTGATTAGTCCATGTTGATTGACTGGGGGGAGGGAGTGGGGTTTGCCGGAGCTTCCTGTGTGTCAGGTAAAAGGAATGGGGTACAGAGATAGTCCCAGCTGAGTCAAGAGCACCTGGGTCCAAGTCTTGCCTCTGATACTCACAGGCAGCTTGATCCTGGGCCTGTTTCTTCCTCACTTGGTGCCCCAAACAATTTTCTAAGACAAGAAATAGTCGAGCAATTTTTGAATTGTTTGGGTGGAGGAAATGCCTGGTCAGAGCTCTCTCACCCTGTGAAATCCTAGCCCCAATTCAGAAAAAGCGAAACGACAGAAGCAAAAGAGGATATGTCAATTTCCATGCAAGGTAGTGAGATATAGAACACCAGAAAGAAACAATGTCTATCCTCAGGGAGTTTATAGTCTATTCTGTCAATATGTGTACATAGAACCACAAACAAAGTGTAAACTCAGAAATTCTGAGGAAGGAGGCACTAACTGGGTGAGATTAAGAAATATTTCTTGGAGGAATATTCCATTGACTTGAACTTTAAGGTAGGATCTGCATGAATCTGTATGACCCTTCACCTGGCTTGTTGCCAGGTGATAACTCTTCAAATGTTTTTTACTCTTCAGAAATGCCCTTGATCCTGATTCTACCAATAGAATTTTTTTTTTGAGAGGGATTCAACATTTAATCTAGGAAATTGTCTTTGAGATGCACCATGGGTGAATAGGACAGGGGTGTTTCATAAGCAAATGAATGAAGGTAGACCTTGCGAGGTGTATGTGGTCTGTTACTTATGAATTCTATTTTCAGACTGTACTAAATTTTGCAGATAATAAATTCCCTTTTCTTTCTTACTTTAACCTTTGTCAGAGAAATCTGTCTAATATGAATTATTAAAAGAATACATTTTCAACCCTTGTTGCTAAATCCATATCATCAGAGAATGGTTGTGTGACTTGTGTTCTAATCTCAATTAATGAGCAAAACTTCTCTGGCTTCCTTGTGAGGGTCAATATTTGCTTCTTGGGATCTTTCTGAAAAGGTTGCAAAGAAATTCATCAAGTATATTTCCTATTTTCTTAAAAATTCAACTTGAAACTTAGAGATGTATTTACTCACATGTAATTGATTTACTTGCAAGTTATTGAACGGTTGTGTTAAACAATAGTTGCTGTAAAAAAAAAAAAGATAGATCTTAGCCAAAAACGTAGCACTGCCCGTCTAGGGCTCCAATCGCATGAAAAGACATTATTCTTGTCCCAGAGCCGAACTCCTGTCCCGCTCACGTGGGGAATATCTTCTGGGTACCTCATTCTCCACCATCTTGATTATCACCTGTGAGGTCAGTTCCATCCAACATCTTGCCTGAACTCCCTGATAACTAGCACCAATATTGCCTTCTATAATCACAGGCCCCTGGAGGATGCTGAATTCTCACCCATCTGGTACTTTGCCAATCCAGCTGACAAATTCTCAGGTTCTGGTCTCCTAATCCAGGTGATTCAAATTTGTTATTTTCTAGATAGATGGAATAGTAAATGGAATTCTGGAGTTGGAGTCATAAATATCTGATTTCAAATTCTACCTCAGATGTTTATTAGCTGTGTTACCTTGGGCAAATCATTTAACCTCTCTGTGCCTTAGTTTCCTCATTTATCAAATGAGGCACCAGATTAAAGTCCCTTCCATGTTTCATATGATCCTAACAACAGCAACAACAATGAAGACAACAATAACCAGTTACCATTCTTATTCTATCAGATCAAAATGACCTCTCCCTAATCCTTTTATTTTTTCCTCTGTTCTCCCCTTCCATTGTTTTCTCCTAAACTTCTGCTCTATTGTTAACACATTTGCCTTTCTCCCACATCTCTTCTTTTTCCATTCTTCCATGTTTTTCTTCTTCTTTTTTGGAGGTAATCAGGGTTAAATGGCTTGTCCAGGATCGCACAGCCAGCAAGTGTCTGAAGCTAGTTTTGAACTTGGGACCTTCTGACTCCAAAGCTGGTACTCTATCCACTGTATCACCTAACTGCCCCCATGTTATTTTAGTCACAAAATCCAGTCACTGTCTGGAAGATTCTATCTTGAACCAATGCCTCAAGGGCTGGGGATGCTCCTTCTCTTTTGCCCACTGATGCATACGACAGGTGGGAAGAGGGGGAAAGTCGTTGTTGCTCCCCATCACTTCTGACCCTTGCCTTTCCTACCATCATCCAATAGTGTCTCCTCCTTAGAAGTTCCTTTCATCCTTCTCCATCACAAAGTCTGGCTCCTAGTTATTGTCATCTACATTCTTCTTTCTGTCTCAAAGTCTTCCTTTCTAACTTAAACTCTGCCTTTGTGTTTAGAGATTTAGAGACTGTCCTAAGTTCCCATAACTTCCACCTCTGTCAGAGATCTATGATCTACAGCCAGACCTTAGATCTCATGGCCATCTCCATGATTTTGAACCTCCATCTTAGTCTCATGTTCTGTGTTTCCATTGTCTTTATTCGTTATATACTTTATTAATTAATCTATCTACCTATTTATTTGTTGGGGAATGACTTGTGTATTAAACAACATCTAGCCCCTTTGTCCTTCCCAGGTCTCTTGAGTTGCTCTGTTCTTTCTCTCCTGACTTTGCTATGTTGCTATACAATTGCTATACAATTAACTGATTCAATTACATACTGTCCTTTTATCTTGAGTCCTTTTCTTCTTCTCCTCACTCTCTTCCAGTCCTTAGCCATGTCAGCCCTATCATCTGCCTTTTTTGCTCCTGGTTCTGAATGGCAGAATTCCCAGGGAGGAAGTTACATAACCTTGGCAACAGAATCCACTTCAATTTCTTATCATTTCATTTCAATTAGGTCCTCATTGCTACATGGCAAGCGCATGTGTTTCCTTGATTGAGTCGCTAGCCCATTCCACTGAGCAGCTGTTGAAAACCGTCTCTTTTCTCTTTAAGCTACCTCCCACCATTGCCTCCTTACTCTCTTCTCAATGGATGTCATTGCCTTCTGCTTTTCTGATAATGAAGCCATGTTTAACTCCCTCATCATCTCTCAAAAATCCTACTGTCTTCAGTCATACTTTTTTCATTGAGGTAGTCATTCTCTTTAAAAAAACCTCACCAATCTACTCGTTCATTTAAGTCCATTCCTTTATGTAGTCTTAGAGCCTGGCCTATCAATTATTCCTTTTCTGTTTTTCATCTTCAATCTTTCAATATCAGCAAGTATAATCAGGCTTATCCCATCACTTCAAAAAATCACTGGATGCTGTCTTCAATTAACTAGTATTTTTTAATTACTTTTATGCCAGTCCTTTAATTGGACACCCTATTTTCAATCTTTCAATTATCTAAGCCATCCCCTACCCATCTTTCAAAGGCACAGAACTGAGTAGGTGCCTATACCTCTCCTACAATAAAACCTACAGTAACTCCCCATTGTTAGGATGAAATACTCCTCTAGCTAAAATTTAAACGTCTCCTACATTTAAGTTTCAAATCATATTTCTAGGTTTATGTTATATTTTTCTCCTTTATGACCAGTATGCATCCAAATTGGACTACTTCCTGAACTAGTTATTCCATTTCTTGTCTCCACATTTTTGCATAGATTGTACCAATACATGCAACGCATTTCTTTTTCTCCTCTCCAAATCTTATAATTTCAGTGGCAAGACCACTTTGTTTTAATCCTGACTCTGATACTTGTCTTTTTGTAACCTTGAACACCCTTTACCACACCAGATTTCAGTTCCTTCAACTGTGAAATGAAATATGTTGGATTAGGGGACTTCTGAGGTCTTCCCTAAATCTATGATCTATGTTCCAGGCTCTGCTTGGACACCATCACCTCCATGAAACCATCCTGATCCCTTTGGTTGGCCAAGAATTCTTTACCTTTGATGGACTTATACTTCCCAGGATATATGTCTCATCATACTTCCTCCTTCAGTAGAATGCAAGCTTTTTGAGGGAAAGAGCTGTTTTTAATTTTGTGTTTGTATTCTTGGCACCTAACACAGTGCTTAGCAAAAAGCAGAGACAACAAATATTTGGTGAATGAATTTAAGAGACGTTTTCTCAGAGAGAAATGTATTCTATTTTTTTTTGTTTTAATTAATTAATTAATTTGTTTTCAGTTTTCTGCAATCACTTCCATATATCTTAGATTTTCCCCCCTCCCTCTCCCATCTTACTCCCTTCCTCTTCCCTCCCTCCCTGAGATGGCATGAAATCTTATGAATGGGGGAAACACATTTGCCTTTTAATGCCTCCCTTGAGACTTGTGTTTGAAGATCTAATTGTCTATTGAACTCTGGCCTTTTCATCAGGTCTGGACATTCCTTATTTCATTGAATGTCCATCTCCTTGCCTGAAATATTATGCTTAATTTTTTTGAGTAATTGATCCTTGGTTGTAGTCCCAGCTCCTTTGCCTTACAAAATATCATATTCCAATCCCCCCGATGTTTTAGTGTAGAAGCTTTAAGGTCCTGTGTGGTCCTGACAGTAGCTCCTCGATATTTCAATTTTTTCTTTCTGGTTGCCTGAAGAACTATCCTTTACTTGATAGTTTTGGAATTTGGCAATGCTATTCCTTGGTGTTTTCAGTTTGGGATGCCTTTCAGGAGGTGAACGATGGAATCTTTCAATGACTATTTTGCCCTTTGAATCTAGACACCCGGACAGTTTTCCTTGATGATTTCTTGGAAGATATTGTCCAGGCTCTTTCTTTCATCATGGCTTTCTGGTAGACCAATAATTCTTAGATTTTCTCTCCTGGATCTATTTTCCAGGTCAGTTGTTTTTCCAATGATATACTTTACATTTTCTTCTATCTTTTCTATTCTTTAGATTCTATTTGACTGACTCTTGATGTCTCAGAGTCATTAGCTTATACTTGCCCAATTCTAATTTTTGACAAGCTGTTTTCTTCAGTGGACTTTTGCATCTCCTTTCTCATCTGTCCAATTGTTCCTTTTAAGGTGTTATTTTCTCCATTTAATTTTTGTACTTCCTTTCCCATTTATCCAATTTTCCCCATTAGCTTTTGTGCTTCCTTATCCATTTGTCCAATTTTCCTTTTAAATTCTTCTGTGATTTATATTTTTAAAATCATTGGCAAGTTTTTCTTCTACTTCCCTAATTTGGCTTTTAAAATCCATCTTGAGTTCTTCTAAGAATGCTTGTTGGACTTGAGACTAGTTCATATTCCCTTCTGAAGTTTCAGATGGGAGTGCTGTCTCAATGCTGACTTCTTTGGTATTCGTGTTTTAGTCCTTGTTCCCATAGAAAGATTCTATGGTCTTATCTCTTTTGGTTTGCTTCTTGCTCATGATGATCATCCTTTTCCTGGCTTTTAAAGTGAATCTCTGCTTCTGGGGCACAGGTGGCTCTGTCCCACAGTTCTTGTGCTTAGAACTTGAGGCTTTGTGTATTGTGATCTCTGGTTCTTTCAGCTAGAAGCTAGAATGCTGTAGCTTACCTGGTGCTCAGATGGCTGGTGTGCCAAAGTGGAGGCCAGGTGAAGTCTTTCTGAGTTTCCCTGAAATTACTCTGGAGCTAGCTGTGTTCAGTGTGGGGGAGGGGGTGGCCTGCCATAGGAGGTCTCCTTTCCTGAGGAAAGGCAGGGCTCAGTGGTTGGTGAACCCCATCTGTGCTAGTGTCTT
Source organism: Bettongia penicillata ogilbyi (assembly GCA_023548195.1). Taxonomy (NCBI): domain Eukaryota; kingdom Metazoa; phylum Chordata; class Mammalia; order Diprotodontia; family Potoroidae; genus Bettongia; species Bettongia penicillata. The sequence continues at coordinate 690,276 of JAJHZJ010000433.1, read as the reverse complement.
CCCTATTCCCCTGGTTGTACTAAAGCACACCTGGGGTCCTTGTGTTGATGATTGAGGGCTCCACCCCCTCTAGGGCTCAGAATCTCCTCCTGGTTCACTGAAGTGGGGCTGTCTGGGGCAGCTCTGGTCCTGCAATGATTCCTTGCAGCCACAGTAAGAGGGACCTCCTTTTGTGATTTTCCTAGCTTCACAAGCTAAGAGACTGTTTATCCCTTTGCTGATCCTACTGTTTCAGGATTTTTCCTGGGTTAATATTCTATTGGTTTGTCAAGGTCAACAAGGGGAGGAGTAGAGCATTTACCAATTCCTCTGCTATCTTGGTTCCCAGAAGTTCAAGTAGGCAGTTTACAGACATTTAATCTGTAGGCTGATAGTATCAGGAGTGGCCACTGCAGTTACCTGGGGTTCTGCAGTTCTCTCTTACTCAGTTCCACTAGATTCTCATCCTAGGTTATGTTTGAGATTCCACAGTGCTGCTGCTACTTCACAATACCCAGGGTTTCCTGCTTATCTTTGCTATGGCATGGTCTGCACTGGTATAGCCTGTATGCTGTGCACTGTGTCCTCCAGCCCTGTGCAATAGATCTTTCCTGTTGACCTTCCAGTCTGTCCTGGGTTGCAAATCCACCACAATCTGTGTCCTCTTGAATTCTGTCAGACTAAATTTGTTCAGATTCTCTTTTTAGAAGTATCTGAAGAAGTTTGTCTTAGAGCTTAGGTGAGTAATTGCTTTCAGTCCACCATCTTGATTCTGTCTCCAGTCAAGTGAATTTGAATGGGGATGCCTCTGGTAATGGAAAGAAAATAGGTAAGACCAGAATGATATCTAAAATATTCAGAAGAGACTCAGCCACACAACCAGTCATCAGCTCAAGAAGCCTTCTTCTTTACCTCCTGGTTAGAAGTCACATTCAGGTTATATCCATTCAAGAACCATGTCTCATTTTTCACCAGGGAGAAAAGAGGCCATTTGTCATGTTGTTGGAAGAACAGGAGAAATATATGAGGACAGTTTGTTTCTTCTCTTTATGTGGAAGCTGGACAAATGTGAAAGTTAGTCCAGAAACACATTTTTGTCCCTTTGAGAGTGAAGAGGAAATCAGAAAAGCCATCCTTACTCCAAGAAGTAATGATTGCTTCAAATCTATGAAGAGTTGGTTCTATTAGATTAAGACCAAAGGAGGAGCTGCTTGGCTGCTAAGGCTGCTGAGGCAGAAGCTCATCTATAGCTGAAGATCAGAACTGAAGGATCAGTGTCCAATATTCCATTGTAGCCACAATGGAAACCCCAAGAAAGCCCTGTAAGAGTGCCTTAAGCCTTCTCCTTAAATATAGAAGTTCTGACTATTTCCCCACTGAAGTTTTCTAAATTGGTCTTTCTAATATTGAAGTTCTGCAAATCAGAACAAAAGACTCAAAATAGGGCAACCAGTGGGGCCATCTTTTGCGATATGGAGAATTTGATTGATTTGTTGGATCTGGACCACTGATATCTAGGCAGCAATGCAAAAAGGCAGTAGGTGAGGGTTATGCTTCAGACACACAATGCGCTCTTCTCTTCCACCATCAGTCAGTCTCTTAGTCCTTTACTATAGGACTGTCTTTAGTTGTTCATTTTACCATAAAATCAAAGACTTTGAGGTGGATGTGACCTTAGAGGATCAGATAGAAAGTCCTCTGGACCCTTTCTACTTTTCCAGAATCCTTATACTTTCATCTCCACTTACAGTGAACATTTCATTTCCCAACTCTTTGCCTTTTCTTTAGTTGAATTCTAGGTTTGGGCTGCTTTCCCTCCATACCTTCACCTCCTGTCTTCCCTAACTTCTTTCAAAACTCAAATCCTACTCTTTGCAAGAAGCCTTTCCTGGTCCCCAGTGCTAGTGCCTTCTCTTTGACAACACCTTGTTGTTTCTCATATGGGCATAGTTGCTTGTATTTGAATTCTGCTTTGAAATGTGATCTCCTAAAGAACAGGGATGATGTTTTTGCCTTTCTGCATGTCTCCAGCAATTAACACAGTACCTGGTATATCACAAGCACTTAGATATTTAACGATAAGTCCAGTTCTCTCATTTTGATGAAGAAATTGAGGCACAGAAAGATTAAATGATTTGCTCATGGTCACACAAATAATATACCTACAAGGCAGAATTTAGTTCCTGGTCTTCCTGACTCCAAGTTTATAACCTTTGTTTTTTTTTCCCCAAATTTTCCTTTTTTTTCAATTCAAATATCTTTTTTCAACAACAACAATGTTGAAATGCTCCTTTTCAGAGGCTATCCATATGCCTGGAAGGAACTCCCTTCTTACATGAACCTTTCTGAGTTCAGCCCAAGTGCCAGCTTCAGCTTACATGTTTACTCCTCCCTGGTCAGCTCCAATCCAAGCCCTCACCATTCTCTTTGGATGGATTGTTTTCCATATAGAATATAGAATTTCCACATAGAACATTGTTTTCTACATAGTCCTTGATGTCAGGGACTATATTTATTGCTGATGCTTAGTACTTGACCTGGTACATTCTAATTGCTTAATAAATACTTTTTATTCATTAATTTATTCAACTCCTACCTGAGGCCTTTTTTGATCCTCCTTGCTTTCAGCAATTAGTCTCTGAAAAATAGTTGATGTTTACTTCCTTTCCATTTTGAATCCATTGATCTATCTATCCACTCACTGATCTGTCTGTCATTATGGCTATCTTTGTGTCCATCTGTCTGTCATTTGTCTGTTTATTCATTTCTTTGTTAACATGCTCTTTCCTTCTGTGCATGCTCCTCCCCTCATTAGACTGTAAGATTTTTAAGGCTAGAGACTAATTCATTTTTTTTTGTCTTTGTATCCCAATTGCCTAGAATAGTCTCTGGCATGTAGTATACAATTTAAAATATCCTTAACTGAACTGTTGAAGTATCTCATAGGTTGTGGAAAGAGTTGGAAGTTGAGGCTGATGGCCAAGACAACCTGTGATTTACCTCAGGACTCTTACAACTTAAGGAGGACCCTGACTCCATACAAACTTGCCTAAGGGCTGAAAAATAGGTTCAGTTGGTGTCTGCTTTCTACTTTCATCGGTTGACAACATTCAAAATTATGCATTCATTTGTGTGAACCAAGCTCCTCTATCAAGGCAGCTTACCTGCCTCAAAAACCAAATCCCTTCCAAAGAGGCCATTTGAGCCTTACCTCTTAAAAGCCTGAAAAACAGCCTTTTGGGATTTGGATTCCTGCCTGCTATCTGATCTCAGAAGTTAAACAGGCAATCCTTTGGAAGATTATAAGATTTTAGGGCAGGAAGTGACCTTAGCCATCATGTTATGTGATGCCTTTCACTGAAGTTCAGAGAGTGCCGCATTTGCCCAAAGCCACATGGATAGCAATTCAGGAATTTGAGTCTAGGCCTCCTGATGTAGAATAGAGTGCTTTCCCTACAGTGCCACATTTCTTCATTAGCAAAAATAAAAGATGACATTCAGAATGCTGCCTTTAAAAAGTCAATAGACTCACAACCATTAATCATTCATCAGTTCACTCATTTGTAGTGAATATCCACTGAAACTGAGGAGTCAGGTCCTTTGAACATGACTACAGTGTCCCTTTATAGGTCTAGGGTTATCCCTGAGATTAGGAGACATCCTCTTAATATGATACTTCATGATCCCTCACTGGTGGGATTTCTGTCATGATTGTTGGTTGATGTCCATTAGTCAGCCAGAATTGATTAGCTTTTATATAGAGGTATTTATTAATGTTGTACACTGGTACAAAAACATCCCCCTCCTCAAATGTTTGACCCACCAACGTCTACACAGTCCAAGAGAAAGTGGGATCAAGTTTGAAATGAACTTACCTAGAGCCTGTTTTTGCTGGAAGTCCTTACCATGGATGCTTTTCATAAACTTCTCCTTACAGATATTGTAGCTTTCTCCTGGGTTCCCTGAAAAGCCCTGCGTTTGACTTTCTTCCTTTTCTTAGTTCTCAATGCAGATGTTTCTGCCAATGGCTGCAATATCAGCAATGCTGCAAGGACAGGGTGAAAATGCCTAAATCCTTTGGTTCTCCAGACTTTACCTCCTCTGGTCAAGGCCGGAGATAACAGCATAGATCAGAGTATTTCCCCTTCACCTTACATTTCCTCAGGTATTTGCCCAGAGCTGTTTTCCTTGTGTTCTACTTACTTATATTTGGAATCTAACTAGCTTGATGGTTTTATACAGGTCACATAGTAGGCAAGTCACTCAGCCAATAAAAGCAAACTTTCAGTCACACCCAGGAAGGTGACTAGACATCATTCATAATTTCTGAACAACTGAGAAGCCCTCTGAACCAGATAAATGCATCAGAGCTAAGTGAGATGATCTGTTTTTTGACTCCATTCTTACAGTTGATTCATTCATTCACTAATTCATGTCATCTTCATGATAAGAATTGACTTCTATAGGAGTTCATAAGCTTAAAAGGATTATAGGAATCTGCTTTCTCTCTGGCAAAGAATATTGCAGATGGACCTGGGCATACTTTTAGGGATGCTCATTTACATTCTTCCTTCCAACAAAAAGAATCTGGAAGCTTCACTACAAGATGCTACCTAGTACATGGTCACCAACTCCCTTGCAAGTACATGGTTTACAAAACTCTGCTTATTTATAGGTTAAGAAAATAAGTAGAATGTATGATATAACTCATAGAAATTATCAGTGACTACCAATGAATGAGCCTCCCCTAGAGTCCTACATATCTTTAGTCAGTTATATAATACCCTGGATAGGATGCTCATTGTCACAAATACTTCCTGCTAGGAAGAATTTTACCATTTGTTATTATTAAAGCTGCTATGAAAATATCAAAGAGGAGATTAAATGACTATCTCATGACTTTCATTTCTGATAAAATGTTCCTCTGAGGGTAACACTTTGTTCTACCCTCAGATATTTGCTCTACTGATCCAATGAGTTTCAAATCTTTGAGAAGTACAAGTTTTCATATGGAGGGAGCCTTCCAAGATTGGATGCTTAGGAGGGGGAGGAGCTGGCCTATTGAAATGGGGAAAATGAAGTGAGAATGAATGAATGAAAGAAGGAATGAAGGAATGATAGAGCATTTATTAAGTACTTTCTATGTGGTAAATGCTGAAGATGCAAATACCAAAGTAAAGACAGTCCCTGACCTCTAGGAGTTTACATTCTAATTGGAAGAAACAGCACATATATGGGACAATGGTAGCCACAGCGGGCCAGTTTTGGTTTGGAAAGTTACAGCAATGGTGAGAAGCACCTCAGGGGAGTAGATTGATCCAACCTTTCCAAGGGCAATAGAAAATCTGCTTTGATTATAGTTCCAGAGCAGGAGAGCCTGAGAGTGGGCAGAGCAGATGCATGAAGCCACAAAGTCCAGGACTAATGTGGAACATGGCTCAAGTTTGCCTAGGTACAGTGATCAAGACAGGCTCAAGCAAGGGAGTTCTGAGGCTGAAAGGATTAAGTATTCCAGGACTTGGTCTTTGGGTTCCTGGTAGTAAAGTGACTGAAGAGAGGATGACTGGGCAATGGGAAGAGGAGAACGCTACAAAAATGGCTTCTGTGTTGAATAATAGACAAAAATGTTAGACTAGAAATCAAGAGAACTGAGTTCTAGTCCCATCTCTATCATTAATGACAATGTGACCTTAGTCAGGTCATGGGTCATCAGTTCCTCCTCTTCAAAATAAGACACTATGGATTTGGAGCTGAAAAGATCCCTGGAAAACCTGTGCTTTCATTCTGAGAATCATCTCCATTTTATCCTGTATGTATCTTGTGCTCACATAGTTACTTGCATGTGGTCTCTACTTTTAGAATGTGAGTTCCGTGAGGACAGGTTCTGTGCTTTTTAGCATAGTGGTGAGAAATTCTTGATTTTAGTGACTTTTTGGCTGACATTTAATCTAAGTTCATCTTTGCAGATGAGGAACCTGAAGTCTAGAGGGACTAAGTCACTTGCCCAGGGTCACACAAGTAGTAATCATCAGAAAAGGAATTTGAACCCTTTGGCTCCAAGGCGAGGATTCTACCAAGGATCCTAAATCAAACTTCTTCAGTATGATGTAATGTACAGATTTAGAAGTCTGTAATGAGGCAGTAAGGAGACCCAGTCAGGAGTCTGTAACCAACTTTGAGATCTGGGACCTTCCCCTCTCTGTGCCTCAGTTTCCTTGTCCATAAAACAAGAGGGTTGGACTGACTCTGTAGAGTCCTGTTCAGCAGTCATATTTAAGGATTGCGTCGACTTCCCTGATTTACCTAGTAATGGGGTAGATTTTTAGTAAGATATTAGAATTTATTGGAATCTCTTAGCTCAAGAGTTCTTAACCCATTTTGTATAGTGGATTCTTTGAAAGTCTGATGATGTCTATGGATCCTCTCTTAGAATAATGTTTTCAAATTCATAAAATGAAATACATAGGATTACCAAGGAAACCAATTTTATTGAAATACAATTTTAATAAAAACACAAGTTGGTGCAACCTCTGACATCTAGCATTGGATCCCCTGGGAGTCCATGAGTCATAGGTTAAATGCTCTTGTCCTTAGCCACAACAGGTTGCCGTTGAGCTCAGCTAACTTCTCTAGTCTCTCATCTCTATGAATACATAATCACTCCAGTAATTGATATCTGGGGTTTTCATTGGCTAATGATTCATAATACCTAGCTTATTTATCTTCAATTTGCATAACTAACTAAGCCACCAGGCTTGTGCCCTCTCCTCTGCTAGCTGAAAGAAAATTGTTGCATCTGGTGGGTAGATATTTGGCAAGCATTTGGATGAAAAAACCCATGGGATCCGAATGGGAGGTGTCTGAGACCAGGACTACACACTGCCTATAGCAGGGGATTCAAGTGGTAGGGGGAATGGGGGAAATTCAATTAAGACCACGCTCAGCTATGGTAGGGAAAGTTTCAATATCTCTGTAGTTCCCTATTCCAGCTGAGAAGAGGCCAGAGAGATGTGTGAGAGGCTTTCAGAGTAGAGTTTTCAAAGAATTACTGCAACTCATATTTATTACAGTTGGAGACTTGGTTCCTGCTAAGATTCTGAAATGGAAAAAAAATTGAAAACCCCAGTATGGGCCTGAAGTAGCAAATCCCATTTCAACTTCTCACTGCCATTAGAGCCTAGACTTTCAGAGCTGAGGGAGAGCTTACAATCCGTAGAGACTGGAACAATAGCAGTGGGGATGGTTTTCTGGGTCTTTGTAGGCCAATGTCTTGCCCTTCATTTTATAGATGAGGAAACTGAGGCTGAGACAGTTTAAGCCAACTTACAAAAGTTTGTTTTCACTCAACACAATGGTTATAGTGCTTGACTTGGAGCCAGAAAGACCCAAGTTCAAATTTTCCTTCAGGCACTTACTGATTGCTTGACTCCTGGGCAAAGCTCTCAGTCTCAATTTCTACATCTGTAAAATGGGGATAATCACAAGATTGTTTTGAGGATCATTGACATAGCATATGTAAAGAATTTGCACACTTTAAAATGCTGTATAAATGCCATTACTACTTCTTCTTCTTCTTCTTATGGACAGGTGCCTGGAGCACAAAGAGGTTAAGTGACTGGTCCAGGGTCACACAGCTGGTGTGTGTCTAAGGCTGGCTATCATGCCACACTGCTTTTACTAGATTGTAAACTGAAAAAAAGATTGGAATGTAAAACTCATCATGGATTCTGTCATTAAAGAATTTGTCTACTTAAGCTCACAGGATCATAACATCATCAATTTAGAGCTGGGAGGAAACTTAGAGGGCTTTGAGACCCACCCACCTTATTTTACAGATGGAGAAACTGAGGCACAGAGAAGCAGTGACTTGCCCAGGTCACAAAGCTAGTAAGTTTCTGAGGCAAGATTTGACCCTAGGTCTTCCAGCACTCAATCTACTTCTCACCTCCAGGTTAGCCCCATTATGTGTGTGTGTGTGTGTGTGAGAATTTTTCAGTCATAGCAAGTCTTGAATGTCACCTTCTAAATAAATTTTAGGAAGCTTATGACTCCCATCAGTTAAGGAGTCCACCCACTAACCTAAGACATGGGGAGCCATGCAGTCCTTGATTATTTTTATGTGACCATGGGTATTAATACATTTATTTAATATTCTAAGCTTTACAAAATCCTTTACATACATTACCTCATTTGCTCCCCCAGGGAAACCTGATGTTGGTTTTCTTCTTACACCTTTCTTATAGATGGAAAAACTGACATTCAGAAATATCGAGTGACTTGATATACCAGAAAACACACTGAATTTGGGATCTGAAGACCTAAGTTCAAATATTGCCTTCATCCTTTAATGCCAGTATAACCTGAGGCAAGTCATTAGCCATTCAGAGCCTTGAGTGTTTAATCAATAACAAGAGGGATTGGACTAGGAGGCTTCCAAGGATCCTTTCAGCACAAAATTGAATCTTAGGATATGCTTAGGGTCCCTTAGCTAGGGAGGGTTTTGGATCCCAGCCCAAGATCACAATGCTCCATTTTGCCTTGTTTTCCCTCTGGACGTCTCAGTTTCCTCCCATGTAAAATAAGAAGTTAGATTAGATGATTTTAATATCCCTTTTTGCTCTAAATATATAATTCTATGATCTTGAGTTTGTCTCCTCTGCTTTTAAATCTTTCTTAAAAACAGTTTGAGTATGGGATGAATTGCTATCCTTAAGTGCAAAGGGGAGTGGGGATGTTTTATTGCTTGAGATTTCAATGCTTAGATTATCTGTTCATCAAATGCTATTTCCAAGTGCATTTGTTTTATGCTCAAGCACAGGAAGGGTTGCTGAGCGAACAAAATAAGCACCTATATCTTGACATTCCACAGTGCTTTTTTGTCCTGATTTTATCCTAAATTAAAACGCTTCTGTGTATTACTCTCAATAGCCAAATACTCCCTCCTATGGGGAGTTTCCCATAAAGCTAATTCCGGCTAAGAAGCATTTGATATTTGCATGAAGCACAATGACTCACTGTCCCACTGTTAGTTCCAGGTTTTCAGCCATTGGGACTTAGCTTCTCAGGAGAAGATAGCATCCAGGTGACAGGTCACAGTAAGGAATGGTCAAAGTGGTACAACTGGAAGAATGCTTACTTTGTAATCAAGGACTTGGGTTTGTTTCCTGTCTCTGCTGCTTAAAACCTGTGTAACCTTGCGCATGCACCTCATGGTGCCTCAGCTTTCTCATTAGGAAATGAGGAGGCTGAATCAGGTGAACTCCAAGGTCACTCCAAGGTCACTCCCATTATGTGATCCTGTAACATCTCTAGGCCTCAGTTCTTTATCTCTAAAATGAGAGAATTAGACAACATGACTTCTCCAGTTCTAAATTTATGGTCCTATGAAAGTATAAACTGGTTCGAGAAGGAGAACTCATTACAGCAGAGGGTCATCAAAGCCTAGAGTGAAGAGAGATCTCTGAGACTGTTTGAACAAGAATTAGATATAATTTTATCTTTTATATAATTGTATTGTTATTGTCCAGTCATTTTTCAGTGTATCTGACTCTTCATGACTCCATTTGGGGTTTTCTTGGCAAATACACTGAAATGATTTGTCATTTTCTTCCCCAACTCATTTTGCAGATGAGAAAATTGAGGTAAAGAGGGTTAAGTGACTTGCCCAAGGCACACTGCTAAGAAGTATCTGAAGCCAGATTTGAACTAAGGTCTTCTTGACTCCAGGCTCTGTGCTTGATCTACTGTGCCACCTAGCTGCCCATACAATTGTATACTGTAAATAATATATATATATATATATATGCATACATGTATATATACACAAAATATACATATATATGTTTATATATGTATATACACACATATACATACACACATATATACATATATATATACATATACAACATATATACATATTTATGTGTATATATATATATATATATATATATATATATATATATATATATATATATATACATACACACACACTGTGTGTGTGTGTATGTGGACCAGCTTTCATTTTAAAGGTCCATTAAAATAGTCTGAATTAGAATTCCCCTTCCTTATAATTTCCCTTAAGGCAGCTTTTTGAGACAATTTTCCCTCCACACCATTGTCTCTTGAAATAAAACCAAAACTTGAATCATCTATTCCCAGTGAATAAGCTTTTCACAAGCCGCTATATTTTTTAAGTGCTTATAAGTGGTATTTCAATCTTACACATTGTGTATTGCAGAATTATGTATCAAAGTAGGACCCTAGCCAGCCCTGTCTTGAGTGTGTGTGTGTGTGTGTGTGTGTGTGTGTGTGTTTCTAGAGAGCTTGACATTATTGCAAAGGCTTTTGGAGAGACTTGGTATTGCTATGAAGAGACTGTGGGGAAATGTGTTTCCACGGAGCAGAACACTGTCTCTGGCCAGATGATGGGGAGTGCCTGCTCAACTTGCAGGCCATCTGACAGACCCATCTTGGTCCCTGTGCCCCACTAAATCTCATCTTCACTTTCATCAGCCTGCTAACTTTGCACCCCCTCTCCCACTTTGTAATATCTTCATTTAGCCTCAAACTCTGTAGCAATATAATTTTTCCTTTGTCTTCTCACGTTATTTGTTGGACTACAAACTTTTCAGCTGTATTCCATTTGGACGAGTGTATGATTATGAAACCTGTTTTCATTTCACTGGTTGGTCACTGAGCTCTTATTAAAGACCTACTATGAGCTGGACACTGTGCTAAGATCTGGGGATTCTGGGAGGCAAAAGACATTCTTTGCCCTTGAGAAGCTCACCATTAAGCAGAATACATACTCACAAACTATATACAAAACTATATGCAGGATAAATAGGAAATAATTAACAGGGGGAAGGTACTAGAATTGAGAAGGGTTGGGAAAGGCTTCCTGAGGAAGATGGGATTTTTATTGGGACTTGAAAGAAGTTGGGGAAACCAGGAGGTGCAAATGAGAAGGGAGAGCGTTCCATACATGGAAGACAACCTGAGAAAATGCCCAGTCAGTAAATGAAGTGTCTTGCTCATGGGATGGAAAGGATACCAGTGCCACTAGATTAAAGAGTAGGTGTATGGCTTGTGTTGTGTTTGTCCTTTGTTTTCGAAGAGTACCATGACATCAGAGAAATGATGACATGATTTGTACTTGATTTTGATTTGAGTGAGGGAGGGCTAGGCAAGGTCACCAGCCTCACTTTCTCCTCCTGAGCCATCTGAATCCAGTGACCAGATATTCATCAGGATGACTGGAGACGGCCCAGGATGCAATGGGAAATCTTGGCATTTTAGGCTAAGGCCTTTCAGGCTCATTTGAAGTGAGGTAATACCCATTCAGTGAATAGGCCTCTTTAAAATATAGTCAGACCCTTCAATAGAAAAGAAAAATAAATAAATAAATAGAAAAATCATGCTGGGAGGGGCAGGACCCTCAGAGTTGTTGTTTGGAAGAGAAATTGTTACTACTGAGGTTCACTCTAAGCCAGAAGGGTCCAAAACCAGCTATTGAGTGGAGGCTGGGCAGGGACCCTTCCCTGTTCAATTCATGGGCTGGATTCAGATGGCTCTGGAGGAGAAGTGAGGCTGATAACCTTCCACAGCCCTCCGTCACTCAAAACAAAGTGAAGTGCAAGTCATGTCATCATTTCTCTGATGTCATGGTCTTCTTTGGCAATGAAGGATGAACACACCCTCTGAGGAGACCAAGTTACCTAAATGGAGTAACTCCTTCCCTCCCCTCCCCTCCTCTTTCCTTCCTCCCCTCCCCTCTCCTCCCCTCCTCTCTCATTCCCTTCCCTTCTCTTGTTTCCTTTTTGTCTCCCCTAAAGGTGTATGGGAGGTGTAAGGTGAAAGAAGTCTGGAAGGGTGCATGTATGGGGATTAGGTTTCTAAGGTCTTTCAAGGCCAAATGGATGGTTTCCATTTGTAACCATCAATAAGAACAAAATTGTTTTGACTGAGTCAGGTACTGCACAATACTGAGTCAAGTCTTGCATAGGCTGAATGGGAATCCATGTTAAATGTGAGGACCTAAGAAGAAATAGCCTCATATCATCTAAGAATTGCTTTCCTGTTTTTACTTTTATAATTCCTACTCAGGTGTCTTGGCAACAAACATCTTCACTGTAAATTTTTTTTTTGACATTGCTAGGAAAAATTGACAAGGAAAAGTGATCTTTTCCTTGAATATTCACCATTTTGAATATAATGTCCCATAATGATACACACCTTTAGTTTTCTTTTCCTGGATTTATAGAACATTACTTTACTCCCCTTTGCACAAACTTGCCTCCTTGTTGATTCTCACGGATGCCATGACCTTGCTTTTGCCCATGCCTGGAATGCTCCCCATTCACCCATATCTCAGAATTCCTGGTAGCCTGAAATGTATAGTTCAGATGCTACCTTCTGCATGAGTCCAAGATTAGTAGGGGATCTGGTGAATAGAAACTACATCATGCTTTGAGACAAAATTCATATCTTACACATTTCATTTCATATCTTACACATTACATTTTTCTAAATATATATATATATATATATGTGTGTGTGTGTGTGTGTGTGTGTGTGTCTGTTTCTTTGTTGTTTTTGCACACTCAGCACCTAGCCCAATGCCTGTCAAACAGTAGGTGCTTAATAAATACTTGTTAATGGATTGGTGTAGCTAGGAGGGGTAGACAGTGGGAGTGCAGTGATCTATGACATTCTACTGACAAATACCAATTTTCCATAAACCTACTCAAAATTTAATCTCCTAAACAAGCAATTATTTAGGATCTACTAAGTGCAACACTTAGCTCTTCAGTGGATAGTAAAATGTTTACCTAACGGGACTTTCTCTCCCCAATTAAAGTTTTTAGACCATCCTTTCTTTTTCTTGAGAGGAACCACATTGGAAAGACCTCCTCTCTAAGTGTAGATGCAAATTAGCAGAGGGAGAGAAAAGGCAGAAGCATTAGATATATAGATATGCTCTCCAGTTTTATTTAGTGCATTGATTTTACATTGGTGGACATGTGTACATTTTCATTAGAAGCAGTTATAGTCAGAGCTTAGGAAATATTGTTCAGTTATAAAGGGAAGACTAAATTTCAGCCAGGTTATTTGTATTTGTCTGATCCTGAGTTTTCCCCTCTTCTTCTCATTTCTGTTCTAGATCTCTCAGAAACCAGGGATATAATCAGACCCATTTAAAAGGCAATGTGAGGTTGAGGCTGGGGAAACCTTGACTGAGGCTCCGTGCTTATGGCTAAAATACCACCCTTCTCCCTCCTGCTGGAATGTGGCTGTTGATCTGAGAGCACTTTGTACAAAGAGCGAAGGGCCCGATTTCCTTTAATGCCCAGGCATTGGAGTATGTTTACTTACCAGGCTGCTTTTCCTTGTCTATTTGGTGATCTCTAATATTTCTTTCAACTCTAAATATGAATTTAAAAAAGCATTTATTAACCTCTAACTGTGTGCAAAGCACTTTCTTATGCACTAGGGACACAAATAGAAAAATGAGACAGACCTTGATCTCAGGGAACTTATATTCTCATAGGAGAGACAAAAACTTCAAGAATGGGGGGTCTGGGTCCCCCTCAGGACACAACTGTCCATTTAGAATGGTGCCCTTGGAAAATGAAGCTGATAGTGAGGGGGGCTACTCAGAAACCAGTGGAGGACTTTACTATGCAGATGGACTGGTACAAGAAGGGAGACTAAGTGAATAGTCCTGAGCTGTTTCCATTTAACAGATAGCCTACCCTGGGGCATCTGTTGAAGCAATGGTTGCCATGTTTTCTCTTGCCTTAGTTCTCCATTAAAGTTCTCTGTTCAAAGACTTTTCAGCATCACAAGATCATAGATCTAGAGTGGAAAGGGACTCCAAAGGTCACCTGACTCAAATTTCACATTTTACAGATGAGAAAACTGAGGCACATGGTAGTCAAGTGACTTGAGTCACAGAGATCATAATGATCAAAGAAGAGATGGGGACCTATGTCATAGGCTCACAGGATCATAACTTTAGAGTTGGAAGGGATCCCCTAGGTCATCTAGTCTAGTCCTTCACTTTACAGATGAGGAAATGGAGGCTCAGAGGGGATGAGTGACTCGCCTAACATCACATAGGATGTTATGGGGCTTCTGAGGCATTTTGTTGTCCAGTATCTCACCTATTTGGAGGATCTGAGTCAGTGATCAGCTTAATACTAAATATGTGTCATTCCAGAAAAGAAATGAGCCGAAATGTTTGCTATTATGTTCTTATTGCAGTTCTTTCAGAGAACCAAATTCAGGAGAAAAAAACAAAAAAATTACAAAAGCTGAGACTCTGACCCAGATTTCTAGCTCTTCCTTATCCTTGAATAGCCTTAGCTTTCCTAGCTTTAGAAAGTCTTAGTTTTCTAACCTCTTCAATTGCCTTTTCTTACTTTCATACCCGTCTTGCATTGGCAATTCAAGTCTTTACGTCCACCAACAGACAAGCTTTCATAACAAAATTTGGGTTGTTTAATAGGTGGGGAGTAGAGTATGGTATAGGGAGGTGAACTCTAATTCTTGAGTGAAAGGATGCATGGAAAAGTCCTAGTTCTCCTACTGACTCTCTGGGTGTCTTTTGGCAAATTATTTCATCTCTCAGAGCTCTGTTTCCTCATATGTTAAATGAGATGGTTTGGACAAAAGATCTCTTCCTACTTTATTTAATTAATAATAATGATAATAGCTGGCATTTATAGAGCAAAGTGCTTTCCATACATTGTATCATTTGATTCTCCTTACCATGCTGTGAGCTAGGTATCTAAGGCACTATTATTACCCATAGGGAACATCATCACTCATTTTACTGAAGAGAAATCTGAGGCTTACAACAGTTATGTGACTTGGCCAATGGCACATGGTTAGTCAATTTCAGAGGTGGGTCTTGGACTCAGATCTTCCTGACTCCAAGTCCCACTCTTTATCTTCAATGCTATTTTATCTGTTTTTATTCATTCAACAAGCATTTTATTAAGGGCCTGTGGTAGGTGCCATGGATATGAAGAAATATCTATTCTCAAGTAACTCGTATTTGTTTCTGCACTCTAAATTTGTGCCCTCAAAATGATACTTTGCACTTAACTCACAGTCATAGGACTTGAGTTCAAATCTTGCCTTTGTCCTAACTCCCCATCTGAATTTGGACAAGCCTCTTAACCTCCTGAAGCCTCAGATACCCAATCTGTAAATAAGGATATTGGACAAGCTGACCTTGTGGGTTTCTTCCAGCACAAAAATATATGGACTTATAAATAGAGGAAAAAGCAGATAAAGTTGACCCCTTTGGAACAAATTTCTCATGCAGCTTTATAGTCTCAAAAAAAAGAGCAAACAGAAAAAACTGCAACCTAACAACATGGAAAAAGTACTAGGAAATGTGTCTAAGAAATAACAATTTATCCAACATACAGGAGTAGCACATTATTTTTTGAAAAAAAAAAAGATATATTTGGCAGGAGTAGAATGTAACAAAACATGCTTATATTTAATAACCTCTTAAGGCAGGCAAAACAGATCTTGTAATCAAATTAGAGATCTCAGAGAATGATGGAGCCTTAGAGGTTCCTTCCTTCCTTCCTTCCTTCCTTCCTTCCTTCCTTCCTTCCTTCCTTCCTTCCTTCCTTCCTTCCTTTCTTCCTTCCTTTCCTTTCCAGGTTATCTTTTCATTCCACACTCCATTTTGTTGAAATAGGAAAATGAGCCATCTGGCAGGGGAATTGACTTAACCAAAAGTCACAGAACTCATTAATGAAGGACCTCAGTCTTCTGTCTCCCACACCCATAGACTTTTCAATACACCAAATGTCTCTTGAATAGAATTTGGGCATAGATGTACATTTCCCTTAAGTATTTCATGCATTGCCATTGAGAACATTTCTTCATTGCAGAACTGTATCCAACATGTAATCAGAAAGTCCTTTTGAAATTTTTGTTCAGGAGTTCAAAATCCCAACCCTTCTTCAGCATTGTTTCTTTTTATTTTAAACACTCTGTTGGAAGAAGTGTGTGTGTGTGTGTGTGTGTGTGTGTGTGTGTGTGTGTGTGTGTAGAGGGGATGGGCTGTTCTGAGAACTGTTCTGGGTCATGAGGATTCAAATAAAAAAGTGAAATGATACTTGCACTCCAGGAGCTTGAATTCTGTTGAGGGAGAGAGTATGTACATCTATAAATTTATATAGAATGCATACAAAATAAATTCAAAGTTTTTGTGCTTAGGGGTGAAAATTGGCACCTGGGAGAATCAGGGTAAGTCATATATTATAGAAGTTAGTGGTTGGGCTGAACTTAGAAGAAAATTAGAGATTCTAAGAGCCAGCATGCCAGGCATGGGAGCCATCCAGAGTAAAGGACATACTTCACTCATCTTCCATGACAAATTCAGTGAGAAATTTCACAGCTGTGATAATATAGAAATGAAAAATAGTAGGCTTTTGATGGAAACGCTCTTGAAGTAGCATGGGGATGACTTTTGGCTATATTGGTGGCGCATAAGGTTGGGTAGATTTCACTTACTTGCAAAGGTTCCCAGGGATGGATTGAGTGTTTGTTGTTCAAGGACCAACTTTGGAGTTCATCAGCAGGTTGACCCCAGAGTGACTGATCATCTGATGACTCTCTACCAAGCTGCAGAGGTGGTTTGCATGGCTGGAACAAATACCCATCTCAACAAAACTGAGGTTTCTTATGTATTTCAGTAAAATGGATGAACAAAACCTGTTGTGATTGGAATACCGCACAGAGGACCTTATTCAGGCCAATACTAAGAGAAATCACATTTTCTGCTGAGAACCCCAAGCCCTGGAGGGTTAGTTAATTTCTTTACATAAAAGAGTGCTGAGAAATAACTTAAAATAGCATTTCAACAAACACTTGTTTATGAAGCATCTAATACACATGAAGTACTTTGCTGAGTGGTAGGAATAAAAAGAAAAAAAATAAAGATCTTATGATCACAGGTTTGGAGCTGACACAGACCTTAGAGGTTATCTAGTCCAGGGACCTCACATCACAGTGGAGAAACTGGGGCCCAGAGATGACAAATGACTTTGCCCATAGCGTAAGTGCCAGAATCGAGAATGATCCAAGATGACTTGATTTCATATCAAGTATTCTTTCCCCTGTGCTATCCTGCCTCCAGGTCCTCCTTTGCATTCTTCAGGGAAAATATAACTTACACATCTAAGGTAATGGAAGTTATATAAAAGGTTATTCAAAGTAATTTCATGAGGGTGAGATGGTTAACAACTTGATGACCAATGAATGAATGAGTAAATAAACCCCTCTATGCCACACATTGTGCTAAGTACTGAGGATATCAGCACAAACACCAATACGTATCTATCTGTAAGGAGCCTGTACTCAATTATGGGGTAGGGATGGACATGTGTAACAGCAAGGATCCCAGCGTACACAGAAGGGCCTGCTGTACAGGTTCTTAGATCTAGTGCTCTAAAAGGAAGGCAACTTTTGAGAGGTCAACAATCTACTTTAATTGCACACATTTGTCATTCACTTAGTTCAGGGGAAAAAGTCAGCACCCTGAACTTCAGAGAAAATACAGAGAAATAAACATCAACAGACAAGACCTCCAACTGTCTGACCATAAGCAATACATACATTACAGATCAACAGAGACAACTGTCTGACCGTTACATGCAAACATAGTTACCAGAGAGAGAAGCACCAACATTTGAGTTTTCAAAGCTGGGGGGCTTCTTAGCAGCTGTATCCTCTGACCAAACAAACACTTAAAATGAGTAAGGCACAAAACAAAACCTTACCTCACAGTACAGACACACTTTTCAGAGCCAGAGGGCATCACAACCCCATGGGAACCACAGCCTCATTAGATATTAACAAAAGGTATGAGCTTTCCAACAACAGTAACAAATCTCCTCTAATCAATCTTCCCTTAAAGGGCAGGCCCATTAATGGATGGGGAGGCTCTTTAACTCTCATTAGCATTACAACACATAGAGCGAAAAGATATCCAGGGAGAAGTGTTTTTATCTGAGAAGTCAAAGGGATGGGAGGGGAGTCCTAGGACCACGTTGGACATTTGATTTCCTGGAATGGCAATGTTGGTCTGATGGTTGCTGTGAAAACAAGGGGAAGAAATCAGGAGGCTGAGTCAGAGAAACTCACAGTAATGATGGAGACAGTAATGTGGAGTAGGGAGGCCACTTAGGAATGAGAACTCTCATCCATCAAAAAAGTATCTAAAAAAGTTTCATGGAGAAGTTGGTTCCTGAACAAAATTTAGGAAGTACGGTTCTTATGGAATATCCTAGGCTATGGATATTAGGAAATGAGGCAATCAAAGAAATGGCAGCAAGAAAAGAACAGATTCTTGTCAGAGGTGACTACCTGGGCAAATGCCCTGGGATCACAGGGTGAAAGCAATGATTTAAACTCCTCTACTTGCTGAGGGCAGACTTGAAGATGAACTTGCATGCATGTATATATATATATATATATATATATATGTATATATGCATGTATGTATACACATATGTACATGTATGTATGTATATATGCATATGTGTGTATATATATGAACTTGTCTAGTTAAATATGACAAACACAAATGAGAAGGAAAACAGCAGTATATTTGACTTTCATTTTTCATTTTTACTTTCATTTTATTTTGTAACTAGAAAAAAGTACTTGATATATACATATATCCTTATTGTATATATGTACATACATGCACATATATACACACATGTATACAGTTGATCAAGCAATTTTTTCAGTTATGAAATGAAAAAGTTAAACACACGATTGTTTACAAGAATGCGATATACACAGTTTACATTGTTTACAATGTATGCTGTTTTATATACTCACACGTGTGTGTGCATACCTACACATATACCACCTACACAGTGATGTAGTCTATTAGCCACATTTTATAACACAATGACAGTCTACCTTTCACGTCAAAGTCACCAGTGATGGTGCATTGGTGCCGGTATCATAATCCTGATTTGTGGAGCAGAGGCTCACAAGACTGTCCCAAGCCAGGAGATGGAATCTATGATCTGATCGAAATGCTGACTCTTTCCTTCCATTTCAATGGAGGGTGATTGACAAGAAAACTGACTAGTCATCCTGAAGGCATCCATTGCTGTTTTCTCTTTGTCCTAAAGCTTTCCATAAATGGATGGACCAGAAAATGACAACTGATATCAAATCCATTATCTAGCTGCCTGTTCCTGAGTGGCAGTCTTCATTGCAAAGGGGTAGATATATTTTTCCTCAATTTTTTTTTTTTTTACTGAGACTAAAAGTCAATTAATATACAAAACATCATTTAGTTCACATGTAATCCAAAGACATTTGTCTTCTTTGCACAACCATAAATTTCTGAAATACTGTATGAATTTTTTTTTCGTTACTGAGGACTGAACATCAAACTCAGTTTAATCCAGTCCTAAGCCATTTAGGAAACAATGTAGAATCCTGGAAAAAGTCTGAGATGGGAAGATCTAGTTGTGACTTGTGAACTCATTACTCAGTAGCTTCTTGACCCTGGACAGATTCTTTACTGTATCTGAGCTTCATTTTCTCCTTCAAGAAGACCTGAATTCTAATCCTCTGAGGAACACTTATTAGCTATGTGAGATCAATTACCCTCGATGGGACTCAAGCAATTCCCAGATCCTCTGTTGATAAAATTGTGATGATAACACTTGCCCAATCTATGCCCCAGGATTGTGAAGAAATTTTACTTTGTATATCTTACAGCACTACAGGAATGGCGACAATCAATATTTAAATTTGATAGTCCCTACCAAGCACCAACCACATATCAACACTCTTGATTTCCTCCAGTGTCCTCTTCTGAAAAATGGGGAACTTCCGTTAGATGATTTCAAAAAGTCCTCTAGTTTCCAAATATATGAGCTTGTGATAGTGTTTATCACTGTAGAGCTTACAAAAATTATTGAATACCAAATGATAATATATATCAAAGGATTGATTTGACAGACACAATTTTTTATAAGACTTTCAGATGATGTAGGCTATGGATTTCCAAAAGTAATAATAATAATGATAAAAACAAATACTTGACTTTTTTTTAACTTTGTAAAATTGCAAAGTGCTTTATACTGGTTACAGCCATCCTACCGTAAGGTTTGAAGGTATAATTGCCCTCATTTCAAAGAAATACGGGGTCATGGATCTTTAGTTAGAGTTAATCTACATTTATCATTTTAAAAAAAATGGATCCGAATATTATCCTTTTCACTTCACATATTTATCTCAAAGCACCCTTCCCCTCATATCTGGATGCGGAAACTGAAGCCCAGTGAGCTAGAGAAGTTAAGTTACTTGTGTTTAATCACATAACTAGTTATCGTCAGAGGCAGGATCAGAACCCAGATCTTTTTGACTTCACACCCTGCACAACACTGCACACATTTCAGATTATTAGCCTGTATGTTTATCTACTCTTCTTTTTCTATCTCCATCATGTACTCATTTCTAAATGATTCCACAAAGAGCAAGCATTATTGGTAGGGGAAGCAAAGAAGAAATGGAGAGGGGGACTAAAGAGACACAGGGAGACAGATAGGTAGAGAGAAAGAAGATGAGAGACAGAGGAGACAATGACAGAGACAGATAGACATATGCATGTACATACAAACATACATATACATATATATATATATAGAGAGAGAGAGAGAGAGAGACAGACAGACAGACAGACAGACAGAAACAGGAGGAAGAGAAGAGAGGGGAAGAGAAGGGAGGGGAGGAGATCGGAAGAGGAGTGCATGTGTGTGTGTGTGTGTGTGTGTGTGTGTGTGTGTGTGTGTGTGAAGTCCCTCTGAATTCTCTCTAACAGGGACCATATGAGAAGAAAGGTATGTAGGCAGATGGCAGAGACTTACCTTTTCACCCCTAACCAAACATACCCAAATGGATTGATTAGATGGCCTCTGTAGTTACTGAGATTGTGAGCTCTGAGATCGCTGTTCAACAGAGTTTTACAAAGAACTGGGAAGTACCATGTGTTAAGGCCAATGTATCATCACTTTCTGCCTTCACAATACACAATTCTGATAGCTTAAGAGCAACTCCCCAGGCCTGGACCCTATCCTGTTATGAACAACGCCTGCGTGCCCTCCTCATCTGACACTGGTTGCTGATAACAGTAACCAGGATACCTTGTTCCTTCCTTTTTCTCCTCTGCAGTCTCTCTCCTGTCATCCTTCCCCCTTTGATTCTTCTTTGATTCTAAATCAGGGCCAAGGGCAGAAACCCAGTCTTGTTGTACCGCCTGCCTTAGTAACCCTAGATGGTCTCTTTTCTGTTCCATTTCAGCCTTGTGTGACCCATCCCGCTCAACAGCGATCTCCTGCTCCTTTTCCCCCGCTTTGGACCCTGCCACCCTCAGACCCCAAAGAAAACCCTCACTCTTTGATATTGATGATGATGGCCTTTTTGCTTTTTTGCCAAATGTCTTGGCACCAATCCTGCCCTATCTACTTTCAAAGTAGAGGTTTAGACAAATGATCTTGTTTTCGCCCAGATAGAATAAAATAGCAGACTCTATGATTTATGTCCTCAGAGAAACACTCTCAAGAAACAGATGAGCATTTTGAAAAGTCCAAGTCACATATTCTTTTCAATTTCACCACAGAGCTCAACTCTATATGCTGCTGATTTTTTTCAATGTGCACTGCCAAGAGATAGAAACCCCAGATAAAGAATATTGGCTCCTTCTGCAGTTACTGGTGGCCAATTGAGGCCAGGAGGACATTTGTCAAGGCTTTGTCTACTTGAGCTTGAAGCAACCCATAGCTACATCATTCTGTTGGCATTTGACAGTCAAACAGTACTTTATCATACAAGACCTTCTCCAGCAGAGATGTATAACTGGAAACCAGGTGACCAAGTCTGAGCACACATCCAAGAATAGACACGCAATCTTCTTATTTGAACAATCTCTCCATTTAAATGACTTAAACTACCCGCAGCTTAATGGACAGAATTAATTGAATCTATCTCATTAAATGCCAAGGATACTAAATTATTAGCAAAGCAAAAAAGGCAAAAATCACAAAGTTGAAAAAGATTGATGGAACAGACAAGCATCTCTTTCAAACTTTTTTCTTTCATGCGCAAATTAAAATGATCACAATTAAAATTCTCAATGAAAAGAGTTGCCAATCTGAAGAATGGTATAGAATAAAGAGCAGGCTTTGCTGTGAGCCTGGCCAAGAATCCTGGCTCTGCTGTTCAGAGGTGTGAGGAGTGTGCCCATGGAACTCAGCCTCGTTGGGCCTGCATCCTCACATCTGTAACATGACAGCGACAGTCTAGTTATGCTCACCTCTTTAGGAAAGCTAAAAACAGGCAGTGTCCAGAGAGAGAGGCTCTCTCATGCCCTATGATCTCTGCCAGGTCAAAATTCTACACTATAACCCTTGATCTCTTCACTGATATGAGGGGTATGGCGAAATCATGAGAACATGTAAGTAGGATGAAATCAGGAAGGACTTCTGTTTAACAACTTTCAGTGCAGTGTTCTAGGGGGTAAGGAATACATGCCATCCCTCAAACCCCTTGAAGACTGAATTAGAGTTAAGAGACTCCTAGTGGAAAACTTTGGGAAAGCATGGATTAGGTCACCCAGGTTGGGCCATAATGGAGGGCTTGTAACCTACATTGTTAGAGGTAATACTTATTTAAGTGACATCACATATCTATTATAGCATTGGTCTTAACCCTTTTCTTTGCAATCTGGTAAACTTTATCAGAAAACTCATGAGAATAATGTTTTTAGATGTATAAAATAAAATAGGATTATAAGAAAAATCAATTATATTGAAATACTGTTATATATCTATATATTTATATAAACACACACATACTCCCCCTGACATACTCCCTTCCCCCCACATAGTTTGTATAATTGACAGACACAGGGACAAGAATCCCTGCATTTGCAAAGCAATATCACATAATAGGTAGCTAAAATCAGGAAGACCTGAGTTCAAATCCTCCCCCTTCCATTTTCTAGTTGGATGACTCTGGGCAAGTCACCTCACCTCTGTGTAACTCAATAGCTCTCTGGATCTCATTTACTCAGTAACAGATGGGTTATGATCTGCTTGGGGAAGGTAATCCCTTCAATAAGAGCTCCTGCCACTGACTATGACTCTTCATGAAACTCAAAGGATGATAGACTCAGCTAGAAAGGATCTCAGAGTCCCATGGAGTCCTATCTTCTCAGTTTAGAGATGAGGAAACTGAGGCTCAGGGAGGTAAGTAGCTTACTCAAGGTCACAGGAAATTTTTTTGTAGATCTACAGTAACAAAGGACCTCAGAGGCCATTTCATTCAATCCCATCACTTCACAGATGAGAGAACTGAGGGAGACCTTGGGAGGAACTTCAAGTAGTTAAGTGTCAGAGCTTGAGATCTGAATCCAGGTCCTCTCACCTCTCTAGATCTCACGCTCTTTTCACTATACCATTCTGTGTATCAAATCTGTCAAAAGCTTTGTGAGCATGTCGATGGTCTGAGAATATAGGAGCTAACATTTGACTCTAAGGTCCAATGGAGTAATAGTTGCTGGGGACTAAAGGCCTTGGACCCTCTTGTCATCCTGTCTGTTTTGCTAGTTTTTCCTTGGCTCTTTCTATCTCTGGCCTCCAGTCTGCATGCCCTCTCTTCCTTTCCTGATTTTAACTCACCTAGTTTTTTCTTATCTCTCGCATTCCTGCTCTCAGTTCCCATTTGCTGCATCCACTTTTCCCCTCTTACCTTGATCAGAGCTTGGTAACTTGACTCTGACTCCTAATGATCCCTCCATATGGGGTTAGCAGAAGGAAAGGCTCCTAACTCTTCTGATAAACCCAGCTAGCCTTCCTCAACAGCATAGGACAGCCTAGAGTTGCCAGATTCATGGCATCCTTTTCTACACATCTTCAAAAGGGAGCTCCCTATGCTGCTCTTACTGTTTTATATTTAATAGGTATTATTTGCTCAGATGGATAAAATGACTTTTCTAATTGAATAAATATGCTGTGATGTAAGATCATATTCTTCAGGCTCAATGAAAGCATCTTTGGGAAAATTCCAATTGCAGGTAGAGGAATCGAGATGATATGTATGTCACACCATTTCTGTGCAGTTATAATTTCTTCCATCAAGTCCATATTTTGAAACATGTTCATTTTATGTAGTTTGTAGCATATGAGTATTCACTGTCATGCATCAAAAATATTACTCTTAAATTTTTATAGATTATGTTATGTCTGGATGGTTGCAGATAATTGTCTTGTCTCTAATGAGGCCTCTATTCTAGAAATACCTATTTGTTGAATTCTCAAGGATATTGGGGGTTTACATTTATAATACAAGGATTTGTTGCTGCTAGTTTCTAAAGCTTAGTATGCTTCTGGGGTGTAATGTGAGCTACCGGATTCCTTCTAGTCATCTGGTATATGTTAAATTTTGGCTGCCAGCAATTACATGTTGCATAATTTCTAGCATTTCATTGTTTCCTACATTAGATATGAGAAATTCCAGGTACTTTTAGGGTTAACTTTTCCAAAATTTCTTCTGGTTATGGTCTGATCCTGAATTGCTGTCATAAATGCCACATATAAATAAAACTGTTTGACTTTAAGAAAAAGGAGAACTATACATGGATTAGCTTGTACACAAATAGGATACCATGAACATCACAAATATCTTCAAATATAAAATCTTGCAGAATCACAGAACAACAAATATTTCCCACTTAACAGATGTTAGTGATTGTTAGGTTCACAGCAACCTCATGAAGTAATTGTTATAATCCCCATTTTACAGATAAAGGAGCTATGAGTCAAAGACATAGATGGCATCATGTAAGAAGCTGTTTTAGATTAATCAATCTTCTATGTGCCAGATACTATGGGAGGTGCTGGGGATGAGCTGTGTGTGTGGTTTGTCCTTCATTCTTGAGGAGGATCATGACATCAGGGAGATAATTACATGACTTGCAGTTGTCTTTGATTTGAGAGAGGGAGGGCTGTGCAAAGTCACCAGCCTCCAGAGCCTTTCTGGGTTCAGTGGCCGGATATTGATCAGGATGACTGGAGATGGCCCAGGATGCCGACTGGGGATGGGAGAGAAAGAGGGAAAGAAAGAAAGAAGAAGGCAAGCATTTATTGGACATTTACTGTGCCTGGAACTGTGCTAAGTGCTAGGAATACAAACGCAAGCAAGAAGAAAGACAGTCTCTGCCCTAAAGGAGCTTAATTGTCACAGGGGAAGAAAGTATAACAAAGGGAGGTAAGAGGCAGGGCAGGGCATGAAGGCCAGAGGAGTCTGGAAAGCCAGCAACACGACAGGGAAGGAAGGCTCCAATAGGACAAAGGGCACAGGTCTTAGAGAAGTTTATTCCAGGATGAACAGGTAGCAGGGAGAAGTAGACTGTTCTAAGAGGATGAATTGCTGGGTGCTGAGAGAAGTTCTAGAATGGGCCAGTTGTATAAAGGATATGGTTTTGAAACCTAGCTAGGAAAAGAATGAAGAGCTTGCAACAAATAAATGTTTGCTATTATTATACAATAATATACAGTGATTCTCTGTTTGGCATTTAAAGCCCTTCATAATCTATCCCCTTCTACCTTTCCAGTCTTATACCTTATTCCCTGTGAAGCCATGCACAGTAGGATCTTTTGTTGTTTTTGTTTTACTATAATCAAGAAGTATAGTGCCTCTATTTAAATAATGGGATTGAGGATGATCTTTCTCACCCATTGATGGGCCTGGGAAGATTTGTAGGAAGGTCCACACTTTTTGTTAATGAAACACTGGTTCTCAAGGGATGTGATGCCCTCTAGTTTTAAAAAGTGTATAAAGACTCTGAGGTGTGATTTTACTTTGGGGGCTTAGTTTTGGGAATAGGGTTTGTGTTTGTGTGACACATGAGACTGGAAAGCCCCTAAGCAGACCCCCGGCTTTAAAAACCCAGATGTTAGTGCTTCCCTCTCTGGTAACTATGTTTGTATGGTTAGGCAGTTTGGTTATGGTTAGGCAACAAGCCTTGCCTGTTGATTTTTGATTTCTCTATATTCTCTGAAGTTCAGGGTGCTGACGTTTCCCCCTGAGCTAAGTGAATGATACATGTCCTGGATTAAAGTGACTATTTAACTCAAAAGTTGCCTTTCCTTTTAGAAAAGCAGATCAAAGAACCTGTGATAGCAGGGCTCCCTCTCCCCCCTCCATGCATGTCGGGGTGCTTATTGCTACACTCCCCATCATGTACCTTTCCATCCAATGATACTAGCCTCTGACTGGTCCATGGACAAGACCCTCCCTCACTTGTCTCTGGGTATTTTTTCTAGCTGTCCTGGCCCCATGCCTTCCCTTCTCTGCTTGAACTACTAACCTCTCTGGCTCCTTTAAGTTTTAACTAAAATCCTGAACACCACAACTCAAATCCCAGCTCTTAGAGGAAGGCTTCCTTAACCCCTCTCAATTCCGCTGTTTCCCTCTTCTAGTTATTTCCTATTTATCCTGTAAATATCTTCCTTTATTTACATGTCGTGGCCCCATTAGATCACTCCTTGAGAGCAAGGAACTGTGTTTTGTTTCCTTTTATATCCCTAGTGCCTGGGATATAGCAGGCATTTAATAAATGTGTATTGGTTGATTAATGACAATATATAATGTTACATATAAGTGAGTGAGGTTTACTTTCTAGCAGGGAAGAAATTTCTTGATGAGTTGATTAGACCTCAGTGATTTATGAGGGAAACTAGCAATGCTTTATGTTGATTTATGTCCAAGCCACCTTTTTCCCTTGATTACAGATGCCTCCTTTCATTGTCAAGTGTTCCAAAGACAGTTACCCCCATGACCCAACAGACCAATCAAAATAGAAGGCAGAAAGCTGACCTGGATCTTCTTTCTCTGAGTACGTTGATTTAGGGCTTTGTTTTTGATGCCAAATTGAAGATGCTTGACTGTTTCCAAATGGTTGACTTGATCAAGGAATGAGGAGGCTAATTATATTTGCATCAAGGGGCTTTATGGGTTTCAAATGTTTGATATGAACACAAAATTGGAATATGATAAGTAAATTTGCATCAATAATAACCAAAAGATGCATTGCTCTGTAATCTCTGTATCTTTTCTGCCTTCTGTGAAATCGAGCTTCTAATGATGGAGCATGTTTCCTGAGACTAGGGGTATGGGAATCATTGTGTAAACACTAATCTGGTTTAGTTGGATAAACTGTATATTAATGGGATCCTTTCCTAATTAGCATATGGAAAGCATTATGTAGGCATACTGCTTTGGATTTGGATATTTCATTTTAGGAGACAGTAGTGACATAATCCTGTTTATCTCTATGTATTTAGAGTCAGGAAGAAAAAATTGTACCCCCTCTCTACATTATTCCTCCCTCCCCAGAAGTGAATAACATTTCAATGTAAATTTGGCACATTCAATGTAAATTTCACACAGCTAGTAAATGTCCAAGGCTAGATTTGAAAATGAAACTCAGTGGACAGTGCAGGCATTAGAGTCAGGGTCAAATAGGAAATCCTTTGGCCTTCTAAGTCCTTCATGACTGTGGTCCTCCAAGTCTTCCGGACTTCTTTCGCTTTGTCTCCTAATGCCATGGACTCTGTGATTTGATGGCATTGGCCTCCTTGCTGTTCCTTGCACCCTACTTCATCAGCCAGCTTCAGTTATGCTCACTGACTGTCTGTCCCTCATACCTGGTACTCTCCCCTTCCACATCTACACCTCTTATTCCCCTGACTTCCTCAAGTTCCAGTTAAACCTGACTTTTCCTTATACCTTCCCTCTGTGGATTATAACCTGTTTGTCCTGGATGTGGCTTGTTTTCATGAAACATAGTTGTTTTCATATTGTGTTTCCTATTGGACTGTGATCTCATTGAGGGCAGGGAATCTCTTTGGCCTTTCTTTGGATTCACAGTGCATTGCACCTGGCATTACATCTAGATGGGCTTTGTCATGTTGTACTTTGGACAACTAGGTGGCATTGCAGCAGATAGGTTGCTGAGTCTAAATCTGACCCTGGCCACTTGCTTCAGTTTCTTCATCTGTAAAACGAGTTGGAGAAGAAAGTAGCAAACAAGAGCAGTATCTTTGCCAAGAAAATTCCAAATGGGATCACAAAGAGTTGAACATGACTGAATAATAACCTGAATTTTACTTCTTGGATAGCCACCTAGTTTGAGAAACTCCACTATCCTCATTAATAGCTAGTATGTATATAGTATTTTAATACTTAAAGATATTAACTCATTTGATCCTCATAATTCTGGGAGGAGGCTGCTATTATTATCATCCCTATTTTACAGATAAGGAAACAGGTACAGACAGATTAAGTGACTTACCTAGAATCACATAGTTAGTGAGAGAAGTAGAATTTGAATTCAGGTCTTGCTGATGCCAAGTGCCATATGCTTTCCAATTTTAAAACAGTAATTAATCAATACTGCTACTGCTATTTTGATGGACACACTGGCCATTACAATCCTGCTCCTGGCCTACTCACCATCCCTCTCACTTTCCAAATCAATATAATCCTGTCCTGCTCTAGACATGACTCTCATGTCCTTTCTCCTCTATTAGACTATAAGCTTCTTGAGGGTAAGGACTGTTGTCACTTTTGTATTTGAAACCCAGCATTACACATGGTGCTTGGAACTGTGCTTTTTAAAATCATTGTTGCCTACCCTTTACCCTGCCCAGGACATCAGGCTGTCCAGACCCTGTGGGGGAATCCTTGTGGGAAGAAAGACATGAATTTTCCCCACTTAGAAGAAGTGGAATATCAAGTATTGTTCTTCTGGGCAGTAAGGTGGCTCAATGGATAGAGCTCTAGGCTTAGAATCAGGAAGATTTTCAAATCTAGCCTTGGACATTTACTAGCTGTGTGATCCTTGGCCCAAGTAACTTAACTTTGCCTTAGTTTCCCTATCTGTAAAATGAGCTGGAGAAGGAAATGATAAACCACTGTATTGTCTTTGCCAAGAAAACTCCAAATGGAGTCATGAAGAGTTGGATATGACTGAACACAGTAATTCTGTGTACATAGAGGATTGCTAGGTTTTACCATTTTCCATGATACTACCTCTTAAATTCCTCCAGGAGTTACCATATGCTTTTAAGTTATGCCCACCACAACCCAGGAGGCAGGCCGCTTCTGCCATGCTAACACACTCTGAGTCCCTCTGGGTTTGGTTATTCATCTCACCAGAGGTCCCTTAGAAAAGAAGTGAACCATCTTGCACATGTTTTGTGTCTTAATTTGAGTGTGAGCTCCTTGAGAGTAAGGGATGTTCTGGTTGCGGTATTTGTGTTCTCAGCACTTAGTACTGAAAGCTCTGGAGACTTTTTAGTGGAGGGAAAAAGAGGAGAGCTGAGAAAAAAAAAACAAGAAGTTTACCCTCATCACATTTGACTAAAGGAAGGAATAAAATGCACACTCATTTTGGTATGAAAATCTATCTTACAGTATAGGAAAGTGGGGGAGAAGGAGATAAGCAAGAGGGGGATGATGGAAGGGAGGGCAAAGGGAGGAGGGAGCAATTTGAAGTCAACACTTGGGGAGGGACAGGATCAAAAGACAGAAGAGAAACAATGAGGGGCAGGATAGGATGGAGGGTAATTCAGTTAGTCTTATACAACACGACTATCATGGAAGTCATTTGAAAAACTACACAGATATGGCCTATATTGAATTGAATTGAATCCAAAGGGAATGGATGGGGAGGGAGGGATGGGGAGAATTTGGAACTCAAAGTTTTAGGAACAACTGTTTAGTATTGCTGTTGCTACTAGGAAAGAAGACATACAGTTAATGAGGAATAGAAAGTCATCTGGCCCTACAGGAGAAAAGAGAAGATGAGGACAAGAGAAGGGAGGGATGACAGAAGAGAGGGCAGATTGGAGATAAGGAAAATTAGATTGCTTGGTGTATTGGGGTAGGGGAGGGGATAAAAGGGGAGAAAATTTGGAACCCAAAAATTTGTGAAAACGAATGTAAAAAGTTAAATAAATAAATATTAAAAAAAAATTTAGTCTTGAAGAAGTTTGATGAAAGATAATGAAATGAAGCCATTTTCTATATTACAGTGACTCTCCTTGTTCTCCTATTTGAGGAAGATTGTCTCAGAGGTGTCTAGATTCAGAAGTAGGTCCATTGGAGTCAGGAAGACCAGGGTTCAAATCATGTCTTAGGAGATACTATATCATCCTGGGCAAGTCACTTAGCTTGAATGGGACTCAGTTTCCTTGTCTGTAAAATGGGGAGCAGAGTTGGACTCCATGAAGTCTAAGTTTCCTTCTAGCTTTAAATCCTCTAGTGACCCTTTGGCCCTCGTTGTTGATGACAGAAAACTTGACAGAGGAGAGGTAGAAACAATTAGATGTCTGGTAGAAGAGCAATGCAGGACTGGAAACTAGCAATAGACATTTTAAGAAGGCTCCCATAGTAGCAACGTCCAAAGCTTTAGCTGAAATTTTCTTTCCCTTTTTTAGTAAAAAAAAATTATTTTCTTTTTTAATTCACAGAAGAGAGCGAGCATTTGGATAACAGTACAATAAAGAAGATAATTGAATAAGAAATGGCAAAACTGCTATGTACAATTTTCTGTTCCCTCCAAATATGCAACAAAGCTATCATGTAAATTTATTTTTTCCCTTTCTTCTCCCCCTACCTAGAAATGGCTAACATTAGACAAAAACAGGTATGTGTGTATGCATATATATATATATGTATAAATATAAAATTATTTTATACATACTTCCATTAATAAGCTTTTTTCTCTGGATGTAGATAGCATTTTTCTTCATATACCCTTTATTTTTAATCTGTGTATTTATAGTAGTTAAAATGACTTAGCCGATCAAAGTCATTCTTAAAACAATATTACTGTTACTGTATACGATGTTTTCTTGGCTCTACTCATTTTACTCTTATTTTCAAGACAATTTCTATTTTCTGATGGTTTATAATACATATGTTTTATATACATGTTAGATAATATAGACAGTTTTTTTTGTTTTATGTATTAGAATTCTGGTGTGTTCAAGCGGATAAGGAGGAAGAATTGGGGGCCCAGAATGTATGTATGTATACACATGCCTATGTACTTGTATACACATTTCCATAGATATTCTTTAGTAGCTTTTCCATTGTCTTGATGGCTCCACAGTATTTCCTTTAAAGTTATCTCTTTAATACATTTAAGTCTTGCTTTTTGCATAGACACACCCAAATGAAATGCTAGATATCTGTCTTCCTACATATGATTCATGAAACTTAGTAGAAAGGAAGAGTCAAGCTGTTAAAGCTGGCAAACATCTTAAATAGCCATCTTAACCAATCTTCATTTTTTTGTACTTCTTAATGTCATTTTGTATTTTTATTGGTTTCCTGGGTCAGACATAGCAAATGGTCAATGAGCTGGACCCCAAACGAAAAGAAATTAAGCAAGTTGGAAGATGCTTGGGATATTGGATAGGGATTTGGATGATCCCAAGTTATTTCTTGATGCCAAATCCCATCCTTGGGACACCACCGATCTTCCAGAGTAGCTCTATGGCTTTAGGTACTAGGACATCATGATCTCAGGAGAATCAAAATTTCAGAGCACAGTGAAATGTGAAGTGAAATGTGAAATTATGGAGGTTGTATTAGGATTACAGAAGGTTGGAATGATGGCTAGTGAGAAATGGTATAGAAAATCTTATTAAGACTACCTCTGACTGGCAAAAGGAGAGAAGTGGTTATATAGTAAGGAGGAGGCAAAACCAGTGGATAGTCCAAGTATTATTACTAATATCCAAGGAATATTGAAAAACTTAGAGGGATATCTCCTGAGTGTAGGAAGATCATATGTGGAAGATCTATGGAAAAGCAGGAGTTACAGAATATGAAAGGGTACAGAGGGATTTTCCCCCTAATGATGGTGAAGGGCATACCCATACCAAATGGTCGCATAGATCAACCCAAATCTCTAAGTGTGATATGAACACAAAATTGGAAAACTGTGGAAATGGAAGTATCATTGCCACATAATTTGTCTATTGCAATGTCCCTTTATTTTAAGCCCCTTCCACACTGGCAGTGTGGTGTAGTGGAAACAGATCTGAACTGAGCTTTGAATTCAGTCTCCATCACCTACTAGCTATGTGACCATGGGCAAAATACTTCTCTGTTTAATAACAACAGGCACCAACAGTGATATTTTTACATTTCTTTAACACTATGTGTCAGGTACTGTGCTAAGTACTTTACAATTATTATCTCATTTAATTCTCATAACCTCTCTGTGAGGTAAACGCTATTATTATCCCCTGAGGTGAAGAAGCTGAGGCAAATAGAAGTTAAATGACTTTCCCAGTCATGCAGATAGAAAGTGTGTGAGGCCAGATTTGAGTTCAGGTCTTCCTGACTCCAGATCCAACACTCTATCCACTGTGCTACCTACCCACTTCTATCTGACATTATGTAAACTTCTCTGGTTGGATTGAAGGACGTTTATAATTTCTCTCCAACCTATTCTTCCAAACCGCTTTCAAATAACTTCCTTTCCCTTCTGTTTATTGCAGTCAAAATGACTTCCTTGATATTCACATACAGGCCATACTATGCCCTGTCTTTAGGACTTTGCTCATTCAGTCCCCTGTGCCCAAAGAGCGTCTTCACTTTCATCTCTTGGAATCCCTATCCCACCATAAGGATCAGTTAGTGGCACTTCCAAAAAAATTCATCATTTGTCTCCTCTCCCCACCCCCAGTGCTCAAGTTGTTAGTACCTTCCCCACCTCCTTGAAATTTCTTTGTATCTGTTGATCTAATATTTTTTTCCTCCATTTTTGTTCTTTTTAATCTCATTTCTGCCTTCTCTACAAGCACATCGAGAAGTTTGATGTTAGAGTCCAAGTGCCATGGCTCTAATGTCCCTTCATGATGAAATACATTTGTTATAAATGATTTCCAGATCTTTTCCATTTTTCTTCTACTTACTGCCCTTTCCTTTTCATCCTTAAATGCCCTTGGATTGATTTTACTTGGCTGGGTCCCTTTCCAAGGTTTCTTTAAGCTGGCATAATCCTTCACTATTTTTTACTGTTTTATGAGGCAATACTACTTTCAATCCTCCATTCTCTATAAAATTTTTACAAAAACATTTATATAATAAACCTGTGTTGCCCTTGGCTGCCATATTACTTTGCTTGGCAAATAAGTACTTTTTTGTTTAATACGGTGCTTTTAAAGCTCTTTTGTTCTTATTATAAAAGTTGTCTAGTTAAACCTCTGTATAATATTGTAATCTGTACTTAACTTCTTTCTACCAAGTAGACTTCATTTCCATCATCAATATATTTTTTTGAAGAGCTCAGAAGGGAATAATCGTAATTGCATGCTTTTTCCCTCATTTTGATTCCCTCTTCTATTTTTGTACCAAGTTTTATGTTTGCTCTAACAAGGTCGTAGTTTGACTATTCAGAGGGAACAGATTTAGAAATGATTTCCACATCAGTAGCATCTGTAACCACTCAAAAATGATTGGCTTAATCATTCTTATAAAAATAAAGAAACAAACCAAAATATGAAAAAGAGGATGAAAAATAGCTGTTATGTGGATTAGGACACATAGATGGATAAACCATAGAGCTCATATATCAGTATTTACATCTTGGACTGACAGCATGAAGGATGATGGATGAGTCCTAGCATTAAGCAGGAGGCAATGAGAAAGTGGGGCTGTTTTGGGGAGATTGCATAATTCCTTTTATGACCCAAGAATTCTCCTAGAATAAAACGTCCATCTGTTTTTACAACTGTGAGACATGGAACACTACCATCTCTGAAGAATTAAAATGAGTTTTCCTCAGAGGGCAATGAAAAGGTGCATGGTGGGGTTTACTTGCTGTAATGTATAATGTAAAACAATTACAAAGAAGGACCAAAGAAAATGATGTCCTCAGAGAAATGTAGGAATATGATGGGCTGGGCACACAGGGAGAACAAAAACAAACCAGTGGATATCCTGTGTGCTCCAGGATTTTGGGGATGTCAAGGGAAGAGGGGGAAGGCTCACGGAACAATGAGAGGGTGTCCTGTGGTGAATATATGGGAGAATATGGGCAAGAGTCACCTAGATGTGATGAGTGTGGATGAGATACAATCTGTGTCCATAGAGGCAGCATCCATATTGGTGAGGTCACAGATTCACTGACGTGTTTGAGCAGACTTTATTATATGTGTTTGTACAAGTCATCCCCCAATCCAGAGCCCTCATCCCCAGAATGTAAGCACAGAATGGTGTTGTTTTAATTTTGATCTTTGTAACTCTATGTCTCACTTTCCCCTCCCCGAGTCCCTCCCTGACATAATAAATGCTTGTTGAATAAATTAATAGATGATGCTCTCTGGGCCTCAGTTTCCTCATCTCTTCAACAGAGATATTACATGCAATATCGTTATCATCAGGTGGTTGTTGGAGCAAATAAACACACTGATCACTTTGTAACCTTTAAATTGCTGTATAAATGTCATTTATAATAATTTGATGAAAAGAATACAGATAGTGTGGTACTCGTTGACATTCATTTTAAACACAACACTCTTAGGAGAAGGGATACCATTCTAGTCTGTGACCTTGTGAGTTTTGAGATGTTGGGGCAGTGATCTGCTGGAGCTCAGGGGCTAGATTTCATGATTTCACTGAGAGGCAAGTCCAATGAGGGGCTAAATCTTAACATAATAGTGAATAGAAGACAGATAAAACCAAGCTAATGACTCATTCACTCCATGTCCCACATTTGGAACTGAACTTGGTGGGAGTAAACCTTCATAGAAGCAACTTTCACTTGATCAGTGAACCCATCAGAATACAGAGGGTCCTGGTGAGGAAACTCTCTGTAGGAGGGCAGGTCAGCCCCTTCTCCACCTAAGAACATAGAGAGGTTTGACTTGCCAGCCAGAGGTAGGACCTGAATCACGTAGGTCATCCTGACTCTGAGACTGACTCTGTATCCACTGGGGAGATAGGTTGCATAGGGAAATGTAACCCTGGAGTTAGGAAGAACTCAGAGGAGTCCTACCTCAGAACTTACTAGCTGTGTGACCCTGGGCAAGTCATTTGCCCTCTTTTCACCTCAGTTTCCTCATCTGTAAAATAGACTTAGTAATAGTACCTCCTTCCCAGGTTTGTTGAGAAAATCAAAAGATAATATTTGTAAAGTACTGTTCAGAAAGCATTATATAAAAGCCAGATAGTTTATCATCATTACACTATTCTGCCTCTTCAATTGACTATTTACTTAAAATGGGCAGCTGTTCGATGGTAGTGTTATGCCATTTCATTCGTGTCAAGTTGTCACACCTCTCCTACACCTGCTACCTTCATCAACTCCTAAGTACAACCTCCACCTAAGGTTTTGAAGGCATAGTCTCCAGGGACAAACATTTCTAGTTATAGCTCTGGGAAAGGCACCCAAAGCCATGTAATTATTTCACTAGCATTTCTTGTCTGCTCTTTGTAATATAACATAATGCTCTGCTATTAACATCTGTTCTCCCACTTTGTGATAAACAAAATTGGAGTCAACATCTGGTACCTTGTGCTTTCATTTTTCAAGACTCTGGCATTCTGATACAGGAGGCAATCACTGTTCCTGTGGCCTGATGCATTTCCTCCCTAATGAGCTCATGCTTTTAGTATGAAAAGACTTTCTGCCTTTGGGAGGGCATCTGTGAAACTTTCCTGATTAACAGACAGATATTATTCAGAGCTACTCAGGCAATGATTTAGATGAACATCTGAAGACTGAATGTATTCCTTGGCATTTTTCATAACATGATGAATGTGCACACAGAGACATGCACACACACAAATATACATATGATCCCAGAACATGTGGAAAGTTTTGCCAATGGCTTCAGTGGATCCTTGCCATCATCAATTTCATGATTCCACTCTCATAGAGAGTCAAGTGGAACAGGAACTAGAAATCTTCATTCCTAGGACAAGCCCTTGAAAATGCTTTTCAGCAAAAGTTTCAGACAAATTAAATTGATGGGGAAAAAGGGTTGGAATTCAAGGACCCTTTGGAGACTACTATGCCATGGGAGAGAGACAGAGATCCTAGGACAATGGCTGACATGGGGAAAATGTCTGGGGAAGCTGCCCAGAAGCTGGATCTCCCCAGAAATGATAGAGAGCATTGTGGTGATAGACAAGGAAGAAATTCACTTAGATGGCAGCTTCTGGGGAGATCATACTATCTGGTATGATCTTATTTTATAATAATAAAATTTTATTTTATTTTATAATATTTTTATTTTACAATAATAACAAAAACAAGGAAACCAATGATAGCTACCATTATGGGGCAGGTAGCACAGTGGACAGAGTGCTGGGCCTCAGTCAAAAAGATC
Source organism: Bettongia penicillata ogilbyi (assembly GCA_023548195.1). Lineage (NCBI taxonomy): Eukaryota > Metazoa > Chordata > Mammalia > Diprotodontia > Potoroidae > Bettongia > Bettongia penicillata. Next base: position 653,818 of record JAJHZJ010000433.1, on the reverse strand, counting down.
TGAGTTCAAATCTAGCCTCAGACACTTACTAGCTGTGTGAGCCTGGGCAAGTCATTTAACTCTGCTGGCCTTTATCTGTAAAACGAGCTGGAGAAGGAAATGACAAACCAACCCATTATTAAATCCCAAATGGAGTCATAAAGAGTCAGATGACTGAAACTGAAATTATTGACCCGAGGACATGGTACTTTATTTAAGATGTGTTTTACAAATATTATCTCATTTTATCCTCACCACAAACTTATAAGGTAGATGCTATTATTATCTCCATTGTGCAGATAAGGAAAATGAGGTAGACAGTTGATAAGTGATTTGTCCAAGGAACACATAGGACCTAAGCCCATATTTAAATTCAGGTCCTGCTGTACTTTGTGTCCCCAGATATCTCCAGGAGTTAAATTCAGCAGTTTTATAAGCCACTGAGCCAGTACAGTACTTTCTGTTAGCACCAAACAAGTTGTGGCCACCCCTTAGGGCACACATCTAACCACCAGACTCTAGTCATGGTTATGGTCAGAGTGGAGAAGCCTTCTGATGTGGCCCAAATTCCTCCCACTGTGACAGAGGGTGATGATATTGCTGGGATAATTCATGTTCCAGAGGTTATCTGTCTGGGATATTCAGCCTTCTCTTCTAGTCCCTCCCTTTTTTCCTTCCAGGCAGGGAGGGTGTTTACCTTTGTTAGTTAGATAAATCCTCTATCCCACTTAAACTTGGAAGTACAGAAAAAATATGAAAAGACAAAGGACAAGTGGTAGAAGGGAGAGAACTCTGGAACTGGAATGAAAAGACCTGGGCTTGAATCTTGGATCATGTTGCTGGGGTGATCTTAGACAAGTAGTTTTCTGCTTTCATATTAACTCACCTGCGCAGCACAGTTTGGAGTCAGTTATCTCTGAGGTTCCTTCCACCACTATTTCCATCAATCCTCATTCTCACAAGTAACCCATCTTTCTGATGGTCCTAAGAGCTAGAGGTTGTGCTTACTGCACCTTGTAGGCAGAAGCTATTCCTCCATGTTTGTTTTGCCCTTCTAAAATTAATTTGTATTCTTTGCACTTTCTCTTTCTTGTATAGAAATCATCAAGAAGAGAGAACAAGCCCTGATGTGTAGCAGAAGTATACATGCTCATACTGAGAATTTGGCTCCAGCCCATCCCTGATGCATTTGTGATATAAAGACACTTGATGGACAAACCCTGAAGAGCTGTTGCTGACATGGAAGTAAAGAGACCCCAGCCCAGAGCCCCTGACATCTGGAAGCCTTATTGATTTTCTTCCCTTCATGACTATAGACATCATAGTGTTGTGGGAGAGATACTTGTAGCAATCAAGTTATTGTAAGAACAAAAGATATTGATAAAAAAAGATGAGACAATACGTGAAAAGTTTTTAAACCCAACAATGTCACTTGTCATTCTCCCTGTGAACTGAAATGGTCAGAGAAGACTTCTCAAGGGATCAATTTTTAAGCAGGGCCTCAAGGGACGAATGTTAATATTTGCATGGAGTTGGATGGGAAACTTTCCAGGTGGGAGACACTATGAGCATGAGGCTCTTTAAAAATATATCGAGTAGGAACACATAATGAAATGTGTAGCAACACATTCTCCCACTGCCAACTGTTGATTTCTAAATAATACTTTGTGTAGATATTCCTTTGGGGACCTCTAGGCAGTGGTTGGTGCTCTGTAAGAGGCCCATTGGACAAATGTGCTTCTCTGCTGAGAAGCTGTTTTGCCTACCCTGGGCCTCTGGTGATTAGATTTCATCTTCCAAAATTCAGAGTTAACCTCATAAGGGAGGGAAATGGATCTTACCTACAGTACAATATGAAAACATGTCTTTCTGAATTAATGTAGAATTAGGTTCAGACAGCTATTTCCCAAAGGAAAGAAGAGGTGGTAGTGGTAGTGGGAGGGGAGATGGGAAGAAGAATGAAGTCTACAGATTTTTGCTTGCCAGGTGTCAGCTCTAGGTGATGCAATTCAATACAACAACCAATGTTTATTAAGCTGGGGGCAGCATCAGTGGATTTGGCATCAGAAGTTCTACCTCTACTACTTACCCCTTTGTAAGGGCCAAGTCACTTGTAACTTTGGGCCAAGTCACTTTTCACTCTGGGTCTCAGTTTCTTTATCTGTAATCTTAGGGGGTTTGGATTAGATAATATCCAAGGTGCCTTTCTTCTCTAACTCTATGATCTTGTGACCTATAATATACCAGGCACCATGCTAGGAAGTGGAGTTACAAAGAGAAAATGAAACAATCCTGATTCTCTCCAAGAACATGTATTATGAAGCTAGATCCAATATTAACAGAAACTTTGATTAGTTAGATGATCAATAAGCATTTTAAGCCCTTTCTATGGACCAGGCACTGTGCTAATGCTGAGGATGCAATAAGAGGCAAAAGAGAAAGTCCTTGTCCACAAGGAACATATAATCCAATGAGGGAGGAAACAAGCAAACCAATACATACAAACAAGTTACAGACAAAATAAATAGAAAGAAAAACAACAGGGGAAAGCTCTAGAATTAAGAGGACTTGGAGAAAGCTTCTTGTAGAAGATTGGATTTTAGTGAGAACGTCAAGGAAGCCAGGGAAGGCAAGAGGCAGATATGAGAAAGGGGAGCATTGTAGGCATGGGGACAGCCGGAGAAAATACATAAAGCCAAGAGGTAAAGCATCTTGTCTTTGGAACAGCAGAGGCCAGTGTGACAAGATACAAGAGCACAAGTGGGAAGTAAGGTCTTTGTGTGGGGGTGAGGCTCAGGAGAGCTTTGAATGCCAAAGAGAGGGTTTTACATATATCCTGGAGGTAATAAGTGGTTTCTAGAGTTTAGTTAGTTGAGGAGTGGTGGTGACATTATTGGATCTGGGACCTGGGCTTTAGGAAAATCACTTTGGTGGCTGAATGGAGTGGGAATTGGAATGGAGAGAGACTTGAGACATAACCTTCTCAGATCAGGAGAAAATAAACACAAAGCTGTAAGGGAAGTCATGTGCTCATGCCCAACATTGCCAGATTGGGGATGGGGATGATGCCTCCTTCCACATTACTCTGAGTCCATTTAAAAGTAGGCTTCCCTCTCTTGCAACCAAAAGAGGAAAGAGTCTGAGAAACAAGTGGGTTCTCCCCTTTGTGGGCACACTGAGTGTCTGCTAAACACCTATTGAGTCATCAATACTTCTAGCTCCACAGACAGTTACAAGACTTTTCTTCATCAAACCGTACAGTTCCCTGAGTCATCATGACCAGAAATGTGTTCTCTCAAAATTTCCACAGACTGAGTCTGGAGGCAGAAGTACTAAGGTAAAATTCCACCTCAGACACTTATTGGCTGTGTGACCCTGTGCAAGTCACTTAATCACTGTTCTTCAGTTTGCTCATCTGTAAAATGGGAATAATGATAGCATCTACCTCCCAGGGTTGCTGTGAGGATCAAATAAAATATTGGTAAAGAGTTTAGCATTGTGCCTGGTACATATATGCATTTAAATCTGCCCTCCTTTCCTTCCTTCCTTCCTTCCTTCCTTCCTTCCTTCCTTCCTTCCTTCCTTCCTTCCTTCCTTCCTTCCTTCCTTCCTTCCTTCCTTCCTTCCTCCCTCCCTTCCTTCCTTCCTTTTCATACTATGTGGGGATCTATTGAAGGAAATGAGGTTTAGTTTGGAGAAGAGAAGATTCCAGGCAGTGTTGATAGTGACTGGGAAGTTGTAGGAGCAAAGAGAGCTGGTTCAAGTATTTGAAGGGTCCACATGAAGAAGAACGAGACTCGTTAGGTTTGGCCCGGGGAGGGGTGGCAGACTTAGGACCAGGATTTGGAAGGTGCAAGGAGGAAAACTTAGGTTTGTTGTGAGGAAGAACTTTCAGAAAATTCAATGCTGTTTGAAATTGGGATATGTTTCCTGGGGAGGCAACTGATTTCTGTTTTCTGGAGTTCTTCAAGGAAAAGTAGGATGAGGGGATCCTAGCTCAGATATGGGATGATTATACTATTAATGGCCTCTGAGGCCCTTTACAACTTAGAGATTCTAAACTGTGCTCCAGTTTTTCTGGAAACGAAGCTCTGGTATGAATGATCCACAATGTGTAGGATCTTATTGTTGATCAAGAACCATTGAGGGGTATTGTGATTTATTAAAAGGGAAAATAGGCTCATGTGTTTCATACGACCAAAGTCAATTCAATAGAATTTCCTCATTTAGCACATTGAGAGCAGATTCTTAATAGACCTTTTATTATAGAACATGGTATCACAATTAGATCAAATACATTTAGAAAAATAATCTCCTAATACAGTAATGGAGCCAGCCACTTGAAAGCATTTTGATTTACAACCTAAGTGTGGGTGGTTATTACAGAAAATTGCAAAGCGGTATTAAATTTTATGTCTCTTGAAAAGTAGTTTAGCAAAGTGCTATTTTGTTTGCATTGTTGCATGGCTGGAGTTAGAATGAAGAAAAAGAAATGTTGACCCTGGTGGGATGGTGCTAATCTGTAGAAGGGAAGGATTTTTTCTAATGTAGTTGGCTCTTCACAACCAAATTAAAAAACCCGAAACAACACACACACACACATATTCACCCTCAGTAATTTTAAAAATTTTAATCTAAACAGCTGCCCTCTACCCAGCTGAGCCTTTATCATGGAGTGATCTCAGTGAGTGAAAGGAGAAGGAATTTTTCTTTCCTGTTTGTAGGATCTTAGACATGACTTAGTTACCTGAAATGTTTTCTTCCAGCTTTAAATCCATTATATGATAATCCAATGATGACAATGCATCAGAGAACTGGACTTAGATCCTGGCAGACCTAATTCTGTGTCTAATTGGGCAAGTCACTTAACCTCTATGTGCCTTAGTTTCCTCTCCTATAAAGTGGGAAAATTATATTTATAGTGCTTACCTCCTAAGGCTACTGTACATCTTAAATGAGATCATATATAAAAATATTTTACAAAATGTAATACACTATGTCAAGGTAAATTTATTATCATCATTATTTTTATTATTTTTGGTTCTTACTATATATATAGGGAGATTCTAATGTGTTAGATCCCTTCACTATTGCAGATTGCTAACTGATTTTTAATTTGTAATCTTAGAGATAGACCTGGGGTACTTAGAGAATAAGCCTAATGTTCATAAGAGTCAGAGTCAGAATTTAAATCAATAGCTTCTGGACTGCAAGTCTGGCTATCCAATCACTATGTCCTATTACCTTTCCTTCTCCTCCTCTTCCTCCTTCATCTCCTCACTCTCCTCCTCCTCCTCCTTCTCTTCCTCCTCCTTTTTCTCCTTTACCTCCTTCTTCTTCTTAGCCTATGCCTTTTCCTTTATCCTTATCATTACATAAGTCAAGATTCTATAGCATTGGGTTATATTCAGGGGTGTGCTGGAAAATGTTTAATAACTGACTTTCTGGGAAAAATGCATGCACAGAACAGTTTTAAGTTTATTAACATTTTATCCATCACTTTCTTAAGTTTAGAAATCAACAAAACAACAAATCAGGCCCTGATTTATAGCATTTTCCAGCTTCTAAGTTGAAAGAGTTCACACTGAAAATTTAACAATCAGCTCTTAGGAGATATTTTGAGCTGGCTCCCAGGTACTCCAGGATATAATATGTATCATGTAAGTGTCTATTTAAGTTTGGCCTAAAAGGTAACCCCAGGAAATGTCACTAGATTACCCATGCTAGGACACTGTTTTCTAATCATCATATTGGTAAAGATAATTTTCTTTTAAAGTTTTTCAACTAAATTTTCTTTTTTTTTTTCAATGAATAAAAATGTATTTTTTTTCTTTCCCCTATTTCTCTGTTCTCTTCCTAACAAATATAGACAGCCATTTTCACAGGTCCTCCAAGTCAGAACATTTAACAGGAATGGGTGGGTGATTGACCCGCCTTGTATACAAAGCTGGAAAATTGGGGAGTGGGGGAAGGAGAGGTCCTGCCAATGTACTTGGCTCTTACAAGATCATGCATGGAGTTACTATCTTCAGTTCTGGGAACTACACATAACAAAAATCTTCATCCCATATTTCCTCCTGATGAACTTGTCCCTCCACACCTGTGTGTTCCCTAAGGCTAACACTTCTATCCTGGCTTTACAATCTTGGCCCTATAGTTAAAAGGTTCAGAATTACACTTACTCTTCAATTTCTTACTCTTAGCATTTGTGGTATAATGGATCAAGCTCTGGGTTTGGAGTCAGGAAGACCCAAGTTCAAAGCCAGCCTCAGACATTTACTAGCATATAGTCCTGGGCAAATCTCTAAATCTCCATTTCCCTAAATTTCTTCATCTGTTAAATGAGGGCATAAGACTCAATGGAGACTAAGGTCTCTTCCAATTATAAATCTTTGATCCTATGATGTAATCTCTCCCTCTTTGCTTTGCACTCTAACGAAGAGATGGGCTTGCTCCTTGTCAAGATCAACCTTTCTGCTTGTACTTTTTGTTCCAATTTCTCCTGTATTCTCTGGCAGATTACACAGTCATACCCCCAGAATGACTGAAAAATAACCATTTCTACTTTCTCCCAATACCACCCTTCTTCTCAATTTCCTCCTTACAGTGGAAATCAAGACCACGTTCCTAGTCATCTAGGACTGCAGCTTCAGTCTCACCTTTGAGTCTTCCATTGCCTTTATCCTGTATATCTAATTAATCGGAAAGTGCTTAGCACAGGACTCAGCATGTAGTAAGGGCTATAGAAATGCTAACTACTGTTGTTATTATTGGTACATTTATCATTTCTATCTCCATACTAGCACCTACATGGATTCCCTTGTCTTTTCTTGCACAGTTACTCCCCTAGTTTCTTGCATATATTCTTAGATTCCACATTATTCCCTCTATCACATCTCTCCCTGATATAATGCATCCACCAAAGTGACTTTGTGAAATCAACTCTGAGAGGTTACTTCCTGGCTCAATAAATTCCAGTTGCTCACTATTACCTCCAAGTTTCTTTCTTTTTTTTTTTTTTTAAATTTTAAATTTTAAATTTTTTTTTAAATTTATTTATTTATTTAAATTTTTTACATTCATTTTCACAAATTTTTGGGTTCCAAATTTTCTCCCCTTTTATCCCCTCCCCCCACCCCAAGCAATCTAATTTTCCCTATCTCCAATCTGCCCTCTCTTCTGTCATCTCTCCCTTCTCTTGTCTCCATCTTCTCTTATTCTCCTGTAGGGCCAGATGACTTTCTATTCCTCCTTAACTGTATGTCTTCTTTCCTAGTTGCAACAACAATACTAAATATTTGTTCCTAAAACTTTGAGTTCCAAATTCTCCTCATCCCTCCCTCCCCACCCATTCCCTTTGGGACAGCAGGCAATACAATATAGGCCATATCTGTGTAGTTTTGCCAATGACCTCCCTGATAGTCGTGTTGTGTAAGACTAACTGGATTACCATCCCTCCTAACCTGCCCCTCATTGTTTCTCTTCTGTCTTTTGATCCTGTCCCTCCCCAAGTGTTGACTTCAAATTGCTCCCTCCTCCCTTTGCCCTCCCTTCCATCATCCCCCCCCCCTTGCAATATCTCTTTCTCCCCCACTTTCTTATACTGTAAGATAGGTTTTCATACCAAAATGAGTGTGCATTTCACTCCTTCGTTTAGTCAAATGTGATGAGGGTAAACTTCTTGTTTTTGTTTGTTTTTTTTGTTTTGTTTTGTTTTTTTTTCTCAGCTCTCCTCTTTTTCCCTCCACTAAGAAAAACTACCTGCCTCTTAAATGACATATAGTTACCCCTTTCCTTTTCCCTCCCCCTACATTTCTCTCTCACCATTTACCCTAGTTTCTTTTAAGGTATGGTCCCATCCTATTCAGTTCAATCTGTGCTCTCTATCTCTGTATGTGTGTGCATGTGTGTATGTGTGTGCATGCGTGTACATGTGTATGTGTGGTCCCACCAACTACCCAGATACTGAAAAGTTTTAAGAGTTACAAATATTGTCTTTCCATGTAGGAATGTAAACAGTTCACTCATGGTAAGTCCCTTAAGACTTCTCTTTGCTGTTTACTTTTTCATGCTTCTTCTCATCCTTGTGTTTGAAAGTCAAATTTTCTTTTCAGCTCTGGTCTTTTCATCAAGAATGATTGAAAGTCCTCTGTTTCATTGAAAGACCATATTTTCCCTTGAAGTATTATACTCATTTTAGCTGGGTAGGTGATTCTTGGTTTGAGTCCTAGTTCCTTTGCCTTCTGGAATATCCTATTCCACGCCCTTCGATCCCTTAATGTAGAAGCTGCTAGATCTTGGGTTATCCTGATTGTATTTCCACAGTACTGGAATTGTTTCTTTCTAGCTGCTTGCAAGATTTTTTCCTTGAGCTGGGAGTTCTGGAATTTGGCCACAATGTTCCTAGGAGTTTCTCTTTTTGGATCTCTTTCAGGTGGTGATCGATGGATTCTTTCAATACTTATTTTGCCCTCTGGTTCTAGAATGTCAGGGCAGTTTTCCTTGATAATTTCATGGAAGATGATGTCTAGGCTCTTTTTTTGATCATGAGTTTCAGGTAGACCCATAATTTTTAAATTGTCTCTCCTGGATCTATTTTCCAGGTCAGTTGTTTTTCCCATGAGATATTTCACATTCTCTTCCATTTTTTCGTTCTTTTGGTTTTGTTTGGTGATTTCTTGGTTTCTCATAAAGTCATTAGACTCCATCTGTTCCATTCTAATTTTGAGAGAGCTATTAAATTCAGTGAGCTTTTGAGCCTCTTTTTCCATTTGGCTCATTCTGCTTTTGAAAGCATTCTTCTCCTCATTGGCTTTTTGAACCTCCTTTGCCAATTGGGTGAGCCTATTTTTCAAGGTGTTAATTTCCTCAGCATTTTTTTGGGTCTCCTTTACCAAGGTATTGACCTGTTTTTCATACTTTTGTTGCATCTGTGACATTTCTCTTCCCAGTTTTTCCTCCACCTGTCTAACTTGCTTTTCAAAATCCTTTTTGAGCTCTTCCAGGGCCTGAGCCCACCCACCACCCCCCTGGGGTGTCTGGGGTACTGAGGCCCCGCCCTCCACGTCTTTCCCTGACGGCAAGGATACGTCCTCATCATCAGATCCAAAGGTCGGGATCATTTGCATTTGTTGGAAAAAACTCTCTATAGTCTTATTTTTCTTCCCTTTTCTAGGCATTTTCCCAGCCAGTTACTTAACTTCTGAGATTCCTTTCCACCCCCGCCTGGATCCGCCCAGCTAGTGCTTGGCCTCTGAGATTTAAATGGGCTTTCCTCCTGCCAGCTGTCAATCAGTGAGCTTTAGTTCAGGTGCTGGGGTGGGACCAGGGCTGCCTCCGAGACTCTGATCCCTCAGGGGGGCCTTATTCAGAGACTCTCAGGAATGGAGCGGGTGGGGGCGGGGTGGGGGGCCCGCCTCCCAATCTCAGCTCCCCTGGGGGTCCCGAGCAGAAGCCTTCAGCAACAGAGCGGGGTGGGGGCAGGGCCGTCTCCCAGGCTCAGCTCCGTCAGGTTTTATACGGGAATCTTCCGTAATGAAGATCCTGCCTGCTGTTGGGGGATTCCTGAGTCCCGGTCCGCTGCCGCCTAAGCCGCCGCCCACACCTCCGCCTCCACTTCCTGCTCCCGTCCCCGCCGCCGCCGCTTCCTCCCGAGGGGGCCCGAGCCACGGAGTTGCCCTGCTTCCCCTCTCCTTCAGCCCGGCCTCTCTCACTGACCTGCTTCTGTGGGCGGAGGGACTTTTCCGGCTGCTTCAGCTTCCGTCTCTGAAGCCTGCTCAGATCCGCTTCTCTGAGGCCTCGACCAGGGCAGCGCTGGGGGTCGGGTTTACTCTCCGGGGCGCGCCGGACCCTGGGGATGGGTCCTCAGGGCTCCCTGGAACGGAAATCTCCTCCACTCTGCCTCTGCACACCTTGCACTCACCCAGAATCTATGGGGGACTCTTTCTACGCCAATTCCATGGGCTTTGGTTTCGGAGCTCGTAAACGTGCGTCCTTCTACTCCTACCTCCAAGTTTCAATGCAAGTTCCTTTGCTTGGTATTTAAAACCTTTCATAACAGGGAACTAACTTACTTTTCTAGCTTTATTATTTTTTACTTTTCTTCATGCGTGCCCTACTTTGGCAAAAATGACTTTCTTGTCTTACAGGACAGGCCATTTCCCACCTCAACACCTTTGCATGGCCTTAGGATATTCTTGTTTCTAGATGCTAACTCTTTAGAAGCTCTAGTTTTCTTTAAAGCACTGCTTAAGTGTCTCTTTCTATATGGTCTGAACTGATCTGTAAGATATTAGGTCCTCTCCCTCACCTGCTAAATTTACTTCGTATTTATTTAGTATTTTTTTTTCAGAAAGACTGAACTCCCTTGCGACAAGTATTGGTTAACTTTTGTTTTAGAATTTTCAGCATTTAACACAGGGCCTGGCACATCGTAGCCATTTAGCATATGCTTGCTGGTTGGCTGCCTGATCCAAAAGCTTTGATATTGACAAGTTGGAAAATGTCCAGAGGAAAACTATCAGGGTGATGAAAAGCCCCAAGAGGGCACCATATGAAAAAAAATGGGAGGATCTTGGGATATTCAGCCTGGAGAATACTTAGGGGTGGAGCATGAGGGTCACAAAATATTTGAAGGGCTGATACCTGGAATAAGGATTCAATTTGTTCTTTCTGCTTCTTCAGGGGGAAGAAATAGGAATGGGGGTAGATGTTATAAAGAGACAAATTTAGGTTGGAAGAGGGAAAATCTGCCCTTTAAGTCATTATTCTCATCTCACAGTTACTAACACATTGGACTATCCCCCTGGAACGCCCCTGGGCCGACAGTGAACTTTCTCCTGAACTTTCCTGGGACCAGGTCTACATGGCACTTTCTGTTGACCACTTCCAAACCTCCATCCCTTCTTCTAGCTCCCCTGTTCAAATGTAAGGTCCTTAAGGGCACAAGCTGTCTCTTTTGTATTTGGAGCCACTGTACTAGCAGTCAGCATGTTAACATAGTTGTGATAATAAGTCTTGTTTGTTGGTGTGTCTGTGTGTCTCTATCTATCTATCTATCTATCTATCTATCTATCTATCTATCTATCTATCTATCATCTATCTATCCATCTACTATCTATCCATTTATAAGTGATGCTCAGCATGGCATGCCCACATCAGAAAGGGTGTTGTGCTCTATGAGCAAAGCAGAATTGAGGCAGCACAAAGTAAACATAGGATGCACAAATTTGGAGTAACCACCCCAAATATTCATACAGACTATCTGTGCCCAACCTGTGGTAGAGCGTTCCGAGCTCATATTGGTCTGATCAGTCACAGTCAGACACACTGAAACTTCATCTATCCTTTTATCTATTATTAATTTACCTGTCATCTATCTATCCATTTACCTATCTGTTATCTATCTACTTATCTATTATCTATCCACCCATTTATGTATCTATTCATCTATCTATTATCTATCTACCAATTTATCTATTATCTATCCATTTATCTCTTTTCTATCTCTTTATCCATTTACGTATTATCTATCTATCCATGTACCTATCTAGTCATCTATTTGACATCTATCTGGTCATTTATCTCTACTATTTACCTATTCTCTCTCTATTTCTCCTCTAGATCTCTAGCTAGTAAAGAAAGGTGTCCAAAAGTGGAATGTGTTGGTGTAGGATGTAGTGGGTTCCTTCTCATCAGAAATCTTTGAAGGCTAGATGGTTCTTTGTCAGGTATGTTATAGAGCCAATATGTCTTAGCAGAAAGAGTAATGAACTTGGAATTAGAAGGCACTTGATTCTAAAACTGCTTCTGAAGCTCAGTAACTGTGTGGCCTTGGGAAAATCATTTCAGGTCTCAGAGTCTCATTTTCACATTCATAAAATGGGCATAATAAGATAACCTACCTTGTAGGATTGGGGTATTCAAGTGATATAATGGAGGTCAAATACCTTAAGACAGTATAAACATGAGGTATTAGTAGGAGGAGTTATGAGAGAGGTGGCTGACAATACAGTGGATTGAACCCAATGCCTAGAGTCAGGCCAACTTAAGTTAATAGCTGAGTGACACTGGGCAAGTTACTCTCCCTGTCTCAGTTTCCTCAAATTATAAAATAAGGATAATAATAGCACCTACCTCTCAGTGTTATGAGGATTAAATGAGATATTTGTAACATATTTACCACAATACCTGGCACAGAGGATGTAGTTTCCAAATATTATTCCTACTAATTCCTAACCTTATTTTTAATTGCTTGTTGCTGTTAGCCTCAGATGCTTTCTAGCTCTGAGATTTTGAGATTCTGTGAAATGTTGTCAAACTACTAGGACTACTTAAATGCAGCGGTCATCAACCTGCTTAAAACAAATGAGGTTTCATCATGTTCTTTTAAAGAAAACTTGCCTTGTTTTCCCTTATGGTGCCAAGGTCTACAAATTCCATAGGTTTCCTTTCAACTAGATTCACATGAGGAAATCATTTGTTATTCTTTGATGCATTTTTATTTGAACAGATTTGATACTTGTAAATTTTATCAGTAGGAAATAGAATTCATGGACAGATTCTGAAAACTGACCATAGGAAAGGGATGATGGGGATTATTGACATTCATTTATGCTAAGGGATGGCTCCAGCAATCACTTGGAAAAATGACGTTTGGAAAACCCTGAATCACTTCAAGAGGGAACTGGCAGAATTTACAGCATCTAACTAGGCAAATAACTGTTCAGTTACAAGTCTGGAAGAGAAAAAGGCCAGGTATAAAACAAACTTTGCTAGGACTATGAATTGCATACAACTACTCTGGTGACCTTGGGTTGCATCTCTAAACACAGGTGAAGTGGAAAATTCGTGTAAATACAATTGAGGTAGTAGAGAAAATATCATATGTGCAGGGGAGGTGGTGAATTTCAATTCTGCTTAATAACTCTACTGTTTTTTTTTCTTGTTAGTACAACAGGGCATAGTTGATAGAGTACTCTGTTTAATGTAAGAAAAAAACACCCAGATTTAAGTCTTTCTTTGGACATTTAGTAGCTGTGTAATCCTGGATAAGCCACTTAACCTTTCATCATAGGGAGATTGTCATTTGCATTGGGACTTCATGAGATCATAGCTTTAAAGCTGAATGAGAATTTAGATTACAACTCTTACATTTTGCAGATAAAGAAACTGAGACATAGAGTTGTTGGGTTACTTGCCCAAGGTCAAAGAACCAATGAAAGAGTGAGGATTTGAAAACTGACCCTTTGGCTCCAAATCTTATTCCACTGTTTATGAAATCAGAGACCCTTTATATATGTTCACCACTCATCCTAAGCCCTTAATCCTACTCCATTCCTTCACTTAAAATATGTTTTGTTAATATAGTTCATTTTAATAATATCTACATTTCTCAATATATCTATCCCTCTTTAATATTCCAAAGTCTTCCCTTATAACAAATATTTTTTTAAACAAGAGTTAAAAGTACTTCAGCAAAACTAATAAAGATACTGAAAATATCTGACAGTATATGCATTGTTCCACACCCACAGCTCCCCACCTCTCCAATGAGTGGTTTGAGGTCCCTGCTCATCCCTCACTTTCAATAGTGTTGCCACCTCTTACTTTCCCAAAGATTGAATTCATCCTACATTTGCTCTTCTGCTAGATTCTATCTCCACAGAACAAGAAGCCCTTACCAGGTTAAGCCCATCACCTCTAATCTTATTGCCATGCTGCTATCTCATTTGTATATTTGATACAACTGAAAGCATAGAAAGATAAGATACTTCAAAGAGAAATTGAGAAAGCTGAATACTTGGTAAGATTGAGTCAGGTAGGGGTGAAGAATGGAGAGAGTACTTCCTGAATGACAGGGAGGGTAGTGGTGTGCAAAAGAGAAATAAATAAGGCAGAAAAGATGGTGTGTGTGTGTGTGTGTGTGTGTGTGTGTGTGTATGTGTGTGTGTATGTTAACTTTGGGGTGGAGATGTCTGACAGTTGATTTTAAATGAAGACCTGAAATTCCAAAGAAACTGTAGGCTAGAAATATAGATTGGGGAGGTGTCATAGTGGAGGTAATTATTGAAAACATGGATTGCATTAGATCTTCAAGAAATAAATAAAGAGGAGCTATCAAAAGAGAATAATTAGTTCATTAGTCAAAACTATGGTTACAATGGCTGAGAGAATGGCTCCCTTTTTTTTTCTGCAGAACAAATTTCATATTCCTTAAAATGTTACTCAAAGCTCCACCCAAACTGGTCTGTTTGCCATTTACCAAACTTACCCCATTCTATATGACCTTGGTGACTCTGTAGATATTTTCTTCAATCTAGAATGCTCTCCTTCCCTTACTGTGTCGCAGATGAACTCATCCTTCAAGTCCCGGTTTAGGTTCTATGTTCTCCTTGAAGGATTACTAATCCTGCCCTACTGGATGTCATCCTGCCTTGCTCTGATCCTCTAAAGTATTTTTTTTACCTCTTGTGACTATTGTCATAATCATTTTCCATGACAAAAAGGGATTCTTTTATTTGTTTATTTTCAGAGAGACTCTGATATTAGAAAATGAATTTTAGGAAGCTAGATAAAACATGCCCTCTTTGTATATTATATCCAGTCATGAGAGCAGAAAAGAAGCTAATCTTATTGGTTTGTCAGTTTTAATAACATATTTCGTCTTGAGGGATAGTTTTAAGTATAAAAGGGCAAACCAGTGTCCACACTTGACTGTTACCATGGTAACCAGCTTTTCCCAATGAAGTACCATTATAATATGTGGTACCTTTATTAGTATAATTCAAGTGCCCTCTCCCACCTCCCAAGAAAATCTTTTCATTTCCCAGATGATGGCAGGAAAATCATGAACTCATATGTGGGAGATTTCCCCATCTATTTTTTCCTACCTCCTCAGGGCATTCTATACTAAAATGGAGGTTGACCTTTTTCTTCAAATCTTTTCTTTTTGATTTTGTTTTTAATACTCTGTTGAATGTAGGATTCAGTACTATCTGTCCAACTAAAATGAGGCCAATTTTCTTATATTTTTCTCTGCTTTGTCATTGTTGTGATACAAAATGAGATGTCAATATTCACTATTACATGCAACAGGAAATAGGATATCAAGGTGTCATGGCCCGCAAATCAGGACAAACTTGGCCTTTGCTCAAAGAAACAAATGATTTTCAAGTTCAAAAGAAACTCATTTATTTGATTTAGTAGGCACCATCTAGTTCACTCTGTAACTGAAAAAAATCCTCTCTAAAATATACACAAGAAGCAATCAACTAGCCTTTTTTTTGAAGACCCTTAAAGCAAGGAACTCTACTATGTTCTGAAGTCACCTATCCCACTTTAGTATACCTATAAATATTAAGAAGATATTCTTGATATCAAGCTTAAATCCCTTGGCAACTGACCACTGTTCCTTATTCTTCCATCTGGGACCAATCAGAAGAAGTTTATTTCTTCTTCAAAATAAGTGCCCATCAAATATTTCAAGACAGGAATAAGACTATCCTGTGTAGTCTCACTAAGTCTTTTCCCCTTTAGGATAAATGTTCTCAGTTCCTTCAATTTATCATCACATGGCATGAACTTGAAGCTCTCATTGCCCTGGTGGCCTGCTTAACAAAGTTATGAATTTTCCCTTTTGAATTGTATCTCAGTAGATTCAGCCCAGTACTCAACCCTGGTATGATCCTGTTGAATCCTGATTCTGTTATCCAGCACATTAACTATCCCTCCTTGTTTATGTCATCTGCAACTTTGATGAGCCTATTATGTCTATCCAAGCCATTGCTAAAAGTGATCAACAATAAAGGATCAATTGGAGATATTGCATTCCACTGAAGACCTCTTGCCAAGATGACATCGAACAGTGAACAACCACATTCTGAATCCCAATATTCAACCATTACCAATTCCATCATATTGTACTGCCATAGCCTCCATTTCTCCATAATTTCCTCAAGAGTAGTACGGGATACTTTCTGAAACTCTACAGTATATCCATGATCTGCCTATTCAATAATCCCATAAAAAAACTAAGTAAGATTTGTGTGGCATAGCCTATTTTGGGGGATGCCATTCAGGCTCCTCGTGATCATGGCTTCCTTTTCTCCGCATTTGCTCCCAACTCCTGGTCTCTGACACACCTACCAACTGAATGAGCCTGGGATATTCTCTCAGCCTCTTGGAGCCTCAGTTTCTTTACTTCTAAAATAGAGATAATCATATTTGTAATAATTCCATCAGAATTTTCATAAGGGAAGTGCTCTGCAAGTCTTTAAGTGCTATAGAAATTTTTTATTGTTATTTCTTTCTCAATTGCACTGTTTTCTTGAATAATGTGAATGACTTTAGCCCATCTCTAGAGATTGTGGATTATCAAAGCCACCCACTTCACTCTTGGGAACATTTGGAATCATTGGAAGAACTTTTTAGCTTCTCTCTTTCTTTGAGAAGATATAGTTATTGCTGAACAAAACTCTTTGTTTTGCCCATCAAACTGAAAATCATACTCTAGACAATAGGCCTTCTTCACATACTTGTTTTCATTTGTTTTTTCCCTGAGAGACAGTTAGGCTGACCTATACTGAATGGTTTTGGTTTTCACCCAGAATTGATGAGTGCAAAGTTCTGGGGCTTGGTACCAATCAGTACAAAGCTATTCACAAATGCGCACCTGGAATACCTCATCATCCACTGATAGTCTCCCCTCCACTTGGACTCTGGGCTCATCCTCCATGATGGGGGTCTCCCTGATGTGGTGTTACTTCATTAGGAGTCTCACTGATATGGCAGCATGAATTCCAGATGTAAAGATCACTACCTATTTATGACTTCTCTTCCTGGAAGATGTTTGATCATATTTTCCCATTCCACCTCCACAATCAGGTCACCCAAAATGTTGGTGATCTCCCTGTAGCTCTCTTAACATTACATGGATACTAGTGGAACATGTGGGCTACTCTGATTATCATTATTTCAACATATAACTGGACCTCCTTTTCCAGTCATATATGTTTCTAATTTAATCCTGTCATTTCTCCCATGAAATTCCTTGTTGGTGATTCTTGGCAACCCACTCCCACTTATGCTGTATCTCACCATTCTGTTGGGATGGTTAGCAACCTAATTCTTTGGGGACTGTAGGATTCTGTGGCTGTATCCATCAACCGTCACCTGAAAAGTACTGTTGGGGGACTAATCACTTCCTTAGAAGTACTTGTCAGTTTTCCCAAGGTAGGTCAGTCTGTTCTTCTACTCTTCAGTTTTGGGCCCAGTTCCTTGTTCATTTTTTGTGTACGTTTAAGATATAGCTATTGATGAACTAGATCTATGGTTTGCCCACTGGATTGCAAATCATAGGCCGGACTTTGACTTTTTCATTTGTTTTTCTTTATCCTGAGTGATAGTTAGGCTGAACTTTTTTAAGTGATTATAGTTGTGAGACAAAATGTTTTGCAATGATGTGGGCCTTGGTGACAATCAGCACAAAATTACCCACAAATAGGAATGTCTGGAGGACCTTGTAATCAGCTGGGAATCTCTCCTCCACTTGGATTTCTGGGCTGGTCATCTTCCAAATAACTGAATGAACCTATGTCTCATTGTTTTGTATCTTAGGGTTTTCAGAGTCATTATTTAAAGATATTTGGAGGGGTTTGGGGAAGACTTCAGGCAAGTTCCTACCTTTGCTCTGCTCTGTCTCCAGAATAGATATCTTTTTAAAAAATATTTTGTAAAGTATGACACTCTGAAAAGAGGAGGGACATATGGGAAATATTGAAGAAATAGCATGGCATGGTGGCTAGGGCACTGGACTTGGAGTAAGGAAGATCAAATTTCTCCTGACTCCTGAGGATTTTAGGGATGAATTCCTTCCTAAGCTCCATATACTGTCCTGTCCAAGTCACTTCACTTCTTTCCCTCCATTTCCTTATATGTAAAATGAAGGATTTGGACTACATTCTCTCTAAGGTCCCTTTTAGCTATAAATCTATGATCCTCTGAAATTAACTGGCTATAAAAAGATATCAGTAAAGACAATGAAAAAGAAGGAAATGTGGTTAGACTGACATGATCAATGTTTCACATAACCTTGCTAGTTTCTTTGTGAATCAGGTTCCTTTTCTCAACATTCACTGATTATTCCTGAGTGCTGACCCATACTAGGGAGGTGACCCTAAGCAGCTTACTTTATTTCTCTGAACCTGAGATATAGCAAAGGCCTTCCTGTTGCTACATTTTTCAAAGCACTATGATTATAGCATATTTCTGAGAGCCAATTTCTTGTGGGAGAGTCTTTTCAAGGTCTGATTTTTGCTAAACAAAATCTAATGCCCTTAGTGCTGTGATAATCATTCAAATAATACCTAAAAGTTTAGGCTGATATAACCTCTTTGCTCCCCAAATGACAGACAAAGCAAACGGTTTTAAGCAATTATGCATGTTAATGATCTGCTGCAACTGAGCACCTCTGATCAACTGGAAGAAATAATTATATTCTGGTGAAAGCCTCAGAGTCTGAGGAACTAAAAAAAAGCATTCCTAATGTAGCTGTTTACATTGATGAAAAGGGAAAAACACTGGTATTATTAATTAATTTAAGGTTGAAATTAAGAGGAGAAAACAAGCACACAAGCAAAAGTAGAAAAAAAACATAGAAAGTGATTCTGCTCTGCCCCACTTCATTCCCCCAGACCTTTCTTTATCTGTAAAATGAGCGAGTTGGAGCAGATGACTTTAGAGGGCTTTTCTACATTAAATGCTATGATTTTTGTGACTAGAAAGCCTCAAAGGAAACCAATCCATGATTGACACAGTCATCATCCTAAGAGGAAACAATGGGGAATGGAGATGGTGACTCCTGGCCTCCTCTCTTCACATGTTCTTGTCTCTCCCAAGAGGAATTTCAGAGAGGCTATTTATAGCCAACTGTCTACAGGTCCTATTGTGGACAACATCCACATTTTAGAAGTCCTGCCTTGAAATAAACTGATTGTGAGACTTTGTCTCCAAGCCAGAGGGATATTGAAACTGTGTGAAAAGACAAAAAATACTTGAGATATTCTAGGTTCCAAAGGGAGAAAGAAATGGTGGAACCTAAAAATCAAATCTGTAGAGAAAGATACATTCATCTTTCCTGATCAAATGAGATAGTATTTATAAAGTACTCAGCACAGTGCTTAGCACATAGTATGTACTTAATAAATTGCTTGTTCCCTTCCCTTGCCCTGATCTCTTGGAAGCCCTGGGTCTCTGCCAGTGAGCCAAGCTAGGGACTGTAAGGAGAGCCTAGGGCAATTAATGTAGTATTGTATAATGTGCTATAAGAGTGGATTGTGGTGGATATTACCACCAAGCTTCTTCCTGCTCTCTAACGTTTTGATGCTTGAATCTGTTGAGCATATTATTCATCTCTCTTTAGACCTTACTACCCTCTACTAACTCTAAAATCTGGCCACACCAGTTAACTATGTCATGCTTATAGTAGGCAGCTAATACAAGCTTATTAACTGGCTGGCTATTCCTCACATACAAGGTGCCATACCCCATCTCTTTGCCTTTACATTGGCAATAATTCATTCTTGGAATGCTCCTCCTCCCCAGTACCTCTTAGCTTCTCTGGCCTCTTTCAAGACTCAACTCTATTACTGCCACCCACAGGAAGTCCATTACCTTCTTCCTTCTCTCACCTCACCTACTAGTGCCTTCTTCTAGGAGCTGACCTTTCATCCACTCTGTGTGCCTCATGTATGAGCAGTTACATGCATGTTGTCTCTGTGTGCATCATGAATATTCAGAGTTACATGAATGTTGTCTTGCTCATTGGAATGAGAGCTCTTTGTACCTTCCTTTCTGTAGCCATCACTTGTCACAGTGCCTAGTCATAGTAAATTTTAAATAAATTCTTGTTGGCTGATTACAGGTTTGTTTCAAGAAAACGCTTTGCCAATTGTAGACTATATCATCAATATAAGCTTTTATTAGGAAGGTTTTCTAAGCCCCTCATTCTTTATGGATATCTCATTCGATCAGGAATGATGAATATAACTTTCTCCACAGACTTGATTTTTAAATTTCCATCTTTTCTTCCTTCCTTTGGAACCTAGAATACTACAAGTATTTTCCATGTATTTTAACACAGTCTCAATCTCTCTCTGACCTTGGAGACCAAGTCTCACAATCAGTTTATTCTGAGACAGGATTTCTTCTAGGACTGTGGATGCTGTCCACAGTAGGGCCTGTAGACAGTTGGCTATAATAGCCTCTCTGAAATTCCTCTTGGGAGAGACAGGAACATGTGAAGAGAGGAGGACAGAGGTGACCATATCTATTCCCCCATTGTTTGCTGTTCGGATGATGGCTGTGCCAGTCTTGGTTTGGTGTCCTTTGAGATTTACCTAGTCACAGAATCATAGCATTTAATATGTGCTCAAACTCCCTCATTTTGTAGATAAGGTCTGGGGGAATGAAGTGACTTGTCCAGTCTCATACAGTTAGTAATTAGAGATGTTATTTGAACCCAGGTACTCTAACTTGAAGCCAGTTCTCCTTCCAATGTACCATGTGGGCTGTCTCCTAATTTGGACTTGGGCTGCTACTTTTAAAGCTACTCCTCAGCTCCTGCCATGCTAATATTCCACTTGTTTTTCATTTCTGAGAATGCTGATTCCAAGATCCCTCTCTTCTCTTCCACATTCAGCAGTCTTCCAAACAGCATAATGTCAGGAAAAAGTCACGAGAGCAAAAGCAAGGAAAGATAAGGGGAGTGTCCCTTTATGGTTGGGTCATCTTCTCGAGGTGACAGAGCAGATTGTCTCATGCCCTCTGCTCTTACTTGGCCACTTCTGCTGCCAGCTGGATGCTGACTAGCCTTCGTCAGCATGGGCAGATGACAGACAAGATTCCTTTGCCAAAGGACTCAGCTGGCTCACCTGGCCTGGGAGTAGTGCCCACTCTAAGCCATTTGGAGAGCCAATTATTCTGGACCAATTTAAAGCAATAATCTCATTTCATAGCACTATAAAAATAAAAGCTAACTCAATAATAGTTAAATTAGAATTTCTAAACTAAAATATACACATGGAGTCCTTACCCTCCCCTGGAACCTTCTCACAGGTGTGGGGCCATTCATCTCTCTTTGGCCTAGCATGTCTGAGCTGTTGAAAAGGCAACATGGCAGGCTGGCTAGTGCACTGGACTTGAAATTAGAAAGACAGGTTCAAATCCCTCCTCTGAGACTTACTAACAGTATGACCTTTGGTAAGTCACTTCTTTTCATGCCTTAGTTTCCTCCCCTGTAAAATGTGTTTGAGAATGCTTGTAATACCTAACACTCTATAGAACTAATTATTAAGCTTTTCCACTTGAAAGGAGGAAAGTGACTGAGATGGTTATCGATCGCTTTATTTTCAGGTTCTTACTGTGGAGTCTGTACCTGGAAACATCAGCTGTCTGGGCCTAGTCTTACCTCTCACACATCCCACGTTTCTGACAGGCTCAGGGGCCCTGAGCATCAGTAGCCCTTCCTGTGATTAGCAGGCAATCAGCTCGCCTCTGGGAACAAAGTAGATTACAGTCATTTTGCCAGTGGCCCTCCAGTCCTGCCTCTTTCCTCAAATCCTCTCAACACTCACCTCCCATCAGCCACAATTTTCTCTGAGAAAAGCAAGAAGCCTGCATGTGATAGAGAGAAAAGCATTTTCAAAAGCTACTGAATTGTCCATATAGCCATCTATATGAGAGGAGAAGGATGGTTTCCAGGCCTGTAGCTTCCCTCTTCCTTTGTGGTGAACTCTTATTCAGAGCTGTTAAAATCTATATGATTTCCAGGGCCAATGGGCTGGATTCCTAGCAAATCCCAAGCCTCTGCCTGGGCTTGGGGCTTCCAATTAATTAATTAGAACCAAGACTGAAGTTATGAACAATTCCAGGTATAAGAAGCAGAAATGATAACAGAAAGAATGGGTGATGCCATTCTCATGAATCTGGGGTTTGGACACTTGAGTTCTGCTCCCAGCTCTGCTACTTATTACCTTTGTGAACTTAGGAAGAACAACTGACCCCTCTGGAAATACATTTCCTCATCTTCAAATCAGAAGTTATAAATAATAGCTGATATATATAGAGAGAACTTGAGTGTTTGCAGAACATTTTATAGGCATTATCTCCTTGGATTCTAACAACATAAAACTGAGAGAAATGACTGTTTCTCTCTTACATTAATGACCATTTTCTGTTGGGGAGGTTGAGGATTTTTCCTCTTCCTATTTCCTCATTCTTTACTAGGTTAAAGGGCAGCTAGGTGGTGCAGTGGATAGAGCACCAGTGCAGGAGTCAGGAGGACCTGAGTTCAAATCTCACCTCAGACATTTGACATTCATTAGCTGTATGACTTTGGGCAAGTCACTTAACCCCAATTGCCTCATCCTGGGTCATATCCAGTCATCCTGATGAATATCTGGTCACTAGATTCAGATGGCTCTGGGGGAGAAGTGAAGCTGGTGACCTGCACAGCCCTCCTTCACTCAAAACAAAGTCAAGTACAAGTCATGTCATCATTTCTCTGATGGCATGGTCTTCTTTGGCAATGAAGGATGAACACACTAGGTCAAATCAGCCCCTGAAAAATAGGGCTAATGATGAGATTGGATTTAATGTTCTAGCAATTTTGTTCAGACCCCACCCAAATGGAAAAGTTTAGATTTGATCAAAAGGTAAAGGAGACTTCAGTGGAGGTGAAATCCAGCCCATTGTGTTCTAGTCACACAGGTGAGACTGATTAGTCATATCCCTCAGTCTCTCATTAGAATAGATCCACTTCTCATTTTCTCATTAACTATTAACCCATGAATGTTGATTGCCTTCTATTGGGAACACCTACTTTTCCATGGACATATAAATATCAATAGGCTGCCATGATTCATCCTTGGTTTACAAGAGATGTCCAAATGACCAATCTTTTTACTAATTACTTGCTATCCATAATTAATAAAATGATTAATTACCCAGAAGTTGTGTCTCTTGAACTTTTTAACACCTCATATAACCTATTATCATATTTATATTACAAATAAGGAAACAGAGGGTCAGAGAGATTGAATGACTTGCCTAGGCTCTCACTGGTAATGTGTGAGGGGGAATTTGAACCTTTATTTATTTGAACCATGCTTTATTCCCAGGCAAATGATTTAGTTTCTGTTCTTTTCTGATAATCTTTAAGGGCACTTCTAACTCTAAATCCTAGGGATTTTGCTTTGTCTTTAGGAAGTATGATCCAATTATGGTGTTCCCAAGGCCTCCACCATTCACACCCACCTATTACTTAGAATTTCCCATCCTATAATCCAACTCAATTGATTGCTGCTTGAATGACACCAAACTCTATAGTCCATCATATCTACTAACTAGGCCTAGACACTACACTATATTATACCTTCACCACCCTTATCATATTCTCTCTGTTTTTCCCTACTTTTTACACCTTGCTCTGGGTGCTGTAATCAAATCAGTACTACCATTGCCTCTGTAAAGGCATAACAATTCACTGTCCAATGACTCTACTTACCATTCTTGTGATTCTCCAGAAAAAAATGCCTCCTGTTTTCTACCACTCCCAAAAAGCTCTTTCCCCTCCTATTAGAAAGTCAAGTTATTGAAAGACAGAGACTGTCTCTCTTTTAATTTGTATATCCAACATTTAGCATGGTATCAGGCATATAATAATTATTTAATAAATATATCTTACATAAATAATTGATTGCCTTAACTGTGTCATGTATATAAAAGATAACTTAAAGATTTGTCTGTTCCCTTGATAGAGAGTGTACTTGGCCAGTAGAGTTCGTACTGTGTGTGATAAAAGAATGATAATGGAAATTTTCTTTTATAGCCTTTTTTATGCATCTAAAAGACTTTTCAGGTCTTAACTCAAAAAAAATGTAAGTGGACTATTCATTACTCTGAATTGACAGTGATTTCCTCCACTTTGCTCCTGGGTACATCTTCCTTAGTCTGGGGACAGGAATAATTTCTGATGGGGTGATAGATAAAGGCTATTGATCGGGTAGAGAGTAAACACCTTGAGGACAGGGCCTATGCTGTTTATTTTTTACCCATAGTTCTCTTGACAAGCCCAAGTACTTTCCATGTGGTACATCTGTTGAATTGAATTATATTTATGGCTCCTTTTTACAAGAACATACTTTGAGCTTTTGGGAGTTGGAGAGACTGTGTGTCACAGTGGAAAGAATGATGGATTATGAATTAGAGGACCAAGGTTCAAGTTTCATCTTTCCAACTGTGTGAGCTGCAATGGAGGGAAAGGCATCAGAATTTGATATAAGCCCAAATATGCATGCTCACAAATGAACTTCAGAGAAAAGTGAAGCAGCCTTTTTTAGTGTATTGTAAGGAGTTTCATCATTACAGAAACTTACTAAAATAGCAATCAATTAGGTAATTGCCAATGCACTCATTAAAAATGTAGCTAGAAATTAATTGGAAAATGTTCAGCAGCCCCAAAGTCTCATATAAATGTCTTAGTTAGAGAAAAGCTCATAGAAATGACTGATTATGAGTCTCTCACCAATTACTGGGAAAAGTAGGATCCACAGAAGTCAGTGGGATTCTGTCTCCAAAGCTCAATCAACCATCTGGTTTAACTCCTTCTTTTAACAGATGAAGAAATGGAGATGGGGGAAGAGTATGTAACTTGACCAAGGGAATACAAGTAGCAAATAGCAAATTAGGATTTGAATCCAGGTCCTCTGTTTCCAAATCTAGGCCTCATTCAGGAACTAATAATTTTTTTTTTTTGTCTTTTTGTCTCTAGTTGCTAACAGACAGCCTGGCACAGGTCAGACACAACTGTCAGTCAAAGAAGTCTGAACAAAGGAGTGTTCAGGAAGCAGAATGACATAGGACATTTTTAGAGCAGAGAGGAATGCGATTAGTTAAGGGGAAAAAAAGGACCTTTCTAGGTTTTGTCTTGGTATTAAAAATTCTGTTCCATATCAGACTTTTGCTAATTATTCATAATAATTTTTTATGAAATTATTTTATTTTATGAAATTATTTATAATAATTTTATGCATTTTAGAAAAAAAAAGTTTTAAGTCACTCATGCATGAGATTCAAAGATGCTTTGCCTCTCCTAAACGACAAGTTGTTCCTTGTTGGTCTCTCTTCGAGTCTGTCACAAAGGCCTAACATTTGTCCTTCCAAATGTAAGTGGAACCAAGAGCCTTTCGGATTTCCAGTAGCCTATGATGGAGAAGCAAGCCATGCAGTACATGAAAGAATACCAAAGAGTAATAAAAAATAAATCTTTTACTAATGTTCTTCTCCCCTCCCCCCTTTCTATAGAGCTGTTTGGACTGGGAAGGACCCTTCTGGCCAGGGTGGTCGACTAGAGCAAGGCCTGCATGAAGGAAGCCAAAGGGTGAGTGAGACAGACCAGAGGATGACACATCTCACTTTAATCCGTGTCTTTTCATGTAGTATTCATCTGCCTTCTTCACTGCCTCTCTCTCTCTCTCTTTGTCGCTCTCCATCTCCTCCTCTCTCTGTTGCTCTTTCTTTGTATCTCCAGGTGTGTTTCTGCCTGTGTCTCACTACCTGCCTTAAATAGCAAACAGTAATCAGTATCAGAAATGTCAATAATAAAAGCTAAACGAAGGATGTATACAACAGCACTACAAAACACATCCATGATTAGCTGTTATTTGCTTCACCATATAATTAAAATCTCCTCCCTCTATTTTTTTTTTCTTTTTTGGCCAAATAAAGAACTCCAGCTGCAGGGTTAAAGTTTTTACTTTGCCAAACTTCCATGGCTAACCTGTACTGTCCCAGCTACCTTTCCTCCAGAGCTTCAAGAATTACAAAGTGTATTTGTCACAAAGACTCTGATGAGGAGGTCCCATAAAAATGGCTGACCCTAAGATACAGTGAGGTCCCTTCCAACTGAAATCTGATTTTCTTTGATTTGGACAGGTGTGGTGAAGAGGCAGAGCATGTCAGGCATGGGAGGTGTTCCTTTATCCAAATCTGCAATTTCCACCCTAAATGCACTCACCGTGGGCTATCCTTCGAGACAAAGGAGGCAAAATGGAATCTGTCCCCCATATCTTTAATATTTGAAAATAATTATTTATCTTCTAAGCCTTCTCTTGTTTAGGTATAATATTCCCAGTTCTTTCAATCTACACTGCTAGTGGTACCCAGTCTCCTTGTATCTCTTTTTCAGTCACTCTCCCACTTTCAGTTTACTCACCAGACCTGAGCTCCAGAAGGCTCCAAGTAGGGCAGAAGATAGCAGGACTATCACTTCCCCATCTGGCGCTCCTGCCTCTCGAAAAGCATCTTAAGTCACAGTTTTTCAACTTTATGTTTAATGAGTTTATGGAAATTCCCAGACTCTTTTAACATAACCTATTTTGTAGTACAGCCTTTCCTGTCTACTATTAGCTTTGTAACCTTAGAGAAAATCACTTCCCTTCTTGGAAGTAGAATTTTCTCTCCCTAAAAAATGTGAATGACAACTGTGTCCTTAACTACATCGTTGGGTTATTGTGACAAAAGCGCTATGTTAATGTTTAAATTTTACTATGTCTGTCTATATCTACCTAGCCATATGTCTATCATCTATGTACATATGTGCCTATGTATATAATCTATATTTTGTGTTTCTGTGTACATATCTGTTCAACTATGCATGTATCTAAGTATTTTCCTATTTGTCTAAAACCTATTTACTTATGTACATGCCTATAAATGAATCTATAAATTAAATATATGTACGTATGTATATCTACTCTCTCTCTCTCTCTCTCTATATATATATATATATATATATATATATATATATATATATCTGTCTCTGTCTGATTCTGCTTTTTTCTCTGTTTCTGTCTTTCTCTGTCTCTATCTTCCTGAGCTTGCACTTCTACATAGAATAGATAATTTATTCTCCAAACTGCCTTAAAGCAATGAGAATAGATGCAGTGCTGACCAGAAAATTCTGTGGCATGGTCCCACAGATGCCTTCCCAAGTTCAAAATGGGGAGATAGGCCCCTTTAGGCTAAAATATGTAGTGATTGGCAATTCCCTAAAGTGGTGCACTTGGGCTTTTGGAGAGCGAATCCATAGGAAGTATCTGAGTTACAGTTTTTAATTTGGCAAGGACATCAACCTACATGTGGTTATTCTCATTATTTGTTCATTATCCAGACAAATATGGAATAAGTTCATTAAAACTGAACTCTTGGCCAAGCATATTATAATAATCTGTTGTTAGAACTGGAATCTCCTGATAGTGTAACCAATATTCCTTTCCTTTTTCCTTTCTTCTCTATACTAAGAGGGTTTGTTTGTTTAATGTTTGCTGGCCTGCAACAGATGAATCATTTATTCATTCATTTCACATATTAGGAGCCCACATTCAAATGGTGTTTATGGCATACAAAACTCTTCCTCCCAATAACTCTGCAACGTAGACAGTCCAACTATTATTTTCGCCGTTTCTGAGCTCCAGAGAATAAGGAGTAGCATGAACAAGGTTAGCTCAGGTAAGAAGCAACTCAGGGTCAAGGACAAAATGCCTAATAACGGCTCCAATGGCCAACTTTTGGGTGATGAGCTTCAGTTTACTTGGTTGGGCCAATCCTTCATTGATAGATGATATGTCTGTATGCCTAGCTTTAGAACAGGAAGTGATCTCAGAAGTCATTTGGTTGAACCCCTTAATTTTACAAATGAAGAAAGAGGTTAGAGAAAGAAATTAACTTGTCCAAGTTCACACCATCAGTAAGAAGCAGGATCCAAATCCGGATTCTTTGACTCCATATTCAACACTTTTTGTATTGTAATCTGCTGCCTCTTAAGGGAAATTGTTAGGATTGTCTTCTCAGTATTGCAATATTGCAGAACCAAATGGGACCTCTGTCATGAAACATGGGATCATAGATTGAGAGCTAGAAGAGACCTCAGAAGCTACTTAGTCTAGAACTCCTCATTTTACAGATTAAAAAACTGAGGCCCAAGCATATTAAGTGATTTGCCCAAATTCTCATAGGTTATGTCAAAGATGGGATTTGAACTTGGGAACTCAACTCCAGATTTTTGTTCAGTTTTCAGTTGTGTCCCAGTCTTTTTGACCCCATTTGAGGAAGATATTGGAATGATTTGTTATTTCCTTCTCCAGTTCATTTTACAGATGAGGAAACTAAGGTAAACAGGGTTAAATGACTTGGCACTCATAAATGTCTGAGGTCAGATTTGAACTCAGGGAGATGATTCCCCTGATTCTAGGACCAGCATTTTATCCACTAGGCCATCTAGCTGTCTCTCTGACTCCAAAATGAGTGCGCTTTATATTGTCTAATCTAGGGGTGGGGAATCTGTGATCTTGAGGCCACAGGTTTCCTACCCTTGGCCTACTCCAATTTATATTCCAGTAAGAATCTTTTTTTTACAACAAGCTCAATGCATAGCCAGCTGGTCTTTATTTGAAGGCCTCTCTTGAGGGAACACTCTCTACCTGAGATAGTCTAATCTACTTTTGCATTATTCAGAACATTACCAAGCTTCTTGGCCCTCACATTAATCTCAGTGTATTGTTGCTCACTTGATCAGTCATATCCAATTCCTCATGACACTATGCACCAAATACCTTTGGAGTTTTCTTGACAAAGATACTGGAATGACTCGCCATTTTCTTCTCCAGTGGATCCTTTTGTTAGGCAATCAGAGGTTAAGTGAATGGCCCTGGGGTCACATAGCTAGCAAGAGTTTGATGCTTGGTTTCGACACAGATCTTCATGACTCCAGGCCCAGTGCTCTATCCACTGAGCCACCAGCTGCCCCTCCCCCTTAGGTCAAGATTTGAAATTTCTAACCATGGCTTCTAGTACTGCCCTATGGCTACAAACAGAATGTGTGCTTTTATTGTCATGTGAGTGGACTAGAACATTGGACTGTCCTATGGACTGGCTTCTGGTTATCTGCAATTGGAGTAAATTTAGGGAAAGGAGAAGAAAAAGAACACAGAAAAAGACGGAAGTGAAGACAGAGCATGAAGTTCACCTGTGATCTGACCGTGGTCATGTAGCTGCTAAGTAACAGATTAAGATAATGAATCTCATGCAGCTCCAGATTCTGCATTCTTTCCCCAGACTTGGTAGAATCCTAAGATTCACACTTACAAGGAACATTGGTGCTAATGGATCCACACAGAAGGCAAATGACTTGCTCAAAGCCATTTAACTAGTAAATGACAGAGGAGATTTGAACACAGCTTGTGTGATTCCAAATTGAGGGCTCTTTCCAGGGAGGGAGAAGGTAATTTCATCCTCTCTCTCCATATCAGTTTAATGTTTACAAAGGGTTGAGCAGATTTAAATTGACTGTCAAATGTTTCCCAAGAAGGGTTTATTCATTTTTTTTTTCTGTCAATGGTGAGGTACTTAATAAAAGGGAATAAGCATCCATCCACAGTACCTAAGATTATCCTGAAATTCTTCAGATTTGTTCAAACCCTGGCACCTGGAAAGGGAAATTATCTTACTGAAGCTTATCAGGTCTTCATTTTTAAATTGTTTAACAAGAAAATTATGATGCCCTGCATATTCCAAAAAGTGGAAATCTAACACTAGTCTTTTTGGTTAAAGAGTAACATACAGGTATAAAATGTATGGATTTTCCCAAGTTTGTGGGTCAATAGCGGGATTGTTGTTCCATCTTGAGACCTTTTGAAATTACAGCAGCACAAGATGTGAACAATTAGGCTGAATCTTAATTAGATTTTCCATTGTTGGGTTCTTTCGGAAGCCTTAGAATTGTTAACTGTACTGAACTGCTGTCTAACCTGGAGGTTAGACCAGTGCAGACCAGAGAGAGGAGAGGCAGGAATCAAGTAGAACTTTAATTTCAAAGTGAGGGAAATGACTTGCAAGCAAGGAGAGGATCTAGACACATGTGCCAGGGCCCTGCCCCTCATAGCAGGGGCACCCACATTAGGGTGACTGAACTTTGATTTATATATTTGTGGCTAGGTAAGGAGTCAAACACAGCAGTGTAGCAACAGGTGGTGAGTCCCTACAGCACCTATAAAGCAAGGTTGTCTAGTGACAAAAAGTCCATTTATTGCAGGTCTATATAGGACCTGCTGGTGCTTGCCCAAGCTCCGGGACCATCAGTTCCACAAGGTGAGTGTGAAGGCTTGTTGTTTTGTCAAGTTCAGGGCATAGATTGCTTGCTAAACCTTAGCTTAGGAAAACAGGGTATCTCTTAAAATCTTGACACCTCAAAGCAAAGCATATTAAACAAAATTATCTTTCTTTTAGACTGGACCAAGAAAATCATCCAAGTGGCAAAATGGATAGAGGGATGGATCAGGAGGCAAGAAGACCTGAATAAAAATCCTACCTCAGACTTTTATTGGCTGTGTGACCCTGGGCAAATCATTTTACCTTTGTCTGTCTTCTCTGTAAATGGGTATAATAATAGCACCTATTTCCTGGGGTTACTATGAGGATAAAATGAAATAATATTTGTAAAGCATTTTGCAAGCCTTAAAATAGTTTCCTGTGAAGGTTGCTCCTTCCTGACCCCTGACAGTTATGGTGACTTCCAGCTCATGTGTTGGCTTGGGCCAGCACAGGACTGGGCCTGGGATCTCTGGCTGCCTTTGTTGTTTCTGTTTCCTTTCCTGAGCATAGATGACCAAACAGCAATCATGACAGACTTTTGGATATTAGGGAATCTGAGAATTCCCAGGTTCCAGGGTGCCTGTGGTACCATGGGGAGGCAGATGTTCCATACAGCCACCGGGAGACAATAACTATTGACTGGAGAAGGATCCCACTCCCTGGCCTAACTTGTCAGATTAATGCAATATCTAGGCATGGTCATAGCATTTAATAAATACTTATTAACTGAATGATATCGATTGGTTGATTGATTGAGGAAGGGACCTCTCTGAACTTGACAGAGACAGGGGGAAAATGAGATGTTTATTTTACAGCCCTACAGAAAGTTTCATGTTTAATTTAAGGGTTTTATAGAAGGCACTGAGGTTCTTTCTTAGCTCTGTGATTTTGTCCATCTGATCTCCTGGTGTGCTGGAGGATCAAAAATGTGTGCTTTAAAGTTTTCTGTGTAGATCTGTAGATAAATTAGATGTTTAAGATCAATCAGTGAGTACTTAGTAATCCTCCCCTCCCCCTCCACAAACTCCAGCATCTCCCTATAACCAGGATCAAATATAAATACTTTGGCATTCAAAGCTCTTCATCACCTCTTTCCCTTTTACATTTCCAGTCTTTTTACACCTTACTCTCTCACACATGCTCTTTTATTCTTTGATCCAGTTACACTGGCCTTCTGGCTGTTCCACAGAAAAGACCATCTCTGGGCTCTGGGCATTTTCTTTGGCTGTCCCCCATGCTCTCTCCTCTGCTCTCCTACTGACCTCCCTGGCTTCCTTTAAGTCCCAACTAAAATTCATTTTCTACAGGAAGTCTTCCCCAACCCCTCTTCATTCTAAAACCTTCCTTCTGTAAGTATTTTCTGATTATTTTCCATACAGCTTGTTTGTATCTAATTGTTTGCTTGCTGTGTTTCCCATTATACTGTGAACTCCTTGAGGTCAAGGACTGTGTTTTGCCTTTTTCTTTTTGTATCTCTGGCTCTTGGTATGGTGCCTGGTACACAGTATGCGCTTAACAAACATTTATTTTTTAATTGATTGAAGCACCTACTGTGTGCCAGTCATCATGTTAAGGGCTAGGGATACAAGCACAAAGAATGAAACAATCCTCACTCCCAGAACATCAGTAACTAGAGAACAAACCCACTTAACACCATTTCTCTCTTCTGGCCAACTGTGATAGCATTTTCATTTAGGTTTGGATGAAATCCTCTTGTCTTGGCTGCTCTCTTCTAATGCCAGTTCCACTTTTTTTTAAATTCATTTTTTGATCGGTCTTCAGAAAAGCGGCAAGTTTATACTTTTTAATCTGGACACCTTATGTCCCCTACATGTTCACCCCTCTCCTTCTCGCTTTTCTGCTGTTTTCCTGGGTACCCTCATGATTTGTCCTGCTTTAAGATGCAACAAAACATTGTACTTGTCCCATCAAGTGTACAATTACCATACGAATGATTGAGTGATTATGGAGAATCTCATTTGCTTCTTTCCTGTGTCAATATTTCCCTTTGTTTCCTTCTGAAGTAACTATGAGACAATTAGTAATAGTGTCTGATAGCTTATAACTTAATTTGCATTAGCAATAACAAAATAATAGCTAGCATTTCTTTAGTGCCTGCTATGTGCCAAGCACTGTGCTAATAACCACTTTTGAAACATTATATTATTGATTCTGACAATAACCCTGCAGCTATTATTATTCCTATCTGACAGTTAAGTAAACTGAGGCAAACAGACTTTAAGTGACCTGCCCAAGATCACACAGCCACTAAGTGCCTGAGAGCAGATTTGATTTCAGATCTTCCTCACTCCAGATCTGCCAATCTATCCATAGTGCCACCTGGAGATCTCCATAACAATAACAGATTTGAATGAAGCCAATGTTCATGATAAAAAAAGGTCACCAATGACATGTGGCACTTTTCATTCAGAGAAAAAAAATTCTTGTTCCCTCAGAGTAAATGAAAGTCATTGGACACGATAGTAAGATTCCACATAAGTCTGATTTTTTGATATACCATGAACTCCCATGGCATGGAGAAAACACTACATGGTTTGACCAACTGGGTAAAGTTAAAACTTTGGATGTATGGATGCATTCAAAGGACATCATGGTTAAAAATAAAAAAAATGAACTTTCAGAAAAAAAAGTTTTTGTCTCCATGACGAACTATCCCATACCTCCAATAAATAGTTTTCTTTCTCTTGACTGATTCAGAGAATCTAGTATTGAGCAGATGTTTGTCATTAGGAGTTGGTCTGTCTAGGAGGTTTCCTATCTGATGTTAGGCCCCTAAATTGCAGAGATATATACTGAGACTGATTCCACAACAGAAGAATTCCTTGAGATTTATGCTTACAGGCAAGGATTGAAACTAGAGGCATGTGACAACTTGAAAAATAGCAGAGATGAGAATGAGAAGATGAGAAGATGGTGATGTGCTTTTCCATGCTGAAAAGGAGAAGGGATTTTTGGCCTAAGCAAGGAGTAAAGGGAAGAGTCTTGAGCTGGAGTAGTGGGGGTAAGGTGGTATTGAGACGGTGTGGTCGAATGTGCAGCGGGGTTCGTGGACCCAGGAATCTGAGCAGAATGCTCAGAGAAGTGAAGCCAATAAAGCTGTCAGATCCACTGAATGATAGGGACAAGATTCAAAGAGATTTTGACAGGTTAGAATGTTGGATTGAATTGGATAAGATTCTATCCACCCCACTATCTATGAATCTATTATCTCTCTATCTTCATGCATATCTACATTCATACATGCATATATACATACATTCACAATATATTCTAAATATATTTTTTTTGAACTGGACTTTTAATTTCATCAGTGTTTCCCGGGGTAATGAGAAGCTATGTGATTTTTCTGAGGTCAGATAACTAAAAAACTACATAGTTGAGATTTTGTGAAGCAAATTCCTGACCAGAGATGCATTCATAGACCTTTACGCTGGCCCCCAAGAATATGTTCAGAGGATAGAGGGCAAGTTAGTTGATTACTAAATCAATTAAAAAAGAATTGATTAGTATCTATTACATGCCAGACACCAAAGCTAAGCTTTGGGAATATTAAGACAAAACAATCAATGGTCCCAGTCCTTAAGAAGCTTGATTTCTACCTGGAGATTAAAGGATCATAAGTTTAGAGCTGAAAGCAATCTTAGAGGCAGCCTAGTTCCAGATTGACTCCCTCATTTTACAAATAAGGAAGTTGAGACCTAAGAAGGTTAAGTCATTTGTCAGAAATTACATAGGCAATAAGTGACACAGGCAGCTTTAACCCCAAGAATGCTGAATCCAAATCCAGTGTCCTTTCCTACTATACATACTAACAGCATATATATCTAAGTCATTACAAAAAATACTCCAAATACATGGTGATCTTAGATGTGGAAAATGCTAGGATCAGGGAGAATCCCCCAAAGTTTCATGTATAAAGTTACATTGAAGTTGACCTTTGAAGGAACTTAGATTTTCTAAGAGGTGAAGGTGAGAAGAGAGGACATTTCGGGCTCTGAGTGAACTTGTGTGATGGTATGGAGGTAGGAGAAAGAACATTGAGTTGGAGGAGTTGTATATAGGTCAATTTGATTGGACAAGAGACTTTCTCAACCCAGTCTGCTCAAGTTCAGTTGCAGTAGTTTTCCATCCCCAGAATTACCAATTCCTCACCACCCTCGGGCAGTTATAAACATTTTAGATTCAGTGATAGTTGGCATTGGGGTAGGTAATAGAAAATGAGACTGATTTTATTTATTTTGTGATCTTCTTCCTATTTTTTCTTTTGCCTTCTCTCAATTAGTTTTTCCTTATTTGATTTGTGCCTCCTGCATGCCTGGTTGGTGAATAGAAGCTATGTGTGTGGGGATTTAAGCTGTGATTCATATAATTAGCTAGCCCATATTGACACTGGGGACCTGGGGGATTTCTAGAGCATGAAAGAGATTCATTTTAACATACAAGAAGTAGTGAACCAGACTTCTTGTTTTTTTTATCTTTTCCTGAAAACGAAGGATTAGCTATAAAAATGATTGCACGCTATCACCACTGAGTAGGGTAAGTGAAGGAGATTTAAAATCAAAGATGAGGAAATTAACTTTAATTGCACAAAGAAATTCAGGGGAAGAGTTTGTTCTAGAGTCTGGGTTCCCTAGCTCCCCAGCCAGAGCTATCTCCAGCAGCTGCATGGCCTCTTTTTCAGGTTTTCCCAAAGCTTTTCTCTCTGAGTAATAAGGTACAAAATATGGTCCAGAATTCTTTTCCATGAAGAATGACTCTGTCCCCAAGGTTGGTAAGTGTGGCAGTGCATAGGGGCCAGGTAGAGGCAGAAGGAGTGGACAACATGTACGACTATGGGATTGATTGTGATAATAGAAGGGCTTTTTGAAGGTTTTTGTGGAATATTTGCTAGTAGCTTGTTTTGCTGCTGATACTCCAGAGGGGGAGAGATCAGGAACACTTAGCTCAACAAGGAGCCAGCATCTTGCTAATGTGCTTGATAACCCTGAAGCCTGAAGGATTGATGTTGGTGCAAAGACAGTTACCAGGGTGTTTGGACCAGACAACAGGCTCTGTTTCGCACTCTGATGCCTCAGGGTGGACTGGGTATTGATCTCAGCAGAGGAAATGCTGGTGAGGCTGCCATATGGCTTGGATGGCTCTCCAGGTGGAGATTTGTTTATCTGATCCACTGGGAATTTTTACACTCCTCACTTTGGTAGCATCAATATGATAACATGTCTATCAGAAAAGCGAAAAATTCAAGCAACTGATTGTGTGGCATATGGATCCTACGGGAGCTGGAAAGAGCTTCCATTTGGTGTTCTTATGTCTTCCTTGCTTTAGCCTGTCTATGCTTTAGACATGAGTCTTCGTCTTGCTTGTTTCCCCCTGAAATCACCCTTTTTTTCTGGAACTCACTTGGAGATTTTCTTCTTGAAAACTTATGGTTTCCTAGCCAGTAGCTGGCATCTCTGTGTTTGGGACTTTAGACATGGGAAAATAATCAGAAGTACCTTCTAGGGATCCCTAGGGATCACAATGTATAAGTCCCTTAGCCTCTGCCTCGTTTGCCAAGTAACCATGGGATGGAACCAGATGATCCTGCTTTGAACTAGGAGGACTTATGAGAATCTGGCATCACCTGAATGCCAGGTGAGGTAAGCCATGTCCTGCAGAGCCATCACTATGATTCAAATACCCAATCAGCCTTGAGATCATGTCATCTGAACTCCATACTTCCCTCTACTGGCTGAAGCACAGTTCTCATATAATGCAGCCTATCCAACAAACAGACCTCATTATCTTTTCCCCAAATCCTCCCCTATTATTGTGCAGGGCACTTCTATTTTCCCAGTCACTCAGGCTCAAACCTAGGTATCATCTTCCCTTTCTCTCACCTTTCTCCTCCACAACTATATTCAATCTGTTGCCGAGTTCTATTGATTTTATCTTTTAAGCATCTCTCCTGTACCCTTTGACCCTGCTACCAGCTTTGTCCAGGCCCTTATCACCTCATGCTCGGACTATTTCAGTAGCCTGCTAGCTGGTCTCCCTGCCCAAGTCTTTCCCCACTCCAGTTCATTCTCCAGGGAAGATTAGTGTTCTTCCTAAAGCTCAGGTCCAGAACCATTTTTAAGATTTCAGGCCCCTTCTACTTTCCTCAGCTTCCTATACCTTACCGTCCTCACATACTTGGTGACCTAGTTATCCTGGCCTCCCTGCTGTTCCTCATTCACAACTCTCCATCTCATGGCCTAGCATTGGCATTCATTCTCTCTCATGCCTGGAAGTTTCTTCCTCTTCCTCTCTACCTCCTGCCTTCCTTCAAGGCTTAGCTGGAGCCTCCTCTTTTACAAGAAGACTTTTCCAGTCCTCCTTGATCTTAATGCCTTCCCTCTGAGATGATCTCTAATTTATCTTGTATGTATTTGGGCATAGTTACTGACATGCTGTTTCTCCCCTTGTACTGTAACCTCCTTGAGGGCAAGAATTGCCCTTTATGTTTCTTGGTGTCCTCAGAGTTTAGTACAGTTGCCCACAGCAAATGCTAAATGTTAGCTGACTTACTGACTGACTTTTTAGAAGGTGGCATCTTATCTGAACTTTGAAGGCTACTAGAGATTCTGAGAGGTGATGATGTGAGGGAAGGAAGTGGGCAAAGACACGTGTTCCAGGCATGGAACCATAGCCTGTCTGAAGTCAAGGAGATAGGGCTTAGATGATCATGTGTGAGGAGTAAAAAGAAGGCTGAATTAGCTGGACTGAAGAGTGTGTAAATGGGAGTAGTTTATAAAAATGCCAAAAAAGTTCTGTTGGATCTGTGTTGTAAAGGGGTTCCTGCCAAATGGAGGAGTTTGTATTTGATAAAATCAAATATAATAATAATGATTATATACATATATATTAATTTGCGAATCTTCAAGAATTATGGAAATGTTAGCTAATATTGTGGTAATGATGATAGTGATGGTAAGGATAGTAAGGATGATGATGGTGATGATGATGATGATGATGGTGGTGGTGGTGGTTCTAAAGGTAATAGGAAGCCACCACAGTACACTGAACAGATTAATGAGATGACATGGTCAGATCTATGCTTCAGGAATATTGTTTTGACTACTGTATGGAATATAAATTACAAAAGGGAAGACTTGAGGATGGGGATCAAATTAGGACAGTGTCTAATTTAGCCACACTCCTATAAATGTAGCCATAAAGTGACACAATTGAAAATTACCTGGTCAATCCAGATGAAAACAGGAAAGAAATTACTCAGATAAAGGGAGAGGTAGAATTCTCATAGGAAATACCCATCTACGATATTACCTGGGTTTAGGTAGCTCTCAGCCATGTAATTTTGTTTGTGCAGCTTTGTCCTAAGTTATAACCTGAGGTATGGTAAAAGAGAAAGCACATTACATGGGTAACTTCTGAGGCCCTGCTCCCATTTAATTGCTATGCGACTTTGGTCTAGTGACTTTTTCTGAGATAGCAACCTACAGCTTTTGAAATCTATAGCTCCTGCTATAGTCATCCATCTTATTCTACAGCATTATTAGTACATTTATGATAGAAATACAGCATAGCATTTTGGATAGATGGC
This sequence comes from Bettongia penicillata ogilbyi, assembly GCA_023548195.1. Classification (NCBI taxonomy): domain Eukaryota; kingdom Metazoa; phylum Chordata; class Mammalia; order Diprotodontia; family Potoroidae; genus Bettongia; species Bettongia penicillata. The sequence goes on along the minus strand of JAJHZJ010000433.1, from coordinate 616,026 downwards.
TAGCCTTCAAGTTAGGAGTACTCTATCTGGTACATGCTAGCTGACTTACCATAGGCAATTCATTTCTCCCTCCTTGGCCTTAGTTTCTTCTTTGTAAAATGAGGGCTCTGGACAAGATGATCTCTGTGGTCTGTTACAGGACCATATGTATGATGCTATGTCATATCAATAGAAGGTTGGTTAGTCATGTTGTGAGCTCAAGGAATGACATATTAATAGGAAAAGATCTGTACTAAAACCCACCAACTCTTAAGGACACTAGAGAAAGGCCTCTAGCTCATTGGACAGAACTGTGGTTTTGGGGGAAAATAAATATGGGCAAGAATTGTCCAGAATGAGGAGACATGAGGGGTTGGAGGAGATTGCAAATCCACTAAATACACTTCTGGGGAAAGCATGCATTCATGGAGGGGCTGAAACATAATTAAGAAATTTTAGGAGTTTTCATGGAAATTGGTTAAGTTGCTGTAAAGCACAGGAACCTTTGAAGAGCTTCCTCAAACCAAGGAGAACAAGCAACTTATACAACATTCCAAATCAGATATCTCTTGGTTGGTTGATAAATAGTCAAGAAAGTGCCTCAATAGGTAGATTTTCTCATTTATTTTCCTATTGTTTTGCCATGGCACTGTCAGTTCATTATGTAGAAATTTTTCAATTTAATATTTGTTTTAAAAACAATGGGAATGTTAAAAAATTTCAACAAAAACTAAAATATTAAATTATTCAGAATTTCAATTCCCTTTTTGTTTCCCAGATTACCGGTTCCAATGAATAAATAATACATTGAAAACAACTAGAGAATTTTCAATTGTTTTGCATGCTGTTTTTTAAAAATGATGCCTGAAAAATCAGGGAAATCTAGGTCTCGAAAGGAAAAGAGGAGGGTACTTTGTCTTTTATTTTTACTTTTAGGTGAATGCATTTGACTCTAGCTTTAATCAACTTCAAAAGTTGTCATCTTCTGAGCCCCTGGGAGAAGCTTCATAAGTTATGTGTGCATATTTGTACTTCAAATCCTACTGGGTAGAAATTGACTTTTTAAATGAGCTGCTGTCCTTGTTATCCCAGGATCCAGACCAATATTAGCAAGATCTAGAGCCAGTGATACCTCCTCCACAAGGATAAGAATGGAAACAGATTGGGTTTGACATGAAGCATAAGCTTTTTCTTTGCTCCTGTGATAAAATGTGTGACCACATTTTATATATGTATATATATAAAATAAGTGTGACCACAGTGAACTGGGTGAAAATCTGAACTAAATGGTCATTTGGTGCCCTCAGGAATCATAGGACCATACATTTAGCTATTAAAGGGATCCCAGGGGTCAAAGACATCTTACCGATAAGGAAACTGAGGCACAGAGATGCAGTGACTTGTTCAGGTTTGCGAACCTAGTAAATATGTTAAGCACCCTTGAAAGAAGTATGCCTAATGAAGTCACATGAAGCCAAACAAATTCCTACATTGGCCATATCCAGAACTGTGCCTCTCATTCTGTTTATTTCATCCATCAGCCCTCTGCCAGAAGGTGGGCAGCCTTCTAGTGGGTGTTGTAGTGTTTGTCCTTCTTTGAAGAAGACCATGCTATCAGAGAAATAATGACATGACTTTCACTTGACATTGGTTTGAGTGAGGGAGGGCTGTGCAGGTCACCAGCCTCACTTCTCCAGAGTCATCTGAATCCAGTGACTAGATATTCATCAGGATGCCTGAAAATGACCCAGGATGAGGCAATTGGGGTTAAGTGACTGAGTCTGAGGTGAGTGTCAAGTGTCTGAGGTGAGATATGAACTCAAGTCCTCCTGACTCCTGCACTGGCGCTCTATCCACTGCCCCACCTAGCTGCTTTGGGATTCCCTCCTCCTATTCCTGGTAACTCTTCCCCTATCAATACAGCCCAAGGTTTCATTATCCTTTCTGACTGCCATGTCACTTTGTTTACTCACTTGAATTTATATGTGACTAAACCCTTCAGAACTTTTCCAGACAAACTGCTCTTTACTTAATTTCTCTGAATCTCAGTTTTCTCTTCAGTAAATGGAGGGAGCTGGACTAGATGAATGCTGGGGTCCCTTCTTGTTTTAGTTCTTTGATCTTGAGATCTTATCTGATCATGTCTTCCCTCTCTTAGATTTATGAAATGGGTTATTTGAATTCAAGTGTACAACTTAAAATTTGTCCCAATTAAATTTTTTCATGTTCTATTTGCCCAAATGATTTAGATTATCCATACCCTCTTGGATTCTTGTTTCATTATCTTGTATGTTAGTGGCATATGCCATATTAGCATCATCACCAAGTAAAATGTCCCATCTTTGCCACTGTCCAACCATTATTTAAACTGGTAGGATTTTGATCAAGCAATCTTTGTCTTCTACTGTTATGCTGTCCCCACCTTCCCCTACTTTCCCTTTCTTTTCTTTCCCTCCCTTCTCCCAATTTCTTTACCCCTTCTTTCCTCTTTCATTCTCCCACCTTTAGCCCTCTTTTCTTAGCCCTTCTTCCTCCTAATCTCTCCTGTCCTCCAGCTTTTTCCTACATATCTGTCTTCACTCCTCTTTTTTCCCCTGCTCCTCTCAATACCCTTTTAAAATATGTGAAATTTTATGATAATTTCTGATGGTAAAATCAGTTTTTAAAAAACAATTTTAAACCTAGTAACATTTAAGAAAAGAAAAGAGTTGGTGCTGACTGTCATTTCTCTATGTTATTATCTCCTATTTTCTAGTTATTTCTGGCTTTCATGCACAAAGTGGTTGAAGAGACTAATTCAGAGAGCGAGAGATGGACATTTGAACTAACAATAGGGGAAGGACCAGTTTCACTTTCTGCTGTATTTGGTACCGGTGGCTCACATCCCCTCTCTGGTTCCCACCAAGAAACTATTTTAAAAATAAACCAAAAACAAAGCTCATACTTTTAAATAGAGGTAGCAAAACAGAAGAGTTTTTCTACCTCAAAAAGAAAAAGTCAGTTCTGCTAGATATATCTTCTTCATTCTAACTATAACAAAAATTCTAATAACTGGCATTTCACATAGATCTGCTGTAGAAAATATTTATATATTTATAAATATGCTTATTCAAAATTACATTTATATTTAATACTATATACATATATTTCTGCATTATTTATATCAATATTTTATTTATATTAATATTTATATGTTTATAAATATATTTCATGTGTATTTATCTTAAACTGTATCCATACACAATACACACATTGTTGACACTTCACTAAATGACTTGCTATCTAATTCATGTATTTCATTAGTTCAATTCCACTAGAGGTTTCTCAAACCATAAGAATTCTTTGTGACCTAGACTGACATTTTCAACATCGTACTAAAGGCAAGATCTATATATTGAAATCTGAAATGTCTCCTTGGTATTTCTTTATGATATTCTGAGAAAGAAATAGAACATCAGCTCAGGGAGTATGTTCTGGATATCCAGGTGAACACCTGACAATTATATTTGCTTTTCTCTTTTAGATAGAAATGACAAGAAATTCTTGAAATTCTATCAAAGGTTCCATGTCAGTTAATGTGTCAAGTCTGAGTCTTTCTCTCAGTTCTGGGAAATTTCCTAGTTCATTTTTAAAATTTCCATTGTTTTACATTTCAATGCTATCACCATGGTTTAGTGCAGACAAAATTATCTAGAGATGGAGGGGACCTCAGAGATCATATAATTCACATCTCCTTTTTTATAGGGGAAGAAAGGGGAGCCTGGAGAGGCTGTATGTTGCCCGGTCACACAGGTAGAAAGCATCAGAGCTGGGTTTAACTGAAGTCTTCTTACTGCCAATTCATTTCTTTCTGTTTTAAGTCTGTGTAGACCTTGCAAACCTCTTTAGTTTCACCCACTGATGATAGTGTAGGAGGACAAATGACTCCTAAGTGGTGGATGGTTAAGGTTGACTCTCTGTCTATCCTCATCACACTGGTCCTCCTATATTCCAGTATTTAAAAAGATTAGGAAACACTAAACAGAGTGAAAATCACAAGTCTAGACTCCATTGTATTGCAGTAAACCTATGGTGGAAGCAAATGAATCCTATATTCTTGGAACAGATATTTAAAGAAGGGGAATTTAAATAATTCATTTAAAGAGGAAAAAGCAGAGGGACCCATCAAGGAATAGATTCAGAATCAAAGGGGCAAACTGTGAGATGTTTCCTTGCTAGGTGTAATTTTCTGAAGTTGACTGAGAGATGAGACCTGAGTTCAGGTAGAGACAAGTCAGTGTTTGGAAGTGACATAGGGTCAAATTGAGCAAAGCAATTAAATGAACTGCTAAATGCTTTAAGGCAAAGATAGACATAGGAAAAACTTGTTAATTTCATAGTGGGGTGTCTCTGGGCCTTCCTCACTGGGCATGAGCCATTTATGCATACCCTGTACACTCCCAAAGGCTAAATAATAGGGAAGTATGTCGTTGGTTCTCCAATCCATCTGCCACATCAGTGAATTATGAATGTGAACCAATCCTGACCATTTGAATGTTGAGACCTTCAATTTGTTGATAATGGTAGAAAATTTTGAGACCAGAGGGGTCTCATCAATCTTCAGCTAAGCTGTGCCAGAATGCATATTTGCTAGTGAGAATATTTCCTATGAGGCTGCCAGGCCATTCCAGAATTTTTGGGACTTGTTGTACCTTCTGCTGTATACTTCCTCATGAGATAGGTGGCTACAACACTGTTTCTTGACAAGGTAGCTTCAAATTCCGATTAATTCTCTGTGCCTGCTGCCAAGACTTCCAGCCAGCATGCTGATTAGGATGAGGACTTTTGTTTAATCCAAATCCTTATTATAGACTCATATGGTGCCACGTGTCAGAGCTGGGTGGTGTGTTGGGGTCAAATGACCACAGATCGTGAAAAAGCAGTCTTGGAAGCATTAAAAGTGCAGCTGATCTAGAGAATTGTTGAAACCCTCAGGGTGAGCATATGGAGGATGTGGCCTGTTCCTGTGAATGGTGCATTGTGAACAAAGCTTGGGGGGCAAGGAACACTCTCTGGGATAGATACAAACAGAAAAACATAGCGAAGTTGTCATGGATGGGGAGTCACAATACTTGCATTTGCTCTGGCCAAGCAGTCCAAGTTTGCTGAACATTGATTCCTTTTAAGCAGTCTTTATTTCAGCCAAAGTAAGAGGCTACATCCTATTCCCCATATAGTTCATGCTTTCCCATCTCTTCTCTCCATGCTTTTCCATGGTCTTCTCACTATACCTCTTAGAGTCAAAGCTCATTTCCAGTGTCATCACCCATAGGAGACCTTTTCTGATTGCTCTGTTAGTGACTTCTCAAAAACAGTTTTTGTGTGTATACACATATGTATACATGCATGTATACATACACAATATAAATTGATATAAAATCAATTAATGTAACATAACATCACATGAAACTTTAAAGTTTGCAGAACACCATTTGTACATGTCTGTATATGATAATAATAACAGTTAAATAGCACTTACTGTGTGCTAGACAATTAGCTAAGCACTTTACCAATATTATCTCATTTGATCCTCACAACAAGGAGGAGGGAGGTGTTAATATTATCCCCATTTTACAGCTGAAAGATGATGTATGTGTGCGTATTCTTATGTATGTGTATGTACATTCATATATATATATATACATATGGTGTTTATGCATATAACATGTACATTACACATATTTATACAGAGACAGAGATAGAGAGAATATTAGGGAGGCAAAGATGGGGAGAGAGAGATGTAGATGTAGAATAAAAATTAGAGACAGGCAGGCAGAGAAACAGAGGCAGAGACAGAGAGGTGAGACAATGCAACAGATTAGACAGAAAATTGGACTCGAATTCTGGAAACTCTAGATTCAAGTCCTTCCACGGATACTTCCTGACTCTGATCAGGGCCCACACTTCAGTTCCAGCTAAACAAATAAATTGGGGAGTATATAGAGATGTTAGGAAGCCATGGGATTTGGTTGAGTTATGCAATCATAAGGTTTGATTTGTGCTTAAGGAAAAGTAAGTATCAGATGGCCTGGAAGGGTGGAGTACTTTGAAACCAGGAGACCAATTAGGTGACTGATGCAATAATATGAGAGAGAGCTGATGAAGGCTTGGACTTTCATACAAGCTCGTTAAATGAATATGTCCATTACATATTTAAGGGACTTGAGGAAGGTCTTCTGTATGTTCTTTCTGGAGGATTTATAAAAAGACAGGTGACAGAATTACACAGTAGGCAAAGGTTTCATTGGGTCAAATTCTCAGGTTGATCAGATCATGGAGCTGATGTAGTATAACTCCCTTGTTTCACAAATGAGAAGACTGAGTCACAGTGAAGACAGGGAACTTACTTAACTAGTGGATGTAAGAGCTAGGAAAAGAGCCAAGTTCTCCTGACTCCAGGTCAAGACCTCTGAGTATTGTCCACTGAAAATAGGACAACATCCATGGTGCCATTTTCTAAGAACTGGAATCACCACTTTCTAGTAATGACTTTCATTCCCTGCTGACCTGGTCTGAATTCAAACCAATGACCCTAGAGATAAAAAGCCATAAAACCCTTAAATCTCATTACCAATAACCCATCAAAAAGAATTTTAAGTGGCTTTTCTATTAGCGGGAGACCACATTCTATAAATACTGCTCTTGCCAGGGCATTTCCTATTCTGCTTTGAAGATATATGACATTTTTCGGTAATCACTTTCTTGTCTTCTTTTTTAATCTTGTTTCAATCCAAATATCTCTACCACGATGCAGTAGCTAAACTAGGCCTTCCGTGAGATATTATCTCTCATTACCAATATAGTATCACCAAGATCACTGCTTATGTCATTTCTTATTTATGGGCTCTCTGTTCCCATGGCCTTGAAGAGCCAGAGGAGGGGATTTCTCTAAATTTCAAACAGTGTGAATCCTTTTGAATGCCAACTTGCTGGATTCCAATTCGTTTCTTCTGGCTTTTTCTCTAGGACAGCAAAAACAAACAGTAATAGCAGCAATGTCAGTACCAACAAAATCTCTGCCTCTCTTTTCTACATAGTGAGGGAATAGAAATGTTTGGACAGTCTGTGACTGAAGGTGGCTCTTTCTATCAGCAGCACATTAAGATTTTTCACCAGATCTCAATTACGAGAGCTTGTCAACAAATTGGAACCTGCTAATTTACTTTTCATATCTGTATTTTCAGAGATGTAATATGAAATAAGGGAAAGACAGTCTGCCTTGGAGTCAGGGAGCCCTGGGCTCAGGTCCTTCCTCTGGCACATAAGAGTATGACCGTATGCAAGTCACTTAATCTTTAGAATTCCCAGTGAGATCTCTAAGACTTTAAGTTATATTTTAACTGTCCTTCTGCTACAGTGGAGGTATTCTACACCAGAATGTTCCTGCATTAATTATATCACCAATTTGGACTGAAAGAAAATTCCCTTTCACAGGTTCATAGAGATTGGTGAGACTGTATGTGTGATATATTGGAAAGGTTCTCAAAATAGAATTTCAGTGTCTGGGGTCTCCTCTAAGCTTCTGATTTTGGGTAAGTTCCCTTACTTCTCCGAATCTCAGTTTTCTCCTCTGAATCATCCACCCAATCATTCAATCAATTTACAAGCAGCCACAAGCTGCCTACTATGTGACAGGCATTATGCTGAGCTCTGCAAATGGGGGAGGTAGAATAGATGAGTGATAATTTAAGGACCCTTTTAGGTCAAATATTTTCCAATTCATTCTGATGTAGATATTTGACAAAGGATTATACTCCATACACATGAAAGCTCTTATTGTTACCACTGCAAGACTGCAGCACTTGAACTTGACCTCTCATAATTGTGTTGACATTACCAGTGATTATCCCTCCGTATTTCTCATCCTCTATATTCTTTTATGTTTTCTTCCATCGATCCCACAGAGGAGGTTCATCTAGTGGACTGGAGCTTTCCTCAAACCCCCTTAATATTCCAAAGGTTGATCTGCAATGGGCAGCGCTCAGGATGTCCATCTGTAACCCCTCCCTTTCAGTACCTGATTGACTTACCTCCTATTAAGGTCTTTGATGGTGCTACTTCCACCATCTCTTAGGCCCAAGTCATCACTGCTAACATCATGTAGTCCATTTAGGATGCTATTTGCAATGCCAATTCCTCCAATTATGGAATGAGAGGTTCTAGTTTCTTTAGAGCCTAGTCTACTCCTTGGTAGTCAATTAGATCCTTAAGAAAACTCCTTAATACTTCTCAGGCTTCATGACTCTCACTGAACCTAGCACAGCATAATGTCTTATCCCCTAACCCCACTCTTAGAAGAGAGTGACTTCAAACCCATAAGAACCTAAAGTGAGTTGGGAGAGACACTTGAGCGTTAGGAAGAATAAAGTTTATAATTATTTTAACTATAATCATAATCTCCTATATAATATAATAATTGTAGTGTAATGTCTAGAGAACCAGCCTCAGAGTCAAGAACCACTGGGTTGAAGACCCGCTTATGACACATATTTATTGTGCAACCTCTGGGCAGATCTCTATATTTCTCAGTGCTCTGGGCCATTCTCTAAAACTACACATAACAGAGAAGGAGCTGCCCTGTTCTGGGAGAGAAAATTTTTTTAAGGCAGCTCCCTAAGTCAATGAAATCATGCAAGAGAGACTAGACCTATGATTTCAATAGTATAAGAAACTCTTTCTTTCTCTCTCTAACAATGCAGCTATACATATGTGTACAGCCATTTAAAAAGAGTTAGCAATTACATCTGAACAGATAGACTTAAAAGGGACAAAGAATGAATAAATTGATACAGTCATTACTCTGTTAAAATTTTGTAACATATAATTGGTCAAATTATAATATGAAAAAATTTTATGTGTTAAAGTGGCAACAATATTTTATACTTTAAAGATTTTTGTGTCCGTTAAATTATATGTTTGCCACATAATTTTTACATATATTATACCTTTATGTCAAATATGAATGTCCTTTCTAACTCTACCTGCTCAGTTGCAAAGTCTTATTATCTTTCTTTCTTTGTTTCTTTAATATGACAGTATTCTAAGTATATTTTCTCATTCAGCAGACCTCAATTTTCCTAGTACTAATTCACCTTTCTATAGACTTATGCAGCATACAAAATAGATTCCTCATAGTTCTCTTTTGTACATGGGCCAATGAGATGCCCATTGGTTAGACAACGGACAGCTTCTTCAAAAAAGAAAAACAAAACATTTGAAATCTACTTGGAACTCCTTCAATTTAGGATCACTGGACCATAGACCCAGACCTGAAATGGTTTCCAGAAGCCAACTACCCAAATCAGTGATTTTACTTAGAAAAAGGGAATGACTGGCCCAAGCACAGACAGACAGCTGGAAGAAGCAGTATTTGAACCTAAGTTCTATGACTCTGAATCTAGCCCTCCTTCCATTATACCACAATGCATGAAAATATCAGAATGTTGTTAATTAAAACAGGAATTACAGGAGGTAGCAAAAAAAAAAAAAGGAAGAACATGTCAGGCATGACGAAACAACTAATGTAACTGCGTGGTGGTAGAAGACAAGACCTCCTGTGTGAGGAGTCAACTTTCTGAAGGATTGATTAGAATAGGGAGACAGCTAAGGCAGTGAGAAAGAAAAGGGCAAGAGGTGATCAGTGCCTGGACTTGGGTGGTGTCTGTGTAAGAGAAGAGAAGGAGACCTATGACAGGTGTTGCAGAGAAAGAAGTAAGATCTGGCAACTGGTTAGATATGTGGGGTGAGTGAAGGATGATACCAGCATGATTCCAAGCTTTCGAACTGGAGTGACAGGAAGGATGGTGGCATCCTCAGTGATAAAAGGAAAGTTCAGAACTGGGTTGAATTTTAAGAGAAAGATAATGAGTTTAGTTTTGAAATATTGAGTTTGAGATATCAATGAGATACAGGTCAAATCATCCAACAGAGAGTTGGTAATGGAGAATTGGAGCTCAGGAGAGTAGGACTGGGAGTAGATAAATAAATCTAAGGATCATTTGCATAGCTTATGATTGAATTTATGGGAGATGATGAAAATACCAAGTGAGAGGGTAGAGAAAATGAAGGGATAACAAACTAAGGTAGAACCTTGGAGGATAAATGCCACATTTAGAAGGCATGACATGGATGAAGAGGCAACAAAAGCACTTGAGTGGGGTTCATCAGTTGTGTTATAGTTGTTGGTTGTGTTTGTCCTTCATTCTCGAAGAGGACCATGACATCAAGATGATGACATGACTTGCAGTTGACTTTGATTTGAGTGAGGGAGGGCTGTGCAAGGTAATCAACTTCACTTTCTTCTCCTGAACTATCTGGATCCAGTGGCCTGATATTCATCAAGCTGGCTGGAAATGGCCAAGGATGCAATGGGAGACCCTGAAAAGTGTAAGAAATCCTGAGAGAGAAGAGTCATGGAGGCTCAGAGAAGAGAGAGTATCCAGGAAAAGAAGGTGATCATGGTCACATTCATAGAGTATTTTAAAGTTCATCAAGTACTTTGCAAATTTTATCTCATCTTAACCTCACCAAGATTCTTGAGGGTAGGTATTATTATCTCTGTTTTGAAGATAAGGAAATCTAGTCAGACAGAAGTTAAATGACTTTTGACTCCTCCTAAGTCTCTTTTAATGAATGCTGCCATTGAAAGCAAGGGATTTAGAAGAGAAAGAAAGAGACTGGGGAAGAGTCCTAGAAAGATTCAGGTTGTTTACCTGATAACCTCTTCTAGTTTCCTTCTTTTAGTATCACCTGGGCTCATGTGAATCACCCATTTATCTTTATCACTGAGGAGTCTCTCCAGATTCTGTGTTTCCTCTAGAATTTAAATGGTAAAATATTCCTCAGACTCAAGGAACCCCCTCCAAAGTTCATATAGAGCTTGGGGGAGGGCAATGGTGGACATAATCATTTAACTTTATCAATTTTGTTTTATAATTTTATTAATTTTGTTCATAAATAGGTGAAAAATCTTTGACATAGTTCATTATTAGAGAACATTTGGGGCATATCAGACCTCCCAAATGAGTTTTGACAATTAGAATTAGAATTTTAAAATTTCTTCTCTTGTAAAAAAGGAAACCCTAAGAACCACTGGTGTGTTTTATACAGTTAAGACTAAACACTGAATGTTTATTTTGTTCGCTTGTTTTCCGTACCTCTCAGGGTGTAACTCAGTTTCCTTTTCCTAACACATAGCATTGCGTATGCTGGGCTGTTTCACAGATTTGTAATATTGGCCCCTCCTGGGTCACGTTAACCAGCTGTTAACCAACAGAGAAGTCTTCTAGGGAGATAAGGAAGTAGCATGAGATGCCCCAGTAACTATTACTTGTGGAGGGAGGAAAAGATTCTAGCAGACAGTCTTTGGATTCGGAAATTGTTAAAGCTTAAAGGAATTTAGCTGGCATAGAGGACAATCTTCTTATCTTACATCTCAGGAACTGAGGCCTAGAGATGTGCAGGATTCATTCAAAATTATCCATCAACCAGCAGAGCACAAGAACTCAGAGAAGGTTGATGGACTGGCTTTTTTCCCAATTAATCACTCATTTTTCTTCTCTTTCTCCTTCCCCACCTCTGTCTCCTTTTTCCCTTCCCCCTCTTTCTACTCCTCTTTTCTCCTCCTTCAAACTTCAATTTTAATTAGCATATCTGCAGTGCCTAGAACAGTGTCTATAGAGACAGATAGTACTGTATTGGATATTGAGCATACAGAGATGAAAATGAAACAGTGCTATCTCTATATTCCTTCTCTTTGGCAAAATCTGTTCAATTTAAATAGTACTTATCAAGCATCTGCATGTGGCAGGCATCATGCTTGATACTGGGAATACAAGCATACAAATAAACTAATGCCTATCCTCAAATAACTTGTGTTCTATAAGCTCTATCCCACCGATTCTGGGGTCCAAGTCTGAAGAGAAATTTTCTAAATTTTACAAAAAGTAGAAATAAGTTGGTGGCAGGGGTGGAGGGGGAGGCTTCTATTTTCCCCCGTGATTTGTCTGAATTAAGTTATGACACATAGAAAAAACAGATCAGATAGAAATTTTCGTTTTATAAAATGAAAACCCACACAATTAGATTTTGGTTTTGTAAAATAGGTTCATATAACTGGAAAATATATTTTTATTTGGTCTAGACTGATGAATTACATGTCATAGATTGAAAATTGATGAGCACTCGATAAGTGTCAATGACATTTTGCTGAGACAGTTGAGTATATTGATAGATTCTAGACTGAATTTAATGGAGCATCTTTATTAGTGATTTTCATTAAGAGGGTAGAGAGTCACCCTTGGTGCCAAAAAGAGCTAAGATGAAGCCCCACTTCCAATATATATGTGGGCTGTGGGCTTTGGGCCAGTTATTTAATAGGATTCTGGGCAAGTCTGACTCTGATTTGCAGACCTTCACTGGTAGAAAGAGGGTTCTATACCAACAGAATCACAGGTCTAATATATATTCCTAATAATGAATTGCAACATGGAGTGGAAATCATTTTAATGATATTCCCCATTGATCATTAATAAGAAGAGCTGGAAACTATGATTGATTAGTCTAACAGGAGGAGAAAAAAAGAGGTGGGAAAAGAAACAAACTGTTCAGGCCCTTTGCTTTTGTCAGGGCAGAATTTTCCAGCCTGGAAGGAGGATATCTGTCTTTAGTTCAAGAAATTGACCTCAGGAGTAGAAGATGAGGGCAGTATGACTAGCCAGAAGTTGTTCTGGAGAAAAAAAAGATCTGAGGACTTGAGTGAACTGCAAGATCCTGACTATAATGAGTCAAGGAAGAAACAAGGACCGACATGACCGAAACCACAGCAACAATGTCCGCAAGCACAGTGACAACAACAAATGGAGTCTTGGACTCCATCATGAGGCGTAAAGCATTCAAGTCTCATTAAGAAGCAGTCCTGCTCTCCTCTGCCCTGACTGGATCACACATGGAGCACCGTGTTCAACTTAGGGAGGTCAGTGGGAAACCAGAGAGTGTCCAGAGGAGGGCAGTGCTCATGGGAAAGTATCCACAGCCAATGCTATATAAAAGTTGGTTGAAGGAACTAGGAATTTTTCATCCTTGAGAGGATAGGGCTTGGAGGTGGGGTGAAGGGGGACATGATACCTGTCTGAAAGTCTGTGACAGGCCATCATTTGGGAGAAGGGTCATTAGACTTAGGTTGTTAGGTTCTAGAGAGTTTGCTAGGAACAATAGATGGAAGAGATAAATTTAGGCTCCAAGTCAGGGAAAACTTCAACACATTAGAGCTTTTCAAAAATACAAGGGGTTGCTTTGGGAGATGTATTGATTACATATTTTTCTTATTGTTAAAGTAATTTTGTTTCTTAATGGGAAGATCTTTCCATCCATAATAGGGCCCATGTGATCCGCTTGGGTCGCATGGAAGTCTGTGTCACATGAAGCCTGTGGGAGCAGCTTGCTGAATGGGGGTGGGGTGCAAAGAGAATAGGAAGAGGCAGAGGTAGAGCAGAGCTGAGATGAAATTGGTCAGAACAGTCAGAACTGAGAGAGACAGAGGAAGCAGACAGACTCTGAGTGTTTGTTTGAGGGAAGGTCCTAGCAGGGGAAAGAATTGGGGCTGGTGTTGTCCCCTGCATTGCTATTGTGTATAGATTTTTGTTACTGGGATGGATTTGGCTTTCTGGTATCTGAATAAATGCTTTGGTTCTGCCTTCCATGTGAAGAATCTGCTGTATTTTGTGATTCAGAATTGTGTTGGGATATTCATGGCCACTGTGAATACCATGTAGGTGCTACAGGAGACGATGGTGGTTACTATCATTGGAGGTCTTTACGAAGAAGCTGAATGACTTCACGTTGGAAATATTGTAGTGGAAATTATTTTTTTTAATGCATGAGTTGAAATAGATGGTCCCTGAGATCCTATAGATCCTGGAATCCTATGAACCTTATAGGGTGAGAGACCCCAACACCCAAAGAATTTCCCCAGTGACTGTCTTTATGGGTAAAATTTCTGTTCTCTAAGATTAAAACTTTAAAGACACAAGCTACATGGGGAATATGACCACTGCTACAGTGCTACGGTAGTCTCTGCCCGCTCCAGTGTACCTTACACGCTACTATGAGACCAAGTTGTTATTTGTCCTTTGTTTTCAAAGAAGACCAATGATATTCATGCGGTGATGTGTTGACTTATATATGAGTTGGCTTTAAGTGAGGCGGAGTTTCAAGAAGTCTCACTTTCTTTCTCAGTCATTGAAATCCAGTGGCAAGACAAAAATCAAGATGCTGGCAATGGCTCGGGGATGCAGTGAATGACCTTGGCATCTTTCATGACTGACCAGTCTCTAAGTACTCCATAGAATCTGCTCAAGCCCCCTTTATGGCAGTTGGAAGAAATTATTCTCACTTGCCAATTCCAGTGGAGGAAGATGGGTTTGAGGCCTATCAGTTACCTTTAACCTGACTTAGCCTGTCTGGTTGACATGGTTTACCAGGGTGTGGTTGCTGTGCATGCTACAGCTTCTTGGAGCCACAGGTAAGAGTTAAGTGACAAGTGGACACCAAAGGTGGATAAGCGTTCTTGAAGGTCTTGGCAAACCCTCATACTAGAGGTGTCAGTCCTCCCTGAACACCTCAGATATCCCATGAGACAAAGGCATCACCTGTGATTATGTCACAGTCTTGTTTAAAAATCCTGTGATGGTTCCCTACCAAAGCAAGTCTAAAATGACTTTCAGGGTTCTCCAGGATACAATGATTTCAATTAAAAACATTCATCAAACATCTACTATGTGCAAGGCATTGAGGACATGAAGACAGATGAGAGGCTACAAGGCTACAATTTAATAGGAGAGTAAATTCAAGATAGAAAGATGCAAGTTCAAAGTTTTTGGTGCATTTGTATACATAGTTGCTAAGCATTTTAAATTGAATTATTCTCCTTGTTAAAAAACAAATTAAGTTTAAAGGTCATATCTCTACATTTTTATATCCTATTTACAAATTATGTAGCGGTATGAGGCAATTATGAAGAAATACACGTTGCTTTGTCTAAGCCTAGAATGATCTTTTCAGGTATAAAATAATAACCATTAATATGAATGTGCTTCTATAAAATTCCTTTAAAAGAGAGATTAGTGAGGATGCTGTCTTAGGCTTTTGATATAGTGCTGTGAGGCAGCTGGTCCAATGGTAAGGGAGGGGATGGAGTCAGAGAACCTGACTTCCAATCCTAACTTTACTATTTGCTACTTGGGATCTTGGACAAGCCACTTACCCTCCTTGGGACTTAATTTCTCCATTTTCATGTAGCCCTGCATCAAAACAAATGACTGTATGGCTTTCTGGGAGGGGTAGATTTTCCCATTTTAAAAAAAGAAGTCAAGCCATTATGGTGGGGTGGCAAAGGCCCTTCTGGGGATAACAGAAGGTCCTCTCACTGGCAGTAGCCATCTTATTCTGAAGACCAAACTTCCTGGGCACCTAAATGTTTCTCCTCTAGCTCCAGGTCTCACAGTAGCTAAATCATTTTTTAGCCTTGGAAAACGACATCACTTATTAAGCTGCTCTAACTTAGGGCTGTATTCCAATGAGAGGTTTGGATTAGTTTAGACAACCTTAGAGGTGCTTTTCCTTTCTAAGTTTGTGAGCCTGTGAACTGATTATACGCAGCCCAGGTGAGATAAAACTTAGGCTGAGGTCATGATACCTGGTTTCAAGCATCATTAGATTGATGTCAAATAGATTTATCTTGATTTTTCCTGCATGGCAGAACTGTGTGTAAGAGGTGAAAGAGACAGGGAGTCAGAATTCTGCTCAATCTAAGGGGGTGGGGGAAGAGAGACCGGAAAATCTTGCTCAACATTAGTGGTGTTTGCATGTGAAATAGACTCCTGATTGGAGTCAAAAGTTTGCTATCATTAGTGGCCTTCAAAGAGAGGCTGCATGATCCCCTATTGGGTTATATGGTAAATGAGATGCATGACTTGGGTCAAGATTGGACTCATTGCAGGACATTAGGAGTTTATGGACTGGTTAAGTTATCTTGAGTCCAGGATCTCCAGTGTGGTAGGACCATGTCACTTGTCTTCACCTCCTACAAACTTTTTCCAGAGATAAGGCATACAATCCTTCCCATCATAAATTATACCTAACTTTATAATTCCTCTTTAAGATTCATTGCCCAAGATTGTTCCAGAAGCCATGAAGGCATGGGCAATATTTTTCCATTCTCTTTTCCAGGAAAGCATAAAAGAAAAGTAGGGAATGGAATAGTATGAAATAAATTTGAAAAGGGAGGCCAGAGTCAAATGATGGAGTATATTCAGTGACAGGACAAGTTTGTAATTTCATCCCATAGACCAAGGGAAACCACTGAGGGGATTTCAGTGGAAGGGTGTGTGACATAATCGTAGCTAATCCACCCTCGACTAATTTTTACTCCCTTCTTTCTACTTCCCTCCATTCAAAAAATTAATAATCAAGTCAATTTCATGCCAAGCGCTGAAGTGGAGATATATTAAGCCCAAAGTGAAATAGTTTCTGCCCTTAAGGTGCTTATATTATTTCAGGGAAACAGCTTGCATTATCTATCAATCAATCAAGGTCTCTCTACACAAATATCTGTCTATAACTAACACACTTGTCTCTATTATCTATCTATGTCATCTATATATATATATGCATGCCTATGTCCATACTTACATCATCCATATTGATATCTATCATATGTGTATTTATATATCTATATCAATCAATATAATTTATGGTAGAGGAGGAAACTAGTGGCTGGGGTTTGGAGGGCAGGAAAGACTTCATCTAGAAGGTGATTAGAGTATATTTTGAAGGGAATAAGAGATTCTAAGGAGCAGAGTTGTCCTATGTTTCAGTCAAATCATTCCCCAAATATGGCTTGCACATTGTCACTTCTTTGCTGGTTATTTGCCCTGTTCTCCTACACACTCATATCTCCTGTCCAAATCCTGATGATCCTTCAAAGATCAGTTCCATCTGAATCTTTTACATATGCTCTTCCTAGAGTACATAACAAAAAACTCAGTGAAGGAGGGGATTATCACTTTTGCATCTTTCTTCTCCCATGTCTCGTAATAATAACAATAATAGTTGAGATTTAATATCCTAAGGAAATCCAAAACATATACAAAGGTAATACAGATGTTAATGGCTCTCTGTGTGCCCAGGACTGTACTAGAAGATAGGAGAAATAACAAGGAAGAAGAGGCATTGTCTTCTCTGAATCTTCTCTCCTCCTGGCTTACTCAATATCCCCAATTCCATCACTCCATCCTTGCATATCATGAACTCAAGGTCCTTCACCATCTTGGTTGTCATCATCTTAATCATTTCTAATTTGAAAAAAAAGCGTTTCCTATGATGTGTTGACTAGAACTAAACACAATATTAACGATATTGTCTGAACAGGGAAAAGATATCGCTGTGCTTACTCCTGCATTTTTTAAAACTATGTCTCGTTAAAAACCTTCCATGTACAAAGCACTGTGCTTGGTACTAGGGGAAAGAGTTTAGTTAAAATGGTCCCTGCTCTGCTGGAATTCACATGGATTAAGTGATCTGGCACAGTGGGATCCAATCGAAATAGAAATGGGATCAGTAAACCTTACATAAATATCCTTAGGGGGTCACATATTGACTTAGGAACCTTATAGAAGTGCTATCACTATTCTATTATATTTTGTTCATTTTGTGAAATGTTTCAGTCCCATTTTAAACTGGTTCAGGCTGCATTCAGGAGTATGTATTTGACATCTCTGATCCAGCATGAGTGGGATTACATATATATGGGTAAGAAATATAGTAAAACTGGAATAGAATGAGTATAACATAAATACAGAATGATTTGAGAAGTCAGATACAAAAGAGCACGTACCTGACTGTGGAGATCAGGAAGGCTTCATGGAAGAGGTAACATATGACCTGAGTGGTAAAGAACAGGAAATAGTTCAAAGACAGAAAGGCAGGAGTAAGACCAGCGTCCTAATTGCAGAATCATGGGATATTTGGGTTGGATGGGATGGCAGAAGCCATGTGTTCAAACCATAGGAACCCAAGAAGGAATCAGCTACTCTTTTCTTGAAGACCTCACTTATTTTCAGAGTCTCTTCCCCATCCCACCCCTACAACCCACAACTTTCAAAGCATCCCATTCCACTTTGGGACCACTATCATTGACAAGAAGTTTCTCTGGACATCCAGCCTGAATTTCATTCTTCACAGCTCCTTTTTATTGCTTCTCATTCTGCATTCTAGGTCCAGGACAGCTGCTAGACAGTCTGCAATTCCCGCTCCTGATTCATTATATGAAGGCCCTGCCGAGGGTCAGGAGAATAGCTGTGCCAGCCACTGGAAGAAAGCCATAATGGAAATAAAGTGTAAATAATGCTACAAGGAGATGGAAACACACTAATGCAGATCTATTCAACTATAAGAGGAGGGCGAAGGAATCAAACACTTAAGTTCCAGATAATTATCATGGTGTGAATACAGGACACCTAATGTCCCATGGAAAAAATGAAATGCCATTATAGTCCACTGACCATGATTAACAACCAGTGGCTGCCAGTGTTCCTCCTCTAGCTTAAGTTCAACAATTTAGCAATAGAGTGATTACAGAGGAAGGGAAAAGTCTGGCAAGGGTCCAAGTATGCTTTATGCTACATGGCAGGGTAGAAGAAGTCAGAGAGTGAAGTTAATGGACTGGAAATGGAAATTGCAATATTTTAAGGAAATGTGAAAAATGAAATGGAATTTGTACACAAATATTCTTGGGAAATGACATCTTCCTTTTGGAACTGGGTAGTTTCTTGTGACTCTCTGGTCCCTTGTATGGTAACCATTTAGATAGCTTTCTCCCATTCCTCTTCCTTCTCTTTTCTCTCAAGGTTCCCCACGATATTCCTTATCCTACACATAGTTTGGTGACAAAGTCTAGTGGTTTACTAGGTCTCTGAGAGGTAGCTAGGGGGCACCGTGGACAGAACACAGTGCCTAGGGTCAGGAAGACCTGAATTCGAATTCAGCCCCAGACACTTTCTAGCTGCATGATTCTGGGAAACTCAGTTAACTTCTGCTTGTCTCAGTTTCCTCATCTATAAAATGAGGATAATAAGAGTATGCCCCTCCCAGAGTTGTGAGGATTAAATGAGATATTATTTATAAAGTGCTTAACACAGTGCCTTGCAGAGAGTAGATGGTTAATAAATGCATGTTTCCTTCTTCCTGACAGACTGTCAGCTAAATGAAGACTTGGACTGTGTCTTCTCTAGATCTTATTTCTCCCATAGTTCCAAGCACAATGCTTATTTAGAGCTGGAAGGAATATTAAAGGCCATGGATTCTATCATCTTCGTTATACAGAAGAAAAGTCAGAATCCTAGAGCGATTAAAGGACTTCCCCAGGATTTCATTGAACTCTATAGACCTCTTAAAGGTGGGATTCAAACGCAGTCCTCCCCTTTCTCTAAGTCCAGCTCTGTGTTTATTACACTGTCCGTTCCTCCACACTCAATTAAGTGTCTTATACAAATTGCATCTGTTTCAGAATACAGACCCATAGGAAGGGCAACCAAAACCAGTTCATAAAGGCCCACCTTATTAAAGAGACTGGGCGGCTAGATGACACAGTGCCAGGCTTGAAGTGAGGAAGACTCACCTTCCTGAATTCAAATCTGACCTCAGACACCTTCTAGCTGTGTGACTCCGGGCAAGCCACTTAACCTTGTTTGCCTCAGTGTCCTCATATGTAAAATGAGCTGGAGAAGGAAACATCAAACCACTCTAGTATTTTTGCCAAGCAAACCCTAAATGAGGTCATAAAGCACTAGATGCAAATGAAACAATTGACCAACACCAAAAACAACAATGAAAGGTAGTTTACTTTCCAGAACAGGTGGAGAATCAGAAAACCTTAGTTTAAGTCCTGGATCCATCACTTTAGTAGTCTTGTGTTCATAGGCTAACTACTTAAATTTCCAAAGCCTCAGTTTTCTCATCTATAAAAATTGGGACAATAATCTTTGAACTGCCCACCTCACAGGAGAGTTATGAGAGTAAATTTGATAATGTACATAAAATGGTTTGCAACTGTAAAGTGCTATCTTATATTTCCTATATAAGTGCAAATGACAACATCAACAATAACTGAAACCAAAACATCGAGCCTTAGTTGGTACAGGGTGTTCTCAAATCAGATTCATGACTCCTTAAAGTGTATCAGTCTACCAATACACACTGGAATAACCAAATGGATGAAGGCTGCATTTTTTTTAAATTGTAATATGCATTCAAATGGGGGATTGGATAAGTTTCTATAAAGATTGGCCAATTGCAACAGATAGTTAACAAAGTAGGTCAAGAATTGTGGAGCAGGCCCAATGAAATTTGGAAGAATGTTCAATTCTTTGACCTATAATGGCATCTTTTAAAAATTCTGACTGCTAAGAGGCTGTGAGCCAAAGGATACCAGGTCTCAGAAGAACCGCAAATGCAGAACCCAAAAGATGTTCTAAAGATGTCTATAGTATAATTCAGTGGAAAGAGGTGTTCTGGATTCAGAGGACATAGGTATAGTTATTGTTTCTCAGGTTCGCTACCCATGTGGTCTTTGCTAACTAGTTAATGTCCTTGTTAATTTCCTCATCCACAAAATAGAGGGATTGGGCTTTGACCAGGCAGTCTCTGAGGTTATTCCTAGCTTTAAAAAGTATGATTCTGTGGTCTGAATAATGGTTTCATATAAAAAAAGCTGAACTTAGAATCAGAGGACTTGAACGATTTGTGTGATCTTGGGAAAGTCACTTAAAAACACTTGGGGCATGGTTTTCTCAAATTAAAATGAAGATGTGAGACTGAAAAATGACACCTATTTCCTGAGTCCATGATCCTTTGATTCACCTACAAGAATTCAGATGAAATATTTCATCTATGACATGTATAACCAGAAAAGGGAATGGCCTAGTCAGATGTGATGAATTAGAGCTGGCCAAGACCTTCTCTAGAAGCCACACAAGGACTGAAAACCTAGAGATAGACCTCGAGGACATAGAGTGGGTCCTTTATGGAGGACTGATGCAAGGGTGTCATCAAGAATTGCACAGGATGAGAATGAATTATAAAAGCAATGGATGGTATAACTATCTTCATCAGATAATGTATCCACTGATACATGAAAGTAATTATTATAACTTCAGGAACTGTTGGAGAGAAGGGAGAAAAATAGGGAAATAATCCTAGTGCCCTGCTTTTTCTTTTCTGCTCAGTATCTAGCCAGGAGGCCACAATTGGAAAGTCGTTAGCTGGCCCTTTCCCCAGTCATTATAGAAATGAACCCAAGATCTCAGTGGATTCCATTCCATCCAATCCACAGTCATTTATTAAGCATCTACTGTGCTTAATTAGTAAATAAATTTGATTAATCAATTTACTTGATAACTTTATTATATATTTAAAATGAATAGTAAGTTATATATAATATATTTGCAGTTTCATGTGCCATTGTTTTCTATTATGCTATGTTATGGAAAAATATTTTATTCCATAAATTAAAAATTAAGCAAATTTAAAAATAATCAACTACTGTGAAAGGTATTGTTCTTGACATCAGTGATACAAAGGAAACAGTGTACCAACCCTTGTCCTCAGGGAGTTGACATTCTACTTAGGATAAGTAGATAAATATGCATATAGAAGAATAAATACATAATATGGGGAAAGTTAATACAAAGTAATTTAAGGGTTTTGAGAAAGTTATAAGGCCTGGAGAATTCTGGGATTCCAAAAGGCAGAGATGAGGAAGGAGAACATTTTAGGCCTGGGTAGTTACATATGCAAAAGTCAGGTAGTGGGAGACATTATGTCATATATAGGAACGTGAATTAGGCCTGCTCATCTAGAATGTATAGTACATAATGGGAAATGTTATTAAATCAGGACTGAATTGTGGGGGAGACAAAGTCAAATTACATAATGCCTTAAACATCCTTCAGAGTCATTTGCATTTTTTTCATTCTTATGGGCAACAGAGGGCCACCCACTGTTGCTTCTTGGGCAAGGCAATGGCCTAGTTATACTTGAATGGATGCCAGCTAGTAGAGTGAGAGAGATTGGAGAATGGTCCAATAGTCCAGGTGAGAGATGATGGGCATCTGACCTTGTCATATCTGTTGAAGTGGAGAAAGAGGGACAAATGTGATAGATGTGTTTGGGGTAGAATGGACAAGACCTGGCAGCTGATTGGCTATTGAAAGTGAGGGCGAGCTAAGAGCCAGACCCATGCTGACTGTCATGCCCTGTGGGGCTAATTTTTTTTTTCTGGCGCTAAATTTTAATACATCAGAGAATTAAAGACAGTGTAAGCATTGTATGGATCAAGCCATTAATTCTTTTCTTTTTAGAATCTCCCTTTAGAAAATATCTGGCACTTTAATGCATTTTAAAAAAATTGCCTTGTATAATGCATGGGAGTTTAGCTATGGGAGACTAGAATATATTAAGATTGACAGATTGAAAACTTACGTTCAACTTGAAAATTGAACAACTTGAAACCAAAACAAGAAAAAATCCTACTGTGCACAGAAAAGCAACTAGGAGACCTAGAGACCAAGAGTTATGGCAGTCTGAAATTTCACTTGCTGGTTTTTATGGATATGCATGCATCTGGTGCCAATTATCTATTAAGCAGGTGAAATGTGAATCAGTCCACTCCATCATGGGGTATTGAATAAGCTGTCCTGGCCTATTCCTTCCAAATTCAGGGGATGAGCTGAGGCAGAGGAGGCAAGTAGATGTACAATTGGCAACTGCCTTCCCTGCCAAGGTGCTGTTGGTCTCTGTAGCACTGGGGTGCTCATCCTCACTCAGTCTGTCTTGTCACCTCCTCATAGGACAGATATTTGGTGTTGTGCTTCATGGTTCTGATTAGTATGGCTGTTGCCTGCTCCAATGGGACCTAGTGATCTCTCCGTTGTGATGTGTAATAGCTAGTGTGGATGTCAGAAACACAATGTTACAAAACAGGCATTGACATGCCAGCCTCCAGGCTGGGAAGTACTTAGCTTAATAGGAAGTTAGCAGTGGTATTTCCACCCTTTACCCCCCCCCCCCCTCTCTCTCTCTCACACACACACACACACACACACACACACACACACACATGCACACACAGCAAATGAATGTGATGAATTAGTTCATTTCAGAAATGTTCTCTCTGAATTCATCAATAAACAGTGGCCAGGAGCTGTTTTCAGATGAATATATATCAAAGTTAGAAACACCTGTTGATCCTTGAAAGGCCTCAAAAGGAGGTAGGTGTTCATGTAATTGAGACTGATGTCTGGATAAAGCAAGAAGATTAAACATCTCTCAGAAGGGGATAGTTTACATTGAAGATAGCATTTTGTCAGTATGTTTCATGTAGGGTCCTGACTACAGAATAGTTGGGATTTCCAGTGACTTGTCTATCTAAACCATGAAGAAGTAGATTCCTTAACTTGGATAATCTCTGCAACAAATCCAAATGGCCATCAGTCCTGGGGGACTCACATATTCTTTCAACATGACAATGTTGAAGTGATGGACAAGTGACCAGAGGTTGCTAAAGATAATGTAGCTTTCAGAGAATCTATAAATGCAAACTTTGTTCTTGGAATAAAAAATGTGAGATCCTTTTCCAGTTAGTGGATATGCTAGAAGGAAATGAATATTAATCTTAAACTTCTGGCTGTAAATTAAATCAGAAGACAAAAGAGAAATTGTAGCTATGTGTAATGAGGGTTAAGAGGTGTTGCTTGATGTATCACAACGCAAAGGAACTTTAAAAACTGGTCTTACTGTGAATCCAAAGGCAAATCAAAGCATTTCAATAAAAAACTTTTCAGGTTATAAAGAAACTTTATACAGACACATATGCACACACATATCAGGAGGCACTGGGCATAATACCCACAATATGGAACCACAAAAAATAAAAGTGATAGTATTCTACCAAGCATGAAAGGATTAGTTACAAATATGGAAAGAAATTACAATCAGATGCTGTGTATAGTCAGACCATTGAATTGTTTGAATAAAGATAAAATTCAGTACCAGGTTAGAGGAAAAAATGAAAAAAGGAAAAAAAAGAGGACTAATGAAGAGCTATGGTATACAATCAAAACAAAGTCAAATTGGACATTTTAAACAACTATTGATAAAGTAAAACAGTAAATGGATTTTAAAAGACATTGAGACAATATCACAATTTTCTAAAGAAATTTAATTGATTGAGATCAGTTTTCACAAGTAGTCTAAAAAGGCTCCCACTAGCACTCTTATCCATCATCCTCAACCAATCCCTTAGCTCTGAGTATTTTTAGGCTTCTGAAGCCTTGATATTAAGGGGAGAGCAAACTTTCTAGAAATTCAAGTTATGCAAATGTGGAATCTGTTCCCTTAAGAGGTAGTGGATTACAACTCTTTAGGGGTTGTCAAGATAAGGCTGGACACTTATTTGTTGGGTATGTCATAATGGGGATTCCTTTGGACCTTCAATGGGTTAGATGGCTGCTAAGGTCTCTTTTAACTATTGAATTCTGTACTTCTGTGTCAAGGGAGGACATTTTGATCCAAGACAACACTGTTTTAAAATACTACCTGTTATATAAAATCTTAAAGAAAAAAGATGAGAGACAATTAAGAACAAAATCTCCATATAGCAAAGGGAAATTGTGGAGGAGGCAAAAGAGTTTATAGAAAGCTTGATAACAGACTCAAATAAACTAGATCACCCCCAAACACTAACACAGCCTTGTTAAGAATAAGCTCTACACATACATATTGAGGACCTCATTGAGGAGGGTACAAGAATGAGATAGGTACATTTTCCAAATGTTTTTTGATCTTACAGTCACACAATTAACTTTAGGTGCTGAGAAAACAAAATTCTACTTTGCTCATTGTTCATTGACTATTATTAAAAACTTTTGATTTATGAAAGCAAAATATCTTTTTAAAGACTCCCCTCTTCCAAGGCAGCTACCATGCATACATTAAAATAGATTCATTGAAAGGTACAACAACAGAGATAACTGTTCACTGACTGATTATTAATATCAAATTATTAATTATTTATAATTTAATTTTAATTTTTATATTTATGATTTATTTATAATATCAAATTATTAATAGCCAACCCTCTTTGGAGGATATCCCAATGTAAAACCTCACTGGAAAAGATGTCAAGTTCCTCTAGATACTCTAATTTGTAAATTATATTATCATAAAGTCATCAATTGCTTAGGCATTGTACTGCCCCCCTAAATGAAGTCCATAATCATTCTTCAATCAGTCAACAAATGGATAAGCATTTATTAAATTCTTACATGCAGCCACCACACTAAGCCCCTAGAAAGCAAGAAAAATCAAAATCAGTCTCTGCCTTCATGGAGTTTACCTTCTAACAGGGGAGATGATATGCAGGAAAGGAACGTGGGGCTCTTGAGGACACAGGCTTTGAAAGGTCTAACCAAGCTGCAAAGCCTTCAGATGTGGCATGGTAATGAACTTGGTTTCTCTTCCTCCTTATCTCTGCCTCCTGGTTTCAGAGGGCCAGCCTAGCTAAATTTGCAGAGAATAATCAGAACATTGGTAAGTTTCTCCTGGTTAAACTATGTCTGTGGTATTGTGTTCAGCTTTGGGTGCCAACTACAAATATTTATAATAAATGTGAATATATTTACATTTAGTTATATATTATAAATATAATTATTAATAAATGCTTGTTGAAAACATGACATTTCAAGAAGGATATTGTTAAATGGGAAAGCATCTGGAGAGGGATATACCTGGTGATATTGGGTATTGAGATTCTATCAGAAGAACATTACTTGAAGTCATTGAAAATGTTCAGCCATGAGAAAAGAAGTCAGTTGTATTTAATGGTTGCAGGTAACCCAGGATATTGTATTTGCCACAATTTATATCAACAAAATGTATAAGTACATTTTCATTT